>CM060964.1:388571900-388724400 GCA_030765045.1 Tenodera sinensis
GTGTAACATTAAGAACTGTTTCCCGTAACAATGTTGCCTGCAAATAGAAGATCGTTCCTTTTTGAAACTTTGAAGTGGATCATTTTGCTACTGTAATTCTAACTGATCGTCTTTCAAAATGTGACCTTTATTTTATTCTGTGCAGAGTTGAGGGTTCGCTCTGAATTGTGCCATTCAGTAAATTCAAATGCAACATTAAAATTAATATTTATGATTCAGTGTGCAGGATTTTTAAAGTTGATTTTCAACACAATGTTACTTTAAGCGCATTAAATTATTGAAGATTTCGAAGATGCGCAAAAAATGTTAGGTCATTGTTATCGTCATATTGTTGTTGTTATTGTTATTGTTGTTATTATTATTATTATTATTATTATTATTATTATTATTATTATTATTATTATTATTATTATTATTATTATTATTATTATTATTATTATTATTATTATTATTATTATTGTTTTATTTTTTTTCGTTCATAAGTGTTTGCATGTTTCTAATATGTTGATCACTCTGTTTCGTCACTTAGCCCTTGCAATACCAACAGGGGTTGCACGTGATGCCCGTCGTCTGCAATTTTTAAGTTATCTTTTAATTTTTTGAAGTTTCCATTCTTGGAATTTGAATTTCGAATATTTGTTAGCACTTAAATGTTGTGAACGTTGGTCTGCCGTTATAGCTTTATAAGCGGTACAGCTTTATCGGCAGTTCCCAAGAGTTCAACATGGCCGACATTACACTAAACAGCAGACGAAAGTGCCCCAAAGAGTAGTCCTGCCAACGTACATAATAAAGGCATTTCTAACCTCAAACATCACAGGGTTAAAGTAACATGCTTTCAAACGATAAATACTTGAACATCGTTATCACAAAATACAAGAACGTATTCACCTTCGACAAATCTTGTTCTGCAGTAACAATTTTGGATAAAATCACTTTCGAATGCTAAATATCATAATATATTTAAGGTGCTACTGTGTTACGAGCACAAAAATAATAACAAACTATAACTGCATATACTGCTCTAAAGGAATTCAAGACAAAACCACTCAAACACGAGCATTACGTCCACAGATTAATCAATACGGCATCTAAACAGAATCTTGTTTTAAAATCTATCAGTTGGCTTCACTGGAACGCGTTCATAAACAAGGACTTATGTGGCAACATAACAGACGCAATAACACAGCTTTATCATCCTTATATGTTATGAACAGTTGACCAACCTAGCACATGGGATATCACCAAATATAACAAGACTGCACCATAAAAAGGGGAAAATGTCAAGGTTTTTTTTTTTTTTTTTTTTTTGGGGGGGGGGGTATCTCATGTATACCACACGGTGACAGTACAGAATTTTACATCACAAGTGAAAACACCCTTAAATTCCGTAGCATACCGTTGCACAGGGTAACTAACCTGCACTACTTTTCACTCTGGGCATACTTAATCCACAAAACTGTGGATATTTTACTTGCCAACACAACCACACAACTAGAAGATTACATAACGCTGCTGATTTCTTCTTATGTTGTGGGCTCATGTAGCTTGAGAAAGCAGGATGTTTGTTTCCTTCCAACCTATCAGTTGTTCCAATAATAAATAGCATATTGCGACATATGGCCTGTGTAATTGGGCATCAAAAGTTGGATGGTAACTTGTTAAAAACAATTCTACTGCTGGTTTTATGCGAGAGCTTTGCTTTATGAGATTCTGTGTAATTTATGTGATATCTTAAAATATTTATTTACATACAACAATTAGAAAATGTGTGTTTTTTATGCAACAAAGCTTAAAATATTTGCTCTGGTGTGACATTAAACTCAGTTTCAAGTTCGTATAAGGACGCAAACAGAATATGTATTCCGAGGCCTAGTAATTAGGACGCTCGAATGAATCCCGCCACGCTGATAGGTACAAAGTACGTTTCTTAGTTGCTACCTTGTTGCTTGTATATAACAGACTCATTAAAGAAACGCTTATGAATGAACCAACCCTTTCAAAATATGGTCAAGGTTGTTTCTTGTGTTTGGGCGACTTGCTGTCTACCTACCAGTCAAATGTTAGCAATGAAATGCCTAAAAAGGTTTCTACCATTGTTCCCGAGACAATAAACTTAACAGGGTCCAAGTCCACAAACCTCCATAACATTACCTACCTGTCTAAAATTGCATTAAGGATCCTTAAGAAAGGCTTTTTGCTTCTAAAACTAATTTTGGATTGCAGTTTTCAGTTATTCTTTGCTCTAATAATATTTAAGAATGATCGATTAAGAGTTATCGAAAATTGCATCACTTTTTACTGTAGGAAGTGATCGTGCTGCAGCAATAAAATATTTAAATGACACTTACTTTAAAAGTGTACCTCGTATCATGTTCCAAGGATTTGTTGTCATAATTTTGATACCAAGCGCATGTCGTTTATGGCCTACCGTATTCCCCTTGTACCTACAAGCAGGTTAGAAACAAGCTAATTTTTACAAATGTTTATCTCGATCAACGTGAAATATAGGAATAAGTGTTTGTAAGAATAGTTTGTCCAAGAGAGAAAGTCATGTGAGTGCTGGTTGTATACCTATACAGGACATTTACGAGCACCTATGCCCGAGGCGGGACTCAAACCCGCGGTTCCCTTCACCAAGCCCCACGAGGAGCGGCTCGTTTCAACTCCTATTGCAGTTTGCACGTGTTGAGTAAGGAACCAAGAAACAAAAGATGGGATTGAAAGGAAACCCCAAGAAGCACAAGATGAGAAATATCCATATACATGTCATCCAACTGTAAAGGTTTCGATGGAGCTTCAGTTCAGTAGAGGCTCGTAAATAAATGTGACAAAAACCAGACATGTGGTTAGACCTAACCTAACCTGACCCAAACAAACTTCTCCTTAGAAAGAGAAAATTGCAAGTCCCTTCCTCCCTTATTATCCTTGCAGACACAGCCATAGAGTTTGTCAAATGCCATCTGGAGGCTGGGACCCCAGTCTCTGGCGGTAAAAAGTGTCAATGTTTGAATTTAACACGAACAGATCTACTGATTTTCCAGATCTGCGTTTTGCAAATCTACTGATCTACTGTTAAAAACTGAACGCACTTTAAAATCTGCGTTTTACATATTTTCCATATTTAAACATGTTTTCCTTCACATCGTATAATTCACCCTTCCCAAAAAGATTTTCAGGCAAGTCATTCCCTTGTTTATAAAGACGAAAGATTAATATAATCACCTGTTTAAATAAACAGTATACCACATCTGGATTGCCTCATCGTCAGAGAGCTTGCTTTTGAAATCTGGGTTATGCTGATAAGAAACTGGAAGAAATATATATTCTTTTAAACCATACACTTGAGATAACAAAGAAGCAATAACATTTTATTCAACATAATACATCGTCCCAGCAGTTTGGAATTTGCTATTTATCAGTTGTGTTTACGCTTCTCACTTCTGTTTATTCTGGCATTTAATATTGGATGTTTATGTGCATTATTTATATTATACATCTTTATCCTAGGGAGACCTATCGCTGTTGTGATTAGCTTGTCCCTTCCTCTTTTCCCCACCTGATATAACAGCTGCCGTGTTTGGTTCAATAAAATAATCATAAACATTAAATCAGTTTATAAGTTGCGTTGCAGGGACGAGCCGAAAATTACTGTCAGTGTTGCTTCGTAGTGTTAAATTAGTGTGTGTGTGTGTCAGAACTATAGGAAATTCTATGAAGATATAATGAGCAAAGGAAGTTAAAGTGTTTGAAGCCTCAGATGTTTAAAAATCGCACGCCAATTTTAACCTCCTAATTCTGAAGTGCTCTTGAAATATTCCAGCACGTAAACAAAATCCAACATGTACAAAGAAAAGTGTCAGAAAAAAATAACGAAAAAAAGCAGAAAAGAAAAAAAACAAAAAGAAAATGACGTGTTACATTGACATGACATGCTTTTCTGATTCTTCCACAAATTATAGTTACAAAAGCATATTCTATCTTATTCTTGTTATTATGGATGCGCATTTAAGGTGCGCTTGTACTACGAGAGGCACCGCAGGCGGTGACATGGTATGAAGATGGAGAAACCGGAGAACTTGGAGGAAACACGCTTCGTCCACATGCGGTCACCTGGGATCGAACTCGGACCGCTTTGGTGAGAGGCGAATGGTCTAGCCACTCGACCACGGTGCGGCCTAAGACATTACTCATTTGCACATTTCCTACAAGTCATTAGAAGAATACCCACAATGAGCTAGTGCAATTCGCTATGTGACGGCTTTGAAATTCTATTCTCTTTGCATGAACACGAAAACGATTTGTAGTTGAGAAAAGTATAAAGTATTTGAAAATTCAAACAAATAAAAGAGAATATCTAGGAAATGGTTAACGCCTAGTTTTTTATTTCTTTTTTACTTTCTCTACTACGTATGGTAGGTAGAGGTTGTATTGTGTTTCACCCAAACATTCGATGTGGAGATTTCAACGGAAATACGTTTTGGAGCCCCCTGAATTAAAAACCAAGGCATTTTTGGAAAAAAGGCGCACCCTTGTCTGTCTGACTGTCTGTGGCCAGCATAACTCAAAAACGAAAAGTCAGTTAAAAACCAAAGTTGGTATTTAAATTTAATATGTTTTAACGATGCGACTTGAAGATTTCCGTGGCAGGGAACCAAGGCATGACGTCACGGCGCAGGGCGGTTCACTCTAGAAAAACACTTATTCAGACTCAAATTGTGTGCAATTGTTGCAAAAGCTACATTTTGTGTTGTAAGATTTGGTCTATCGCTTACGGTTTACAAGTTATGCAAAAGTTATCCAGAGTAAATAGGACTTCATGGGCTATAGCCAGAAAATTGAAGATATAAATTTCATTTGTCATACAAATATCTCAAATATATGGCATGGGCATCTTATGAAAATCGTTAGAGCCGTTTTCAAGAAACAGCATTTTCGTTTAGCGTGGTGCTATTTTCTTCAAAACGTTCGTGTGGCCTCCCCGAAAGACATTAAACTTACAGATCGACTTTTCTTTTTTACTTTCTCTACTGGTAAGTAGGGGAAGTATAGTATTCCACCCAAAAATTCGATGTCGAGATTTCACCGGAAATATATGTTTTGAGGCCCTCTGAATCCAAGAAAAGCATTTTTAAAAAAGGTCCGTGTGTGCCTGTGTCTGTCAGTCTGTCAGTCTGTGGACAGCATAACTCAAAAAAAAAAGTCAGTTAAAAACCAAAGTTAGTCTTTAAGTTTAATGTATTTCAAAGATGTGACACGAAGATTTTGAAGAAAATAGCCCCACCCTAAACTACCCTTTACATGGAAGATTTTTGGAAAATTTTGATTTTCTTGAAAATGGCTCTAACGATTTTGATTAAACTGCCATATGTTTGAGATATTTTTATGACAAATGAAATGTATATCTTGAATTTTCTGGCTATAGCCCCTGTAGTCGTATTTACTCTGGACGACTTTTGCATAACTGGTAAACCGTTAGAGATAGACCAAATCATACTATGCAAAAAATGTAGATCTTGATAAAATACACAATTTATGTCTGCATAAATTTTCTTGTAGGGTGAACCATTTCGGAGATATACCTTGTTCTGTGTGTGAGTTTCGGAAAACTTAGAACTTTCGTGAAATGGGTCATCGCTGCTCATTTTTTTATATGTTAAGTGTGCAAAAACAACAGAATCTCAGACATTTGACTGTCGCACAAAGCCTACTGTATTCTAACATTCCCCTTGCACCTACAAGGAAATAAGCAATAAGATAATGTGTACAAATGTTTATCTTAACTAACACGAAGAAGATATAGGAATAAGAGTTTGTAAGAATGGTTAGTACAAGAGTAGAGAGAGTCATGTGAGTGCAACACATCAGATTTTTTGAGTTATGCTGTCCACAGACTGACACACACACACAGACACACACGCACGCGCACACACACACACGGACTTTTTTTCTAAAAATGTTTTTTTTGGGGGGATTAAGGGGGTGACAAAACATATTTTTTGTGAAATCTCGACATCGAATGTTTGGGTGGAATACAATACTTCCTCTACTTTACCATACGTAGCAGAGAAAGTAAAAATATGGAAATGATATCTAGGTATGTGATATAAAAAGTCAGTACGTACAAAATTTCACACTTGTGGAGTGAATAGTTTCTCTGAAAAGTGGAGTTAAACTTCTTAAAATTAACATTGCAAGCATAGAGCGTACAACTTCACCTAATTTCAATTGAGGTTTTTCTCAAACTTATTTTTCTGCGTACTTTTGTCCCATTTTCTCAGGAACCAGATATTCTAGAATAATGAAAGGTTTACCATTCATTTCTGGGTTATTTGTGGTACTACTGACTTTATCATTAAAATCATGGATGCTAGAAATTTTTCTTTTTAAAAATCTGATGTGTTGCTCTCACATGACTTTCTCTACTCTTGTACTAACCCTTCCTACAAACTCTTATTTCTATATCTTCTTCGTGTTAGATGTGATAAACATTTGTGCAAATTATCTTATTGCTAATTTCCTTGCAGGTACAAGGGGAATATGGGAATACAGTAGTCAAATATTTTAGAGTTGATCGTTATATGAAGGCTTTAAATTTCGTTCTCTTTGCCCGGCCATAACGATAACGATCTTCCATTTGAGAAAAGTTTTAACTATCGCAAAATTCGCACAAATAACAAGGAATTGTTCACTCCACAAAAAATGCATTTGGACATAACTTGTGTGTTTTAAGGAGGTGCACATTTTTGTATAGTAAGACTTGTTCTATCTCTTATGGTTTACCACTTACGCAAAAGTCATCAAATGTAAACAGGATTACATGGTCTAGAGCCAGAAAGTCCAAAATATACATTTCATTTACTATAAAAATAACTTAAACATATGGCATTTTAGTAAAAATCCTTAAGAATCTCTTTTATAAAATCAAAATTTTGAAAAAATTATGGTAAACGGATTTTCTTCAAAATATTTATGCGACATCCTTGAAACATATTAAACTTAAATACTTATTTTGGGTTTTTAACCGACTTTTCTTTTTTGAGTTATGCTGTCCACGAACACACACCCACACACCCACACACACCCACACACACACACACACACACACACACACACTCTCTCTCTCTCTCTCTCTCTCTCTCTCTCTCTCTCTCTCTATCTCTCTCATACAGACACACACGGACATTTTTCTCAAACTGCTTTTTTGGATTCAGGGGGCCTCAAAATATATATTTCCGGTGAAATTTCGACATCGAAATTTTGGGTTCGAATATAATACTTCGCCTACGTAGTACAGAAAGTAAAAAGTCCGAGGATGTGCATATCGTGACCTAGATTATTTTAAATTACATCCATTTTCACTTCTAATCTGTTTCTCAATGGTTTGCATAGATGCTTTTGCTTACAAATCAGAAACTGGGGATATTCGTTAAGGAATAGAAAATAGCTTTTCCTGCTACCTAATTTTAACTGAGATAAACTTGTGCAGGAATAGCTTCATTACATATTTTGTTTTAGGTACAAGGAATATACAGAAGACTGAAGCCTCAATCAAATATTTAAAAGCGGATCACCATAAATGCTGGATTTGCAATTCTGCGAGACTGTGTGTATGACAACCAGAGACAAAATGAACGGCGACTTGGCGCTCTAAAAAATTATAAAATATTTTAAAATGCACAACAATAATAACCATATCTCGGAAGTGATTATAACTGAAAAATATTTCATATAAATTCTGTCTTAACGACATTAATATTTTCGTATAACAAGTTTTTTACTGTTCTCTTTCAGTTTACCAGTTTTGCAAACGTAACACGCATGAAGAAGTTTTCGAAGGCTATTCTCAGGAAATTCAAATGCAAATATCTTAAGCATTTTCATTTTCGTTAAAAGTATTAAGGCTATTTTTCAGAAAATAAGATAAAAGAATTGGAAAACTTTTCCAACGAGGAAAAACCTTGTTTTAATGCTTAAAACATGATGAAATTAAAACTAAATTTTAAGTTTGACTGGCATTTCATTTTTGATTAATTATTATTGTCTCACATACATGCGCAAGGACCTTTTTCTAATTTTTTGTTTCAAGGGACCCCAAAAACGTGCTTTATCCGATGAAATAGGAGGTAGAAAAATCAATGAAGTTTTCTATGTAGCAGCTTCAGTTTTGTGATATTTGTTTTTTTTTTTTTATTTCAATTTTTTCTCTTCTAGTTTACTCTTTATAGTTTCGTAAAGCACGCTATACTTGGTTTCAAAAATTCCCACTTGCGTTTTCCTTCAATTTTCAACATTTTATGCTGGAACACTTAAAACTGGAAAATGAGGTTTAGCTATTTAAAATTTGCGAATCCTGTTGAATGAAATGATTTATATTGGTTACAAATTTATACTGCCAACTTCCCTTTCCCCGGTGCTAAAAAAGATTACATCAACAAATGAGTGTTTAATTACACTGGAAGTACTATATAAAAATGACTTTTCCAGTATCTATTTTAACTAAAATAAAATGAATCACAACTTTCACTTCGGATCCTTCTTTTTTTTTTTAATCTGGCTATTTAATTAACGAACATGTGAATTTCATTGCAGCTAAAGAAAGAAGAAGAGAGAAAAAGGTTTAAATAAGGTGTTGATACCAAAAACAACCTAGGCATCTGCTTTTTGTCTTCTTTAAGTGAAGATTCTTGAACATAATTATGGTTTCGAAGATATCAAACTCACAAATTCACTATTAAAGGGAGAAACGTGTGCAAGAAACTTACCCCCTAGAACCTGCTGCGGGTTGTCGTACGCTAAAATGACGTCATGTTCCGGTGAAAGTACTTTTTCTTCATACAAGAACGAGTTACGTGATAAGAAATCGTATGTCAGAAAATTTGAATGAAAACTACGAATAAAACACTAAAATATATTTTCCTGTGTTTAATGCATCTTTAACAAGAAAAACTTTTGCGAGAAAGTTCATAAATAAATCTCACAAAAATAATAAATATGTAAAAAGAAACACAGAAATTAAAAAAATATTAAAAATTTATTCTAAGCACACAAGAAAGCTAAAATGAAGGTTTACTCCACCAATAAATGTGTGTTCTAGTTACTTATAACTAAAGAATTGTTAAATATTGCATCCGACATACAGTTATTTACCACAGCACGGTTGGAAAAGGCTGGAATACGCAATTGGGAAATAAGTGAGCATCACCAGGGAACGCAGTTTGGCAACATTGCAGTGTTAGTGGCTGTATAATCCCAGCGTCTATTGTGTAGGTCATGCCCGGGACACGCAGGCGCCGGCTGGGACGACCAGTAAAGTGTTTATATTGAAAAGGCACCATTTTCTTAATGAAAAGAAGATTCTGGAACATATGTTACTACTTCTGGCGTTTGGAAAGTATTGCTTCTACTCCAACAGATATGGGGCCTCGTCCTTTCAGGCCACCAACAGTGGATAGATTAAGACAGTGGTTCACTAAGGAATGCCAGATGTGCAAACACCCAGAAGTTTAGATGTCTCGCTTCTATAACCGCACAAATATTTCTTCAGCTCAAACTTGCGAAACGGAGGCGTCCTTTGGATTAAGGGACACTAGTACTCAAATTTCTATTTTCTACATTTTTATTGAAGATATTTGTCTCAGATTTTGTACATAACTTAATTATATCGTTGTGTGTTTGCTTTCAGCTCAGTTTGATCAGTAGTTTGGGAGTTATACATGTTTAATTGTATTTTAATGCTAAAATGTTTATTTAAAACATCTTTTATGCGTTGCTCTCACATGACTTTCTCTGATCTTGTACTAACTATTCTTACAAACCCGTATTCGTCTATCTTCTTCGTGTTACTCGAAATATACATTTACAGAAATTATCTTATTGCGTAGGTATTTGCTTGTAGGTGCAAGGGATAGGTATATGGGAATACAGTTGGCTTTAAACGCTGCATGTTAGCATATAGAGGCTTTAAAATTCCATTCTCTTTGCACGAAAAGCAGATAAAAAATGAATAACAACCTTCCATTTGAGAAAAGTTGAAGTATTCCAAAACTTCCACAAATAGCAAGGGATATCTCAGAAATGCTTCACACCACAAGAAGATGCATTTGAACATAACTTGTGTTTTTAACGAGACATGTGGGATTTTCAGGGTGCACTCAGCCTCGATTGAGGGGTCTACTTGATTGAAAAGTAGAAGACAGCATAACCGGCCGGGAGGGACCAGGGCGCTGACCACGTCCCACCTTTCATACTTCACCCCATTCATAACGCCTTTGGTTGGCAGAGGTGAGGGACGCAGCGGTCGAGCGGTTGTGTACGGGGTTACCTGTACTTACTTTCTCTATTACATGGCATGCAGAGCAAGTAGGTATTGCACTGCACTCAAAGCTTATGTAGGTATTGAGAAACACACATTTGTAAGTTCCTGAACCAATGAAGATACCTACTCCCTTCTGTACGATCTGTGTCAGTTCAAGAAAATCCCCCCCCCTCCCCTAAGCTATCATTTGCATTTGTTTCATTCCTCAAAAATGGACAACGATTCTGGTATACATACCACACATTTGTATTTGATGACTAATAAAGTCTGAAGTTTACAGGGATATCTTGTAAATGTACCTTCTATCCTGAATAACTAGTAAACTATAAGAGATGCATAAAAATGTGCAGCGCCGTAGATGTTTGATAACTTTAAAGCACACAGTTTAGGTATAAGTAAATAATTTTGTGGAATTAGCCTTTTCTGAGGTATTCATTGTTATTACTTGCTTTTCAAGGGCTCAGTTAGGTTTTTTTTTTTTTTTTTGCCATTTATGATCATTCAAAGAGCATATAATTTTAGAGGCTTGTTTTAAAACATCTGCGTATTGATTTGGTAACTTGTAACTGTGTCAGTTCTATAAAATGCAAGCGGTTAGCGTTTTTCATCTACTACGGTTTCATATTATATAACATTTATTTTCAATTACTGCCAAGTTGTCACCAAAAAACCAAACAATTATAGAATGTTGGAAAATCCTTACCCATCTAACAGCACTTCAAAAACACCTAGTCTTCCAATGGATACCGGCTCACTGTGGACTGAGTGGTAATGAGAAAGCTGATTTTCTTGCCAAAAAGGGTACCGGCAGTGTACAAAAATCTATAGTTAATCTACCATTTTAGGCAGCTAAAAGATTAGTCAACTCTGAATTCAAAAAAATTATTGCAAAATATTACTATGAAAAATCAAAGAATAGAAGATGGGAGCTAGCAAACATTCAAACAGTAATTCTTGAGTATCCTCGAAAAACAGCAGTTGCAAACTTCAGGTTGATTACAGGACATGATTGTCTGGCAAAACATTTAAACAGAATTGGCATATATTCTTCACCACTCTGTCCTCTATGTGATCTGCATGAGGAAATGGATCGAGACCACCTTCAAATATGCCCGGCCACTTCTAGTGCCCTTCCCATCCATCAGTGAAAAATATTGGAGAGCAAGAGGATTAATGACTTCATTGTCAGAAATCCAGCATTTGCTAACAACAACATTTATTTTCAGTAATTTGTGTGTGTGAAGAATTTGCCAACATTATTAGTAATTTAGATTTGGTATATCCAAAACCTTTTTATCAACAATATATTAGGAGATGAACTTTTTGGTGGCTGGTCTGAAACAAGGCTGGATTAATAATAAATGTAATGCCTGCATTGTGACAGTTCTCCCTTGTGCCCTTTCGAGCATCAGTTTCCTCAGCCGATCATGATCCATTTCCCATATTTTGTTCCATCCTTAGCTAGTTGTTTAGCTTCCCCCAAAGTCTTCCCTTTCTTATTTACAATTGCTCCATTCTACTCTTGGTCGCCCTCTCCTCCTTCCTTCCCCTCTGCCCTCCCATACCTGTTCCGGTTTCCTTCTCTCATCCGTCCTATTTATGTGTTCAAACCATCTTAAAACATTTCTCTCTATATTTTTACTTTCTCCACTGATCAGCAGAAGAAACTATTGTATTCCACCCAAAAATTCGATGTCGAGTTTTCACCGGAAATATGTTTTTAGACCCCCTGAATCCAAAAAAAGAAGCACTTTTAGAAAAAGATATGTGCATGTGTCTCAGTCTGTCTGTAGACACCGTAACTTCGGTTAAAAACCGAAGTTGGTATTTACGCTTAACTATCCTTTACACGGAAAATTTTGATTTTCATGAAACTGGCTCTAACGATTTTGATTAAAATGCCACATGTTTGAGATACTTTTATGACAAATGAAATGTATATTTTGAATTTTTTGGCAATTGCCTCTGTAGTCCTGTTTACTCTGGATGACTTTTGAATAACTCGTAAACCGCAAGAGATAGACAAAATCTTACTCTACAAATAATGTAGATCTCCCTAAAACACTCAATTTATGTCTGAATACATTTTTTGTAGAGTGAACCATTTCGGAGATATTCCTTGTTATGTGTGTGAGTTTCGGCAAACTGGTGAAATGGAACATCGTCGTTTATTTTTACTTTCTCTACTGGTAAGTAGGGGAAGTATTGTATTCCACCCAAAAATTCGATGTCGAGATTTCAACGGAAATATGTTTGAGGCCCCCTGAATAAAAAAAAAAAGCATTTTTAGAAAAAGGTCCCTGTGTGTGTGTGTGTGTGTGTGTGTGTGTGTGTGTGTGTGTGTGTGTGTGTGTGTGTGTGTGTGTGTGTGTGTGTGTGTGTGTGTGTGTGTGTGCGCGCCTGTAAGACTGTGGACAGCGTAACTCAAAAACGAAAAGTCGGTTAAAAACCAAAGTTGGTGTTTAAGTTTAATGTCGTTCAAGGATGCGACACGTAGATTTTGAAGAAAATAGCCCCACCCTAAACTACCCTTTACTTGGCAAATTTTTCGAAAATTTTGATTTTCTTGAAAATGGCTCTAACGATTTTTATTAAAATGTGCTATGTTTGAGACATTTTGATGACAAATGAAATGTATATCTTGAATTTTCTGGCTATAGCCCCTGTGGTCGTATTTACCCTGGAAGACTTTTGCATAAGTAGTAAACCCTTAGAGATAGACCAAACCATAGTATACAAAGAATGTAGGCCTTGCTAAAATACACAATTTATCTCGGGATAAATGTTTTTGTAGGGTGAACCATTTCGGAGATATTCCTTGTCATGTGTGTGAGTTTCGGAAAACTTAGAAAGTTCGTGAAATGCATCATCGTTATTCTTTTTGTATAAATATATATATCGCCCAAAGCCTACTGTATTCTAATATTTCCCTTGTACCTACAAGGAAATAAGCATTAAGATAATTTGTACAAATGTTTATCTCAACTAACACGAAGAAGATATAGGAATAAGAGTTTGTAAGAATGGTTAGTACAAGAGTAGAGAAAGTCATGTCAGTGTAACACATCAGATATCTGTATTAACATGAAGATATAGTAATAAGAGTTTGTAAGAATGGTTAGTACAAGAGTAGAGAAAGTCATGTCAGTGTAACACATCAGATTTTTTATTACTGGTTCCTGATTAAGGATATTCATATTGACAGTCTTGTGACAGTTAGCAAGCTAAATTTTGTATGGTGCTTGATTTAAATACATTAATGGTAGTTGGGTTTATTTGAATAAGCTAGTAACAGTCATGAGAACCTAAATTATTCTAAAATTGAGTCGAGTTGAAACACTTATTTGTCTTGACCAGTTTCAAGAGCTTAACTTGCTGACATCTATTATCTAATACTGCATTTCTTTCCAGTATTTGTCTAGAATGCGCTTTTTTAGGTGCTTTCTAACATCATCGACTGTTGGATTTTGATTTAGGGAACTTACTGGTGGCCAGATAACTTCAAGTTTAGGTTCTTGTTAAATGCGGTGTCCAAATTGACAACTTTTTCTTTATAAACATCTTCTGCCTCTGGATAGTGTTTAATAAATGAATTTCCTGCTCTCGCCATGGTCAAGTGGCCAGACCGTTCACCTAGAACCTAGGCAGCCCAGGTTCGACCCCAGACACACGCATGCGGTATTTGTGGTAGACGAAGCAGTGTATGGGTGGGTTTTCCCCAGATTTTCCTGTTTCCCCCATCACTCATTCCACCAATTGCTCCATATCATCCATTTCACCTGCATATATCATCCTCTTTGTCACTCTCATACATGGTGCTTGGCTGATCACCTGCTTCCAGGTCTTCACTCTGTCCAGCCCATATGTTCATCTGCTCCCCGACAGGCATCTGACCTTAGGTACAGGCTTGGAAGTCCTATATAAGGGAAGGGTGATCAAATAAAGGAGAAATTTCCTGTTCTGTATCATGGTTCTGCTTCCAAAAATGGTATGCCACTGTAGATTTGTCTATTTCTTTGTTGCTGATGTTTTCCAAAAATGTTATTTAAGCCTAATCCTCAGATTCCTTTTAGTTTTTCCAATGTAGAAGTTGTCAGATTCTTTGCAGTTTATGTGGTAAACATCCACATTTTAGTGCGTGGGTTTTTATGCATTGTATGTGATATGAGAAGCTTTTGTACACTGAATTTGTTCTGTGGTACCAGACTAAAGTTGTATACTTTGAACAGTGTTGCCAACTTAGCCTTTTTATGGCTATATCTGGTCTTTTTGGGAACCTATCTAGCTATAAATTTTCCAAAAAGCTACAAGTAGCTTTCCTGGCCTTTTTTCTAAGCTTCATTAGCCTTTTTCATTTTATACTTATCTACCAGTACCTTTAAAATGATACAGAATTTAATATCGCTACTGCACTATTGCACGTAATGATATAATCCTTTTGGTGAATTTCCGAATTTTTTGAATCTGGGAGTGTGGATTTCACCAAGTTGTTAGATTCTTTGGCACTTTCTAGAAAAAGGTCCATGAGTGTATCTCGAGCCATAACTCAAAAACGAAAAGTCGGTTAAAAACCAAAGTTTTTATTTAAGTTTAATGTCTTTCAGGATGTGACACGAAGATTTTGAAGAAAATTGTTCAATCCTAAACTACACTTTACATGGAAAATTTTGATTTTCTTGAAAATGGCTCAACCAATTTTGATTAAAATGCCATAAGATTGAAATATCCTTATGACAAATGGAATGTATATTTTTAATTTTCTGGGTATAACCTCTATACTCCTATTTACTCTGGACGACTTTTGCATAACTGGTAAACCGTTAGAGATAGACCATATCTTACTATGAAAAACTGTAAATCTTTCTAAAATACACAATTTATGTCTGACTAATTTTTTTATGGAGTTAACCATTTCGGAGATATGCCTTGTTATTTGTATTTCTATCAAATGGAACATCGTTATTCAATTTGTTATATTAACCCTGCAATGAGAATGGAATTTGAAAGCTTTAAGGGACACTGGGAGTGAAATTTTGGTCAAAATTGTCAAAAAGTCGAAAAAATTTTTTTTTCCTTAAAATGTTCCTGGAACACCTGTACATTTGGATCAGCTAACATTTTTCATATCCCCCACTCCATGTGGCCATTACGGCCCAGCGCTCTTCCCTTAACGTACACAGGATGCTCCAATATAAAAGCCTCTTTTTCTCAAAACTACATTTCTGCACATTCCAAAAGAAGGTCGCGCCTGAGTTTTGCTTCAAATTCAATGAAAATTTCCAAAAGAATTCACAAATAGCTGCTAAACAAAACTATGCTTCAATATTGATGTTATCATTAACATGAATTCCAAAAACATTTTTTTTGTATGAAAAAAATCAATAATTTTTAAGATTAAATTTTCTTTGTTATTAAAAAAATATGTACAGCATAATCAGCAAATGTATTTGAAATATCTCTTCATAAAATTGTTACCCATGTTTTAGAGTATCAGTTCTGGCAATATAAATGAATTTTGAAAAGTCAATAGACGCGAGCTACATTTTGAAAATGTGCCTATTACATTCATAAAATAATTTATATATCATAAACGAATTATCCAATTTTAATGAAATTTGGTGTACCTCTTATTCTTATATAAATATAAACACAGTAAAACTTTCAGAAAAATCTATCAAGAACTGTGGAACTTTCAAATTTCACTCCCGGTGTCCCTTAAAAGATTTGACAATCGCCCAAAGCATACTGTATTCTAACATTCCCCTTGTACCTACAAGGAAATAAGCAATAAGATAATTTGTACAAATATTTATATCTCAACTAAGACGAAGAAGAAAGAGTTTGTAGGAATGGTTAGTACAAGAGTAGAGAAAGTCATGTGAGTGCAGCACATGCGAAGTCCCAGACGAAATATTGAAGCTTGTTGGTACAAATGCTGCATACATGCAAGAACCTAAGGGAGATCCCAGCTGCAGCAGTAGAAATGAGGCAGAGGGGGATGATGAAGACCACGCTTATTTTTGCTATGTCATCCATGCGTATTTTTTTAATAATGTAATTTTCTAATGTTTATATAGGTGTTAAAATATATTCTAGCCCTTTTGGCAAGCCGGTTAGGTTGTTTTCTTGAATTATGGTTGGCAACACTGACTTTGAACAATGAAAAAGTAGAAATAAGTAATGGAAAACACTGTTGGAAAATGCAGAATCTCCAAGAAGCTCGCTTGATGACTGGACATGACTGTCTGGCTGGCCACCTGTTCAGTTCACCAAGATGCATACTACGCAACGACCCACAAGCTAATGAATGCACACCACCTACTCCAATGTATCGCAATCTCAAAAACTAAAACTAGTGTCCCAGTTCAACTATGTAAATATTGTTGGGGAGCCATGGAAAAATGGAGAAAATCCAATTAGAAGAGCATCAGCAACAGCAACATATTCTTTGAACACTTTTTGGAAAATATGTATAGCTCTGGGATAACTGGATACCAGTAAAGTTTTGTTTATTTAAAATTTTTAATAAATATGTAAATTTAAATTTAAAAAAATATAAATTTATAAAAAGTATTAGTTATAGGTATAATTATAATATTACATTAATTAATGTTTAAGTAATAATAATGATCATAATAATAGTAATAATATAATTTATAATTTTATGTAATAATTATAATTAATAATTTAATTTTATATATTTGTTTATTGTTTAGTAATAGTTTGTAGTTGTGAGTGATGTTGTGTATGAATTTTGTTGTATTGAGGAGACAAATTTGTTTTAATTTTATTTATATATATATTTTTAATATTATATTATAAATTGTTAAATGTGGTTTTTTTCTTCTTCAACTTATTTAGAAATTTTATTGTATTTTGATTGTTTGAAATGATTTGTTATTGTTTTAGAGTATTTATTTTTGAGAGTGATTATGTGTGAAATGTTATAATTTGTGTTTTTGCTTTTATGTTCTTGTTTCCTGTTTTTTTATGATATATAATTTAATTTATCTTTCTTTATAATTTGTTATACATTATATTGTTTTGTAATTTTATTTTAAAATTTTTCTGTAAAGTGTGTTGTATGTATGAATGTGTAGAATAAATAAATTTTAACGATCTGGCATATTCGCCCTGGTTTAAGTAATTAGGTGCCAGGGTTATTATACAGATTTTTATTTTATTTATTTATTTTTATTTTATAGCTCTGGGATAGTAAGTAAATTTCCTGTATGAGGTTTTATTGCCAATTGGGGCAAGTGTCTTGTCTTTTGAATCTATCAATATTCTTTTTGAAACCATTCTATTGTGCAATGTCAGACATGTTTGGTATATTCCACCCTGGTCAATGGAACCCTGGTCATCATATTGATGACAGCCGGTGTGTGATGTGTGTACTGAAATTGTTAATGGCAACTAGTGCTAAAACATTGATAGATAACTTTTACCCCTAAAAGCAAATGTGTAAAGTTCAATAGGTAATTGTCATTTTTATTCCTCTACAGGAACACTTTTTTTTTCAATCTTGGTACATATTTTCAATTATCAGGGAACCTTTGTAGGACATAACAAAAACTACAGAAAATAATAATAAAACAACTGCTAATGATATCAGAGCCAACATTTATATGTGCCTGTCTATGAGGCTTTTACTATGCTGGTATTAGCATGTTCTTACAAACTCTTATTACTATATCTTCATGTTAATACAGATATCTGACGTGTTACACTCACATGACTTTCTCTACTCTTGTACTAACCGTTCTTACAAACTCTTATTACTATATCTTCTTCATGTTAATACAGATATCTGATGTGTTACACTCACATGACTTTCTCTACTCTTGTACTAACCATTCTTACAAACTCTTATTCCTATATGTTCTTCATGTTAATACAGATATCTGATGTGTTACATTCACATGACTTTCTCTACTCTTGTACTAACCATTCTTACAAACTCTTATTCCTATATGTTCTTCATGTTAATACAGATATCTGATGTGTTGCACTCACATGACTTTCTCTACTCTTGTACTAATCATTCTTACAAACCCTTATTCCTATATCTTCTTCATGTTAATACAGATATCTGATGTGTTGCACTCACATGACATTCTCTACTCTTGTACTAATCATTCTTACAAACTCTTATTCCTATATCTTGTTCATGTTAATACAGATATCTGATGTGTTACACTCACATGACTTTCTCTACTCTTGTACTAACCATTCTTACAAACTTTATTCCTGTATCTTCTTCATGTTAATACAGATATCTGATGTGTTGCACTCACATGACTTTCTCTACTCTTGTACTAACCATTCTTACAAACTCTTATTCCTGTATCTTCTTCATGTTAATACAGATATCTGATGTGTTGCACTCATATGACTTTCTCTACTCTTGTACTAACCATTCCTACAAACTCTTATTACTGTATCTTCTTCATGTTAAGACAGATATCTGATGTGTTGCACTCACATGACTTTCTCTACTCTTGTACTAACCATTCTTACAAACTTTTATTCCTGTATCTTCTTCATGTTAATACAGATATGTGATGTGTTACACTCACACGACTTTCCCTACTCTTGTACTAACCATTCTTACAAACTCTTATTCCTATATCTTCTTCACGTTAATACAGATATCTGATGTGTTACATTCACATGACTTTCTCTACTCTTGTACTAACCATACTTACAAACTCTTATTGCTGTATCTTCTGCATGTTAATACAGATATCTGATGTGTTACACTCACATGACTTTCTCTACTCTTGTACTAACCATTCTTACAAACTCTTATTACTATATCTTCTTCATATTAATACAGATATCTGATGTGTTACACTCACATGACTTTCTTTACTCTTGTACTAACCATTCTTACAAACTCTTATTACTGTATCTTCTTCATGTTAATACAGATATCTGATGTGTTACATTCACATGACTTTCTCTACTCTTGTACTAACCATTCTTACAAACTCTTATTCCTATATCTTCTTCATGTTAATACAGATATCTGATGTGTTACATTCACATGACTTTCTCTACTCTTGTACTAACCATTCTTACAAACTCTTATTACTATATCTTCTTCATGTTAATACAGATATCTGATGTGTTACATTCACATGACTTTCTCTACTCTTGTACTAACCATACTTACAAACTCTTATTCCTATATCTTCTTCATGTTAATACAGATATCTGATGTGTTACACTCACATGACTTTCTCTACTCTTGTACTAACCATTCTTACAAACTCTTATTCCTATATCTTCTTCATGTTAATGCAGATATCTGATGTGTTACACTCACGTGACTTTCTCTACTCTTGTACTAACCATTCTTACAAACTCTTATTCCTATATCTTCTTCATGTTAATACAGATATCTGATGTGTTACACTCACATGACTTTCTCTACTCTTGTACTAACCATTCTTACAAACTCTTATTACTACATCTTCTTCATGTTAATACCAATATCTGATGTATTACACTCACAAGACTTTCTCTACTCTTGTACTGACTATTCTTACAAACTCTTATTCCTATATCTTCTTCATGTTAATACAAATATGTGATGTGTTACATTCACATGACTTGCTCTACTCTTGTACTAACCATTCCTACAAACTCTTATTACTATATCTTCTTCATGTTAATACCAATATCTGATGTATTACACTCACATGACTTTCTCTACTCTTGTACTGACTATTCTTACAAACACTTATTCCTATATCTTCTTCGTGTTAGTTAAAATAAACATTTGTACAAATTATCTTATTGCTTATTTCCTTGTAGGTGCAAGGGGAATGTTAGAATACAATAGGCTTTGCGCGATAGTCAAATGTCTGAGATTTTGTTGTCTTTGCACACTTAACATATAAAACAAATGAACTCCAATGATCCATTTCACGAAAGTTCCAAGTTTTCCGAAACTCACACACATAACAAGGAATACCTCCGAAATAGTTCACTCTACAAGAAAATTTATTGAGAGATAAATTGTGTATTTTAGCAAGATCTACATTTTTTGTATAGTATAATTTGGTCTATCTCTAACGGTTTACCAGTTATGCAAAAGTCGTCCAGAGTAAATACGACTACAGGGGCTATAGTCAGAAAATTCAAGATATACATTTCATTTGTCATCAAAATATCTCAAACATATGACATTTTAAACAAAATTGTTAGAGCCATTTTCAAGAAAATCAAAATTTTCAAAAAATTTTCCATGTAAAGGGTAGTTTAGGGTGGGGCTATTTTCTTCAAAATCTTCGTGTCGAATCTTTGAAAGACATTAAAGTTAAATACCAACTTTGGTTTTTAACCGACTTATCGTTTTTGAGTTATGCTGTCCACAGACTGACAGACTGACAGACTGACACACACACAGACTGACACACACACAGATACACACACGGACCTTTTTCTAAAAATGCTTTCTTTGGATTCAGGGGCCTCAAAACATGTGGCGGTGGCGGTGGCGGTGGCGGTGGCGGCGGCAGCGGGGGCAGCGGCAGCAGCAGTATTACTATTACTAATGCTAATACGATTACTATTATTATTATTATTATTATTATTATTATTATTATTATTATTATTATTATTATTATTATTATTATTATTATTATTATTATTATTATTATTATTATTATTATTATTATTATTATTATTATTATTATTATTATTATTATTATTATTATTATTATTATTATTATTATTATTATAGTCTCTCCAAAATTCTGGCGTTGTAGAGTTACTGCCACACGCAATGTCAGTATTGACCAATAGCCTCCATTCTGTATCTATTTGTTGGATTTCTTCTGCTTTCACCAAATTAGGAAACCGAGAAGCAAGTGGTGCAATTGACTCAAGTGTTTGTATTTCAGGTGGTTCTAACACTTTCAACATTGGAAGATGAGGATCACTTAATGAAAAATCACTTAGTATGTCGCAAACTGACTCAACGTAAAAATCAACACAGCGTAATTTGAACAATTGTACACACTTGTTAGGCAGGGTTGATTTTGTCAAGAGATATTTGAACTTTGGTACCAAAATAGATGTTTTCCACGGGAAGAAATGCTTTTGGATGACTATATTCAATTTTCTATATTAATAAATAATAACTAACTAAAGCGCATTCCACCCTTAGAAGACAGTACACGTTAAATGGAGCGCAGTGTTGCAACATGTACTAGTTGCGAATCTTTCTGCGCGCGCGACCCCGAGGTGGACGGAGTCCTGTACTTAATCCTTCAATTGCTGCTTGACGGGCACTTTTAACTTTGGTATCCCTCCATGCCTTTGTCACTGTATGACCTAAATATACTAATAACTCGTCTGTATAAACAATTGATTTCCCCTGGTCCCGATACCTCTTTATGTATTTTAGATATTTATATCGCCATCATCAGCCTGTGCAATTGGGCATCAAAAATTGCATGGTAACTTGTTAAAAAGAATTCTACTGCTGGTTTTATGCGAGAGCTTTGCTTTATGAGACGTTGTGTAATTTATGTGATATCTTAAAATTATTTATTTAAATATAAAGATTAGAAAATGTGTATTTTTTATGCAATAAAAGTTAAAATATTTGCTCCGGTGTGACATTAAACTCAGTTTCAAGTTCGTATCAGGACGCAAACAAAATATGTAATCCGAGGCCCAGTAATTAGGACGCTCGAATGAATCCCGCCACGCTGATAGGTACAAAGGACGTTTCTTAGTTGCTACCTTGTTGCTTGTATATAACACACTCATTAAAGAAACGCTTATGAATGAACCAACCCGTTCAAAATATGGTCAAGGTTGTTTCTTGTGTTTGGGCTACTTGCTGTCTACCTACCAGTCAAATGTTAGCAATGAAATGCCTAAAAAGGTTTCTACCATTATTCCCGAGACAATCAACTTAACCGGGTCCAAGTCCACAAACCTCCATAATTACTAGGGCTAGGAAGTTCATGCATGTGCATGTTTTTTCATAGGGGTTAAAAATGTATGCTTTTACATTATGTGCACGAATTACGGAATTTTCAGTTATTTGGACATGATTTTATGGTGCATATAACTGCACATTTTCTTAGTTTGCGATAAATGCATAATATTTCAATATTATAGCCCCTGTATTGAATGTTTTAATTATTTTTTTGGTTTTTTATTCTTTTTTCCATCTGTATAATATGGTAAAATCAGGACAAACTCTGAAAGGTATTTTTCCTAACTTAATTCATATAACTTGTTAGGCACACGCTCTTCGTTGCATTTCTGAGACACGTGATTCTTTCCCATTGGTAGATAGATTTGTGTCCAGTACAAAGAGAATTTTTGTTAAATCTCCTAAAAGAGTTAAGTTGTTTAGATCAACAACACCTAAATATCTGACTTCTTCCTGCACAAGTGTTAACTCGATGGGGAACATGGGTCGATGTAGTTTTATACTATGGTGAGCACATAGAAATAGTCGAAGAGGTTGGTAATTCATTGGACTCGAAAGATGCTTCATTAATAGAAACTGTGCAAAATATTCTGTCAGGCGCTGGGTTAAAAGAGGATCTTAGTTTCATATCTGCCCATTTTTCTTTCTTACCAACAGTCATAACGGCATTGGAAGCTGTAGGATCTCCTTTGCATGAATCACTTACTGTGTTTGGAAAAAAAAATATGTGCTCTAAGTTCGGTTTCTGGTAGCATAGGTCAAAAGTGAAAGAGAAAGTGAATTATGTAATTTCAAAAAGAATCTGGTTATAAACAGATGTGCAATATTCGAGACATCCTCCAAAGAAAACCATCTGTCACACCAAGAGACTTGACTCTCTGTGAAGCAGTTAACATCATTTAAATATGCCCCGATAACATCTTGTGACGTGAAGAGAAGTTTTGCACATTACAAAAGTGTTTTGCGAGACAACAGATGTAAGTTGAAAATTTGTGCAAAGAGTTGGTTGTGAACTGCAATTTAGCAGTTAATACTAGCAGCGGGACCACTTCTGTTTCAACCTCTAAGGAATAAGATAACTTTATTTATTATTTATACTAACACGCCTTGTCTACTGCAAAGGGACATTAATTGTTTTAATGAAATAGTACCATACATATTTCTTGGCATATTTTCAAGTTTTTAAGAGCATATTTGCATGCATATTTCAGTGTTTTTAGGGTATGAACTTCCAAGCTCTATTTATTATATTACTTACCTGTCTAAAATTACATTAAGGATCCTTAAGAAAGGCTTTTTGCTTCTAAAACGAATTTGGATTGCAGTTTTCAATTATTCTTTGCTCTAATAATATTTAAGAATGATCGATTAAGAGTTATCGAAAATTGCAACACTTTTTACTGTAGGAAGTGATCGTGCATTGTGAAAATTGCAGCTGCAGTGACAAAATATTTAAATGGCACTTACTTTAAAAGTGTACCTCGTATCATGTTCCAAGGATTTGGATACCAAGCGCATGTCGTTTATGGCCTACCGTATTCCCCTTGTACCTACAAGCAGATTAGAAACAAGGTAATTTTTACTAATGTTTATCTCGATCAACGTGAAATATAGGAATAAGTGTTTGTAAGAATAGTTTGTCCAAGAGAGAAAGTCATGTGAGTGCTGGTTGTATATACCTACAGGACATTTACGAGCACCTATGCCCGAGGCGGGACTCAAACCCGCGGTTCCCTTCACCAAGCCCCACGAGGAGCGGCTCGTTTCAACTCCTATTGCAGTTTGCACGTGTTGAGTAAGGAACCAAGAAACAAAAGATGGGATTGAAAGGAAACCCCAAGAAGCACAAGATGAGAAATATCCATATACATGTCATCCAACTGTAAAGGTTTCGATGGAGCTTCAGTTCAGTAGAGGCTCGTAAATAAATGTGACAAAAACCAGACATGTGGTTAGACCTAACCTGACCTGACCTGACCCAAACAAAGTTCTTCTTAGAAAGAGAAAATTGCAAGTCCCTTCCTTCCTTATTATCCTTGCAGACACAGCCATAGAGTTTGTCAAATGCCATCTGGAGGCTGGGACCCCAGTCTCTGGCGGTAAAAACAGTGTCAATGTATGAATTTTACACGAACACCAGGACCATGAGCAATTGTTCAAAAATAACCGACTATCGATGCATCCTTCACACAACACAACTTGTAGAAATATTGATAAGATCTATATTATACAACGAGACTATAATGGTAGTAATTACGATACGAGTGTGTTTATGAAACGCCGGAATAAGTTCAACAGTTTCCATGTGGATATTTATGCTCAAGCATGTGCGCAACTTTGAAACATTTATAAATTATTACATCCTTTAGTACATACGTGTAGCAAGTAGGATTGAATGTCGAGATTTCACCGGAAATATGTTTTGAGGCCCCCTGAATCCAAAAAAAGAGCATTTTTACAAAAAGTAAACGCGAGCGCGCGCGCGCGCGCGCGCGTGTGTGTGTGTGTGTGTGTGTGTGTGTGTGTGTATGTGTGTGTATGTGTGTCTGTGTGTATGTCCGCGCGCGCGTGTGTGTATGTGTAAAAGTAGATGTACTCATTGCGGAGAAGAAGGACATATGGCAAAAGATTGTAAAAGAAAGTCGGAACCTAAAATGTGTATTCCATGTAACTCAAGAAAGAAAGTTTGTACAGAAAATAAAGAATTAGGTATCCTATGCCCAACATATAAAATGCTTAGGGAAAGGACAATCTCTAGAACTAATTATGGATAGTGAGGAAGGTGAACTAATTAGATTCGGACAGATAAATGCAATGAGAAGTAAGGTGGTCATGATGGAAATTAGGAAAGTAATAGAAGAACGAAAACTAGATGTAGTTTTAATTCAGGAGCCATATGCATTGCGAGGGAAAATTATACATATGCCAGTTGGCGCTAGGGTAATCAACACTGGTGCAAATCCACAAGCGGGTATTGTGATTATAAATAATAAAATACAAGTTTTAAAAATTACCCAACATAATGATGAACATATAAATTGTATTGAGCTGTCATATAATGGTAAGTCGATCTTTGTGGTGAACCAGTACTACCAATTTCATGAAGATATCGAAATTCATTTGGATAAGCTGAGGTCGTTTTTAGAACACTACAAAGATGAATCAATTCTGATAACTATGGATGCCAACGCGAAGTCGGAGGCATGGGGAAGCAAGAATCCGGATATAAGAGGAGAAAAGCTCTTAGACCTAATTAATGAATATGTATTGGAGATATTAAATAAACCTGGGAACCCATACACTTATGAGGGAAGGGCTGAAGCTACAGAGAATATAGACCTTACTCTAGCGAAAGGGCAAATTTTATATAAAATAAAAAACTGGAGAGTGATACAACATTTAACGATGAGTGATCATAATTTTATAATGTTTGATTGTATATTCGATTTAAGGAATTTAGAGCAGCGAAAAGGGAAGATTCGATATAATCTGAAGTCCATGAATGTTATAAGGGTACAAGATTCGTACATCTTACCTTGGTGGCATGAAGAAAATATAGATGGGAAAGCTGAATCACTAACGAATAGTATTCATCAAGTTATGGAACAAACGTTAACTAAGATAAGAGAAAGAACAGGAAGATATAGTATATGGAACGAGAAATTAGAAAAACTTAGAAGGAAAACGCGAAGGGCGAGGAAGATTTATCAACATTCCATAACAATTGCAGAACGAGAAAGAAATTTAGAAATATATAGAGAAACTAAACGCAAATATAGATGCAAAATAGAAGAAGCCAGGCGATCCTCGTGGGATAATTTCGTAGAGAAAAACCTGCAAACTAACATCTGGGGTATGCCGTATAAAATTGTCTCCGATAAGATTAGGTCACCCGAGATAATTTCTACTTTAAAAAAGGAGGATGGGGAAATGACCAAAACTTGGACAGAATCTATAAACTTACTTTTGGACAAATTACTGCCGTCAGATGATATCGAGGAGGATAATGAAGAACACGCTAGAAAAAGACGAAATTTTAGCCTGCCATACGAGGGAAAAAGAATAATATATCCGTATGATTTATCCGAGATTAAAAGCGCGATTAGAGAGATGAAGGATGGTAAGGCACCTGGGCCAGATGGAATTCCAGCAGAAATAATCAAAGTTCTAGAAGAACCTTTGGCTTTTGCTTTTCAGGAGATAATGAATCAATGCGTAATAGAAGGGCGAATACCTAATTGCTGGAAAGTAGCCAATGTAGTTATTCTAAAAAAGTCTAAAGATAAGGATCCCAAAGAAGTAAAATCGTATCGCCCTATCTGTTTGTTAAATGTGTTGGGCAAAATTCAGGAAAGATTAATCTATAAAAGGATTACCGAATATAGAATCATGATAGGTATGACTGAGAACCAATACGGATTTAGGAAATATAGATCTACGGAAGATGCAATAAACCGGGCCCTAAATGTTATACAATCTAGTGATAAAAAGTATGTAGTAAACATCTTCGTAGACATATCTGGTGCTTTTGACAATCTTTGGTGGCCTGAACTCTTTCGGATTATGAGAAATCAGGATTACCCCGCGCCTATATACAAATTATTAAAAGACTATTGTGAAAACAGAACGGCATTTATAATTGGGGATAGAAGTAAAATAATCAAAGAAGTTACTAAAGGGTGTCCACAAGGATCAATTCTGGGCCCATTATTCTGGGACATTCTAACAGAACCATTACTTGATAAATTATCGAAATCAGTAGATGTGACAGATGTAATAGCCTATGCTGACGATATAATGGTTACTATTACTGGAGATACAAGAATGGAAATTGAAAGAAAAGCTAAGATTGTAACATTCAATCTGGAGACTTGGTGTAATGATGTGAAGTTAAAGATGGCTCCAAATAAATCTGTCTATATGTTAACGAAAGGACACATGAAAAGAAATCCTATAATACGCATTAATAACAAACCTATAGCTCGAGCAAATACCTTTAAGTACTTAGGAATTAACCTTGACGACAAGTTACTATTCAACACACATATATACAAAACTAGACAGAAAACAACATCAGTAATGATGAAGTTGTCTTCCATAGTCCAAAGAAACTTTAAGCTCACCCAAGAGGTAATTAAAACATATCATAGTAGCATTGCGGAAGGAATCATGGCGTATGGAGCAAGTACATGGGCACATCGGCTAAAAGTGAAGAGGAATATTACGAAATTAAGAAGCACACAAAGACAAATCCTAATTAGATGTGCTGGAGCGGTGAGGACTACTGCCACGATGGCAATTTTAGTAGTGCTAGGAATATGGCCAATAGACTTGACCATTAGATTAAGAGGTGCCAACTATTGGAGGAAGAGAAATATACAAGATAAAGTGATAGACATAATCGGCTGTGCATGCGCTACAAAACATCAGATTAAAAAGAAATTAATGCAAGAATGGCAAACCGAATGGGACACAATAGAAACAGCAAGAAGAGTCTACGAATTTTTTCCTAACCTACAGGAGCGAAATAGAATGACACACATAAGGATAAGTAAAGGTGTAATACAATTTTTGACGGGACATGGTCCATATGGGACCTATTACAAGAAGATAGGAAAGCAAAATCATGAGGATTGTGAAATATGCAAGGTTAAGGACAGCCCGGAACATCAACTTTTCGAATGTAATAGACATCCAGAATTAGGTGTGTTAAGAGAAAAATTACAAGGGAAACTTATGTGGAACATAATAAGGGATAAAGAGGACTTTTGCGTATTGGAAGAATTGGCTGAACGAGTGTCTAATAAAGCATGGAAGGAATATAAACAAGATAGGATAGGAAGACGTTGAAATCTATAGATGCGACTTGTCACGGATATGGAAAGGAGCTATTTATGGAGAAGATGGATATTTGTTGGCAACTTCAATAGGATCTGCGATAGGAAGATATAGGTGTATGAAGAAGTGGATTGTGGTCAACAGGAGAGAGTATTCTAATAGGTTATCTGGTTAAAAGTGCAGAAAAGTTTATTAGGGAAGATATAAGAGGATTTTCAACTGTATAAAAATGGAAATGTAAAGTTGCATAGTTTAGCAACTAGTAGCATAATTAGGTTAGTTAGCATGTAAATGTTAGGTTAGGTTTTCTGCACAGTTAAGAAGTATAAGAAGAAGTAATTGATAAACAAAATTGTTTTTGGAAACAAAGATCAGATATAAAATAAGAAATCTGATCAGATTAAGCAGAATTTATTTTTTTTTATTTTTTTTTTTTATTTTTTTTTATTTTTTTTTTTTTTATTTTTTTTTTTATTTTTTTTTTTTATTTTTTTATTTTTTTTTTTTTTTTTTTTTTTTGTGTGTATGTGTGTATGTCCGCGCGCGCGAGTGTGTCTATGTGTGTATGTCCGCGCGCGCGCGTGTGTATGTGTGTATGTCCGCGCGCGCGTGTGTGTACGTCCGCGCGCGCGAGTGTGTGTATGTGTGTATGTCCGCGCGCGAGTGTGGGTCTATGTGTGTATGTGTGTATGTCCGCGCGTGAGTTTGCGTGTCTGTGTGTATGTGTGGGTATCAGTGCGCGAGTGTGTGTGTCTGTGTGTATGTGTGTATCCGCGCGTGAGTTTGCGAGTCTGTGTGTATGTGTGGGTATCAGTGCGCGAGTGTGTGTGTCTGTGTGTATGTGTGTGTCCGCGCGCGAGTGTTTGTGTGTGTCCGCGCGCGCGTGTGTATGTGTGTATCCGCGCGTGAGTTTGCGAGTCTGTGTGTATGTGTATGTTCGCGCGCGAGTGTATGTGTGTGTCCGCGCGCGCGTGTGTATGTGTGTATGTCCGCGCGCGCGTGTGTATGTGTGTATGTGTGTATGTATGTATGTCCGCGCGCGCGAGTGTATGTGTGTATGTCCGCGCGCGCGTGTGTATGTGTGTATGTGTGTATGTATGTATGTCCGCGCGCGCGTGTGTATGTGTGTATGTCCGCGCGCGCGTGTGTATGTGTGTATGTGTGTATGTATGTATGTCCGCGCGCGCGAGTGTATGTGTGTATGTCCGCGCGCGCGTGTGTATGTGTGTATGTGTGTATGTATGTATGTCCGCGCGCGCGAGTGTATGTGTGTATGTCCGCGCGCGCGTGTGTATGTGTGTATGTGTGTATGTATGTATGTCCGCGCGCGCGAGTGTATGTGTGTATGTCCGCGCGCGCGTGTGTATGTGTGTATGTGTGTATGTCCGCGCACGCGTGTGTATGTGTGTATGTCCGCGCGCGCGTGTGTATGTGTGTATGTCCGCGCGCGCGAGTGTATGTGTGTATGTCCGCGCGCGCGTGTGTATGTGTGTATGTCCTTGCGCGCGTGTGTATGTGTGTATGTCCGCGCGCGCGTGTGTATGTGTGTATGTCCGCGCGCGCGAGTGTATGTGTGTATGTCCGCGCGCGCGTGTGTATGTGTGTATGTCCGCGCGCGCGTGTGTATGTGTGTATGTATGTCCGCGCGCGCGAGTGTATGTGTGTATGTCCGCGCGCGCGTGTGTATGTGTGTATGTCCGCGCGCGCGTGTGTATGTGTGTATGTCCGCGCGCGCGTGTGTATGTGTGTATGTCCGCAGGCGCGCGAGTGTATGTGTGTATGTCCGCGCGCGCGTGTGTATGTGTGTATGTCCACGCGCGCGTGTGTATGTGTGTATGTCCGCGCGCGCGAGTGTATGTGTGTATGTCCGCGCGCGCGTGTGTATGTGTGTATGTCCGCGCGCGCGTGTGTATGTGTGTATGTCCGCGCGCGCGAGTGTATGTGTGTATGTCCGCGCGCGCGTGTGTATGTGTGTATGTCCGCGCGCGCGTGTGTATGTGTGTATGTCCGCAGGCGCGTGTGTATGTGTGTATGTCCGCGCGCGCGAGTGTATGTGTGTATGTCCGCGCGCGCGTGTGTATGTGTGTATGTCCGCGCGCGCGTGTGTATGTGTGTATGTCCGCGCGCGCGAGTGTATGTGTGTATGTCCGCGCGCGCGTGTGTATGTGTGTATGTCCGCGCGCGCGAGTGTATGTGTGTATGTCCGCGCGCGCGAGTGTATGTGTGTATGTCCGCGCGCGCGTGTGTATGTGTGTATGTCCGCGCGCGCGTATGTATGTGTGTATGTCCGCGCGCGCGTGTGTATGTGTGTATGTCCGCAGGCGCGTGTGTATGTGTGTATGTCCGCGCGCGCGAGTGTATGTGTGTATGTCCGCGCGCGCGTGTGTATGTGTGTATGTCCGCGCGCGCGTGTGTATGTGTGTATGTCCGCAGGCGCGTGTGTATGTGTGTATGTCCGCGCGCGCGAGTGTATGTGTGTATGTCCGCGCGCGCGAGTGTATGTGTGTATGTCCGCGCGCGCGTGTGTATGTGTGTATGTCCGCGCGCGCGTGTGTATGTGTGTATGTCCGCGCGCGCGAGTGTATGTGTGTATGTCCGCGCGCGCGTGTGTATGTGTGTATGTCCGCGCGCGCGTGTGTATGTGTGTGTCCGCGCGCGCGAGTGTATGTGTGTATGTCCGCGCGCGCGTGTGTATGTGTGTGTGGGGCCGGAGTCTAGCAGCTGCCCCCTGCTATACAAGCAGTGACTGTGACAACAAGTGAGGGTAGGGTGTCTTGCGTGAGTACGCGGCCCGAACTAACTCAGATTGCTAGACTGCTCCCGGGTCCTCGTCGGTCGTCCCCCGGCCCTGGGTAATCAAGGTGTGTACCTTGGTTAGCTGAGAGGAGCAAAATGAGCAGTAGGAAGATAGATAGGAAGAAAGTTGATAGCGACGAGGCAGTTGGAAATCCTTTTACACCAACCAAAGTATTAGATAGATCTCCGCCACATGAAATGCTAGAACCCAGAACAAAAAGTAGCGATAAAAAGATGGAAGAAGCTGCACGTAACACAAGTACAACCACTAAAGACAAAGATAAAGAAAGTGAGGATGTAGGGATAGTTAGTGAAGTAAATGACTATAATATTTCTAATTACATATCTAAATTGTACGAGATTGTAGCAGGAGATAAAATGCAACTGAATAACAAGCAGAAAGCATGTGATGCAATAGGTAAATTAGTTGAAGCAATGGACAAATTGAAAATGGAGAATGTTAGTTTAAAGACTGAAGTAAATGTTTATAAAGAAATGTATGTAAAAGTAGGAAATAGGTCACCTATTAGCTATGCACAAGTCGCGCACAATTCAAGGGCAAATCAAGAAATGGAAAAAATAGAAAGATCAGCAACGAAACAAAAACACGTATAAATAAATATTTTGTTGTTTAACGACGCTGTCAATTGCCAGGATCACATGAGCGTCGCCGGTGTGCCGGAATTTTGTCCCGCAGGAGTTCTTTTACATGCCAGTAAATCTACTGACATGGAGCTGTCGTTTTTAAGCACACTTAAAAGCCATCGGCCTGGGCCGGGTTTGAACCCGCGACCTTGGGATCGGTAGGCCAGCGTCTAACCAACTGAGCCACCCAGACCGACACAAAAAAACACGTAGTATATATCTCTTCAACAAAAGGAAAATCTACGAGGGAAGTACAGGATATCTTTACAAAGAACCTAAAACCAGCTGAAGACAAGGTGAGAATAAGCTTTCTAAAAGCAACGGAAAGGTCCCTGATTGTGGAAACAGAACATAAAGAGGACTTGGACAAAATTATTAAAAGCAAGAGACTAGAGGACAAAGATCTTAAAATGGAGTTGCCGGAAAAAAGGAACCCCCTAGTGATAATATATAATGTAATTGCTGGTGAAAGTGAGGAAAATCTAAAGAAAGCCTTACATCATCAGAACTTTGAGGAAGAAATGACATGGGAGGAATTTAGCAAAAGAGTGATTTGTAAGTTTAAAACTGGACCTAGAGAGAGAGAGAGAGCTACGGTACACCATGTATTACAAGTACAACCTGAAATTAGGAGGAAAAGGGTGAGGTTAGGTAGGCTATATATAGGCTTTCAATCAATAATGGTAAAAGACTTCATTTCTGTTACTAAATGCATGAAATGCCAAGATTATGGACATACTGTAAAATGGTGCAAGATAGAGAAAAGTAGGTGCCCTCATTGCGGAGAAGAAGGACATATAGTAAAAGACTGCAAGAGGAAGTCGGAACCAAAAATTTGTATTCCCTGTCAAGGTCTGTACTGAAAATGAAGAATTAGGTATCCTGTGTCCAACGTATAAAATGCTTAGGGAAAGGACAATTTCGAGAATCAATTATGGATAGGGAGACTGGAGAAATAATTAGAGTTGGACAGATAAATGCCATGAGAAGCAAAGCTGTTATGATGGAAATTAGGAAAGTTATAGAAGAACGAAAACTAGACAATTTTTATACAGGAACCATATGCTCTAAGGGGAAAAATTGTACATATGCCAGTTGGCGCAAGGGTAATAACACAGGTACAAATCCGCAAGCGGCCATAGTGGTTATAAATAATAGCATACAAGTTCTTAAAATTACTCAATATATTGTTTGTAGTGTTTAACGCCTGCTTTTACTACTACGGCACCGCAGGCGGTGACACTGATGATACATGGAATGAAGATGGAGCACCGGTGGAATGAGATGGTGGGGGAAACCGGAGCACCTGGAGAAAACCCGCCCAGACGCCGCTTCGTCCACCACGAATACCACATGCGGGTCTCTGGGATCGAACCCGGGCCGCCTAGGTGGTAGGCGAGCGCGCTAACCGCTCGGCCACAATTACTTAATATAATGAACATATTAACTGTCCAGAGTTGCTATATAAAGGTAAGTCGATTTTCGTGATAAACCAGTGCTATCAATTTAATGAAGACATTGGATAAGTTGAGGCTGGTTCTAGAAGACTATAAAGGTGAATCAGTTCTGATATCTATGGACGCAAACGCGAAATCAGTGGTATGGGGCGGGGCAGTAAGAGGGGAAAAGCTTTTAGATTTGATTAATGAATATGCTCCAGAGATACTTAATAAACCAGGGAATCCATATACGTATGAAGCTTCTGAGAATATACATCTTACCTTAGCTAAAGGACATATCATCCACAAAATAAAAAATTGGACAGTAATTCAACATTTAACTATGAGTGACCACAATTTTATAATCTTCGTTTTTTTTGTCTGTCCGCGCGCGCGCGCGTGTGTGTCTGTGTGTGTGTCAGCGCGCGCGTGTGTGTATGTGTGTGTGTCCGCGCGCGCGAGTGTGTGTGTCCGTGTTGTATGTGTGTGTCCGCGCGCGACTGTGTGTATGTGTATGTGTGTATGTCCGCGCGCGCGCGTGTGTATGTGTCTATTTCCGTGCGCGCGAATGTGTTTGTATGTGTGTGTGTGTCCGCGCGCGAGTGTGTGTCTGTGTGTGTGTCCGCGCGCGCGGGTGTTTGTGTATGTGCGTGTGTCCGTGCGCGCGCGCGTGTGTGTATGTGTGTGTCCGCGCGCGAGTGTGTGTCTGTGTGTGTGTGTGTGTGTCCGCGCGCGCGATTGTGTGTCAGTGTGTGTATGTGTGTGTCTGTGTGTATGTGTGTGTCCGCGCGCGAGTTTGTGTATGTGTGTATGTCCGCGTTCGCGCGCGTGTGTGTATGTGTGTTAGTCCGCGCGCGAGTGTGTGTGTGTGTCCGCGCGCGAGTGTGGTATATCTTGAATTTTCTGACTATAGCCCCTGTAGTCGTACTTACTCTGGACGACTTTTGCATAACTGGTAAACCGTTAGAAATAGACCAAATCATACTATACAAAAAATGTAGATCTTGCTAAAATACACAATTTATGGCGGAATAAATTTTCTTGTAGGGTGAACCATTTTGGAGATATTCCTTGTTATGTGTGTGAGTTTCGGAAAACTTAGAACTTTCGTGAAATGGATCATCGTTGTTCACTTTTTTATATGTTAAGTGTGCAGAGACAACAAAATCTCAAACATTTGACTATCGCACAAAGCCTACTGTATTCTAACATTCCCCTTGTACCTACAAGGAAATAAGCAATAAGATAATTTGTACAAATGTTTATCTCAACTAACAAGAAAGAAGATATAGGAATAAGGGTTTGTAAGAATGGTTAGTACAAGAGTAGAGAAAGTCATGTGAGTGCAACACATCAGATTTTTCTATGAAAAGTCCCTTCAATGTGTTTGGTTATTATATGCTGACAGCGAGAGATGTTGTGTACATATATGTAACTTGGTTGTAACAGAATATCCCTTTCGGATGATCGTCACCTGGGCTGGCGGAGGCGGGGCCAGTCCAAAAAAAAAAATTAAAAAAAAAAAAAAAAAAAAAAAAAAAACAGAAAGAGCGGCAACTATGACAAATGAAAGTGTCACAACCTGTTTGTTGTATGTTGCAATTTGGTGATGGGCAATGTCCCTCATGTCTGATATACCTACATATGTAGTAATTCATGTCATGATAATAAAATAAATGTTTTAATTTGGAGACATTTTGAACAATAATGTTGCAGTAATAGTACCTACCCGTTAATTTTAATTTCAGTAATGTCTATGTGTAAGAATTTTACCTGAAAATTTGTGCGAAATTAATGCGAACTTTTTGGATAATATTCAACACAAAACACCACTAATTTCAATCATTAATGCGAATTTTTCATACAGTTATCACCACAAAAATCTTGATTTTGACGGTAGGCTTTAAATGATATTAAATTGTTTAAAGATCGGGTCGCTATGTGAGGGCTTGAAAATTTCCTTCGCTAAGCTTGGCCGAGAGAGATAGATAGCCAGAGAAAGAAAGAAGGAGAGAATGAAAATCTAAAAAAGGAAAGGAAGAAGGAAAGAGAAAGAATGAAGGAAAGAAAGAAAGCAATTAGGAAAGTGCGAAAGAAGGAAGCAAGCAAGGAAAGAGAAAGAGAAGGAAAGAGAAAATATCTGATGTGTTGCACTCACATGACTTTTTCTATTCTTGTACTAACCATTCTTACAAACTCTTATTCCTATATCTTCTTCGTGTTAGTTGAGATAAACATTTGTACAAATTATCTTATTGCTTATTTCCTTGTAGGTACAAGGGGAATGTTAGAACACAGTAGGCTTTGCGCGATAGTCAAATGTTTTAAAGCTTTGAGATCCTGTTGTCTTTACACACTTAACACATAAAAACAATGAACAACGATGATCCATTCCACAAAAGTTATGTTTTCTGAAACTCACACATATAACAAGGAATATCTCCGAAATGGTTCACCTTACAAGCAAATTTATTCTGACATAAATTGTGTATTTTAGCAAGATCTACATTTTTTGTACAGTATGATTTGGTCTATCTCTTACGGTTTACCAGTTATGCAAAAGTAGTCCAGAGTAAATACGACTACAGGGGCTATAGCCAGAACATTCAAGATATACATTTCATTTATCATCAAAATATCTCAAACATATGACATTTTAATCAAAATCGTTAGAGCCATTTTCAAGAAAATCAAAATTTTCTAAAAATTTTCCATGTAAAGGGTAGTTTAGGGTGGGGCTATTTTCTTCAAAATCTTTGTGTCTCATCCTTGAAAGACATTAAACTTAAATACCAAATACTTAAATACCGACCTTTCGTTTTTGAGTTATGCTGTCCACAGTCACACACAGAGGCCTTTTTCTAAAAATGCTTTTTTTGGATTCAGGAGTTGAGATAAACATTTGTACAAATTATCTTATTGCTTATTTCCTTGTAGGTACAAGGGGAATGTTAGAATTCAGTAGGTTTTGTGCGATAGTCAAATGTTTGAGATTCTGTTTGTCTCTGCACGCTTAACATATAAAAAAGTGAACAACGATGATCCATTTCACGAAAGTTCTAAGTTTTCCGAAACTCACACATATAACAAGGAATATCTCCGAAATGATTCACCCTACAAGAAAATTTATTCTGACATAAATTGTGTATTTTAGCAAGATCTACATTTTTTGTACAGTATGATTTGGTCTATCTCTAACGGTTTACCAGTTATACAAAATTCGTCCAGAGTAAATATGACTACAGGCGCTATAGCCAGAAAATTCAAGATATACATTTCATTTGTCATTAAAATATCTCAAATATATGACTATTTTAATAAAAATCGTTAGAGCCATTTTCAAGAAAATCAAAATTTTCTAAACCTTTTCCATGTAAAGGGTAGTGTAGGGTGGGGCTATTTTCTTCAAAATCTTCGTGTCGCATCCTTGAAAGACATTAAACTTAAATACCAACTTTGGTTTTTAACCGACTTTTCGTTTTTGAGTTATGCTGTCCACTGACTGACGCACAGACACACACACGGACCTTTTTCTAAAAATGCTTTTTTTGGATTCAGGGGGCCTCAAAACATATATTTCCGGTGAAATCTCGACATGCAATTTTTGGGTGGAATACAATACTTGCCCTACTTAGCAGTAGAGAAAGTAAGAAGTGGTAACATTCACCTTTCCCTCTGAGTGCTGAAACAGGCCTAACTTCAACAATGGCACAAAGTTCTAGTCCACTGCGGAGGTTTGATAACACGGTATTGTCATCTTGTGAGATAACCTCTTATTGTAGCCTCATTGTTGGGCAGCTTTCTTTGTCTCTCTCTCTGTCTATATTATTTATTTGGCAGTATTGTTACAATTTGATCTCAAAAGAAGCCGAGTTATTGAGTTCGTAAGAATTAGAGTGAATTCGTTCATTGACATTAGAACCAAAATTTAAACACCAGCAACAATGACTAACGAATAAAAAACTCTTTCTAAGCAAAATTTTACAGAAGTAGATATTTCTCACTTATGGCTGATACCACAATATTCTCGAAAATATCAACAATTTTCTCAAAATTCGTGGTAAAATAATGCCATATTACTTCTACACTAATGTCAAATGAATGCAAACCAATTTGTTGTGCAATTGAACAACTTGTTCGTTTATTGTTAAAAACAGAAAGTGTTGCCTCTGGGCACCGTGTTTGTGAATAACATTGCATCTACAAGGAAGTACATTGAAGAAAACAATCTGCAAACGCTTATCTGGAGTAACGTGATGTAAATGGTAGCGTTTGTTCAAGGAGAGACGAAAATACAACAAATCACACTTCAATAATTACTATTGGTATTTTTACTTTCTGTATTGGTAAGTAGGGGAAGTATTGTATTCCACTCAAAAATTCGAGGTCGAGATTTTACCGGAAATATGTTTTGAGGCCCCCTGAATCCAAAAAAAGCATTTTTAGAAAAAGGTCCGTGTGTGTGTCTGTGTGTCAGTCTGTGGACAGCATAACTCAAAAACGAAAAGTCGGTTAAAAACCAAAGTTCATATTTAGGTTTAATGTCCTCCATGGAAAATGTTTCGAAAATGTTGATTTTCTTGAAAATGGCTCTAACGATGTTTATTAAACTGCCATATGTTTGAGATATTTTTATGACAAATGAAATGTATATCTTGAATTTTCTGGCTATAGCCCCTGTAGTCGTATTTACTCTGGACGACTTTTGCATAACTGGTAAACCGTTAGAGATAGAAAAAAATCTTACTCTATAAAAATGTAGATCTTGCTAAAATAAACAATTTATATCCAAATAAATTTTCTTGTAGGGTGAACCATTTCGGAGATATTCCTTGTTATGTGTGTGAGTTTTGGAAAACTGAACTTTCGTGAAATGGATCATCGTTGTTCATTTTTGTATATGCTAAGTGTGCAAAGACAACAGAATCTCAAAGCTTTAAAACATTTGACAATCGCACAAGTATTTTAACATTCCCCTTGCACATACAAGGAAATAACCAATAAGATAATTTGTACAAATGTTTATCTCAACTAACACGAAGAAGATATAGGAATAAGAGTTTGTAAGAATGGTTAGTACAAAAGTAGTCATTTGAGTGCCACACATCAGATTTTTTAACTTTCTCTACTACGTTTAGTAAAGTAGAGGAAGTGTTGTATTCCACCCAAAAATTCGATATCACCTGAAATGTATGTTTTGAGGTTCCGTGAATCCAAAAGAGGCAGTTTTAGTGTGTCTGTCAGTCTGTGGACAGCATAACTCAAAAACGAAAAGTTGGTTAATATTTAAGTTTAATGTCTTTCAAGGATGTGACACGAATATTTTGAAGAAAATAGCCCCAACCTAAACTACCCTTTACATGGAAATTTCTTCGAAAATTCTGATTTTCTAGAAAATGGCTCAAACGATTTTTATTAAAATGTCATATGTTTCAGATATTTCTATGACAAATGAAATTTATATTTTGAGTTTTCTGGCTATACCCCATTTAGTACTGTTTATTCTGGATGACTTGCATAACTGGTAAACCGTAAGAGATAGACCAAATCTTACCATATAAAAAATTTATGTCCAGATATATATATATATATATATATATATATATATATATATATATATATATATATATATATATATATATATATATATTTTTTTTTTTTTTTTTTGTAGAGTAAATCATTTCGGAGATATTCCTTGTTATTTTTGTGACTTTTCGAGTACTTAAACTTTCATCATATGGAACATCGTTATTTATTTTTTGTATCTTAGCCGTGCATAGAGAACGGAACCTCAAAACTTTTAAAAGATATGACTATCGCTCAAAGCCTACTGTATTCTAATGTTCCCCTTGTACCTACAAGGAAATAAGCAATAAGATAATTTCTGCAAATGTTTATCTCAACTAACACGAAGATAAACTTATGTAGTACAGGAAGTTAGAATAGACACTCGTTCCTAAATGTAGAGATTTCTGTAAACTGCCATTTAATGACTTATCAGGATGATGATGATAATAGGGCACAAGCATATCGAAAGTGACTTAAATGATTCGCAATTACACAAGTCTGCGGAACCCGGGGCCATCGCTCCCATTGCATGCGTCCCGCAGTCTGCAGTCATATTTCTAAGTAATTCTGTTTGGAATAAGATAAACTTGAAAAATCAGCGCTCACTTTTTCCGTTTCCAACACATGTGTTAGCGAAGGTTCTCCAGTCAGCCATCCTCTTCTACTCAAAACAAGGAGAAATGCATCCGTTTTATGAAATACCCAGCCATAGACAGATGTTTATTTATGATCCTACCTGGACCTAAGGCAAAGCGGCTCTTATTCAACACGAAAAGTTGATCAGACTCCCATTCAATACATGGCACAAGAGAAATTTTACACATACACTAAAGACTTAGGAGAGCTTTCTTTCCAAAATTCAAGACATCAAGAAGAATGTACACCTTCCTAATTCAAAGGAAAACTTTATATCCAAAGTCAATCTGACACAAACATTAGACATCACATATTATTTACACCTGACAGAAGAAGTTAAAAAAAGTGATACTCCAACTAGTGTTCTAAAATTATTGGCATTAGAGACAATCCATACTAGATTTCCAGAACATGAGTGGCTCCATATTTATACTGATGGATCACTGATATCAAACCGAAATGGAGCAGTGTCTGGAGTCACGTGTCACTTCTTTTCCTATTACAAATCTTTAAGTTATGGAACTACAAACTTTGATGGAGAAATTGAAGCAATTCGAATGGCCCTACAAAATCTTTTGTACAGAATTTCACATTTTCAGCAAGCAGTTATTCTCTCAGATTCCAGGGCAGCAATTATAGCAATTACTTCCAAGTTGTCACCAAAAAACCAAACAATTATAGAATGTTGGAAGATGCTTAGCCATCTAACAGCACTTCAAAAACACCTAGTCTTCCAATGGATACCAGCTCACTGTGGACTGAGTGGTAATGAGAAAGCTGATTTTCTTGCAAAAAAGGGTACCAGTAGTGTATAGAAATCTATAGTTAATTTACCATTTTATGCAGCTAAAAGATTAGTCAACTCTGAATTCAAAAAAATTATTGCAAAATATTACTATGAAAAATCAAAGAATAAAAGAAGAGAACTGCCAAACATTCAAACAGTAATTCCTGAGTATCCTCGAAAAACAGCAGTTGCAACCTTCAGGTTGATTACAGGACATGATTGTCTGGCAAAACATTTAAACAGAATTGGGATATATTCTTCACCACTCTGTCCTCTATGTGATCTGCAAGAGGAAATGGATCGAGACCACCTTCAAATATGCCCGGCCACTTCTAGTGCCCTTCCCATCCATCAGTGAAAAATATTGGAGAGCAAGAGGATTAATGACTTCATTGTCAGAAATCCAGCATTAGCTAACTACATCTTCCATGGATGCGAAAAGGAAGATTTTGAAGAAAATCCCTTTCATCCCTAACTGCCCTTTTTTTAGAAAAAGTTAAATCAAATTGATAAATTCAATGCCATACCTGAGATCAGAACCATGAATTTCTGGTCTTTGTCCTGTTGGTCTAACTGCTGAGCTACTGTGACAAATTGCTGGCACAACATTAACACAAGCAGATCTCAGATTTATATGGGTCAACATACCCTAATGACCGGTCTCTATAGCTTAATCACTGTAAGTTCAAACAATAGCAATTAAATCTTTTTGTCCTGCACATGGCAGTGTGTAAGACACTTAATTGCCATTGAAATACAGGTACACTGCCCTTTTGTTCAAATGAAGTTGCTTCACTGTGTGTACACCACCAGCTTCCTGTTGAAGCCCTGAGCTTTTGCAAAATCTACAGTTGGATTGGAGAGTTATTTTTAAAATGTTATATGCATTAAATGCAATTTTTTTGCCTGTAAATGATTTGCTTCATTTATTACAAGAAAAATAACTTGTCGTAGCTTCAATGTACATGTTCACACACTTGTATCACAAACACAGTAGAAAAGAGAAATAAATAATTCAATTTATTATTAACTATTTAAACTCATGTTAAAACATACTTAATGCATGCCCGTTTACTTTAGTAATAAAATAATACATCATTATTCTAAAAACAAACTGAGCATCAAGTTATTCCTTTTCCAACTGTTTGGTCTGTATTTTCATGGTACACTGTATATTTATATTCGAGAACAGAGAATAGTGGTATTTTTAAGGCTGATCTGCGTTGAAGGAATGTTGAGTGATAATAACCATGTAAAGATAAAAGGTGCATAGGGTTTTTCAGGCTTATCTATGTTGAAAATATTTTAAGTGACAATGAGCACGTGAAACTAAAAAGATGCATAGCTTGCGATCTAAGTATCTTAGACACAGGATTGTACAGGCATGATCAGAAAAGAAATTTGTCTGATTAACATCCATTATATGAGCATAATTAAGGAAGGTAATGTTCTCAGTTCAGGTGCGTGTGCCCATAGTTGGTAGCGCTAATAGAACGGGACAAGTATATGATTTGCTGGAGTAATCAGTATGAACCGCTTTCATATGTCTTTAACTTTTGCACTTCCTCCAATATGAATTGACTTGTGCACATTTTAAAGAGCTTCTGTGCAGAGTCAAGATACATATGGATCAATCATGCACACTTCAAGTGTATAATTGACTGCATCCAAATCTTCTCCTGCACTCTGTTTCCATTACAATTTTACATTAGTGCCACTAGGTGGTAGCACACAATAGCAGAAGCATATAAAGTACGCAATCATAGAAACTTGTACCAGTTTCTCCTTACCATCCATACTCTCACTATAATGTAATGGACACATTACTTTGTTTGTGGTCTAGAATGCTGTACTTAACTATGTACATAATAACATAGCAGGTACACTTACTGACTGTGAAAGAGAACATCAGTTAATTGAGTTGCTTGTATACAGGTCTTCCAATTTTCAATTACAAACATAAACCATGTGCAATTGGATGAATAACCCATGTTATGTCCCTTTGGTTATTAACTATTTCTGCCATGTTAACATAAACCTATGAATTAACATTACCCCATAGAAATTATCCAATACCATTAAATCATATGACCTCAGAAAGTAGTTAACATCACCACCATGCAAAATGATGAAGCCTCTGTCATTCAAAAGGTTGATTGTTTCATGGGAAGTATGACACCTGGTGCCATCTTGCTTAAACCAGACATTCCGGAGATCCATAAATAATATCAATGGTTTTTTTCACCACTGACAGTCACACTCTCCTTGTTCATCTTGGAAAAAAAATAGTTGCCAGTGATTCCCCTACATAAATCTGTACCAGACTATAACGTATTGGGGAGAGAATGCTCATTCTTTAATCTCTATTGGTAAGGACAATTTTGTTTGTCGACAAAACAATTTCATTCAAAACTGGGCCTTGTCGCCAAAAATGATTTTTCAGCTGAAAGCCGATTCGATAGCTCCATAACCCAGTAACAGAATACATGGCACAGTCTGCAATCATTGTGCTTCAGTTTCTGAGTTAACACAATTTTGTTAGAGTGAAACTGCAGGTCCGTAAACAAATTCCTACCAAGTTTGGTTGCTCTTCCCAATTTTGTGCTTGAAAATTGATTTTTGTTAGTTCTCACATGCACTTTCAGGAACAGAGGCTATATTTTCATTGGAACTTTTACATTAACCAATTGCCTCCAATTTTTCTATCTTAGTCTTTCTGAGGGATGATTTGACACCAAACACTCAAAGTGATGTATGGAATATTTGGCAAACTGCAGAGCCATTTTTAGTTTCTCTATTAGATAGCAAGTAGGCGAGGTATTGTATTTGACCCTGAATTCCACCAGAAATGTGTGTTCTGAGGCCCAATTATTAAAAATAGAATAGCATTTTTAGAAAAAGGTTGTGCATGCATGTGGGCAATATAACTCAAAACGAAAAGTCGGTTTTAAAACCAAAGTTCATATTTAAATTTAATATCTTTCAAGGATGCAATACAAAGATTTTAAGGAAATCCCTCCATCCTAAACTACCTTTTACATGGAGCATTTCTTGAAAATTTTGACTTTCTCAAAAATGGCTCTAATGACTGATTAAAATGCCATATGTATGAGATATTTCTATAGCAAATGAAATGTATGTTTTAAATTTTCTGGCTATAGCCTACGTGGTCCTGTTTACCCTTGACTTTTGCATAAGATAAACCGTGAGGGATAGACCAAGGCTTACTGTACAAAAATTGTAGATCTCGCTAAAGCACACAAGTTATGTCCAAATGCACTTTTTGTGAAGTGAACCATTCCAGAGATATTCCTTGTTATTTGTGTGAGTTTTGTAATACTTAAACTTTTCTCAAAGGTCATTATTCACTCAAATCTCTTGGCCATGCAAAGAGAACAGAATTTCTAAGCCTTTCTACAGCGACCAGCTTTAAAAGATTTGACTATCGCTTGAAGCTTACTGTATTCCCATATTCCCCTTCCACATACAAGAAAATTAGCAGTAAGATGATTTCTGCAAATCTTTATCTTAACTAACACGAAGATACAGGAGTAAAAGTTTATAAGAATAGTTGATACAAGAGTAGAGAAAGTCATGTGATTGGAACACATCAGATTTGTATTTTCCACAATTTCTAGACATTGTGGAGTTGTGAAATGTTTCATTAGCATTTGTCAATAATTATTGTAGTCAAGTAAAACAAATGACTGCCATAGCTTCATAAATATGGCAGCTGTGATATGTTAAATGTATATTTTTATTGAAAGATGCTTTATTAAGCAGCACAGGCTTTTCAGGGCTATATGTCACTGCTTGAAGGCATGAAACTGATACCTTGCTGGAAACAGTGTCACCTTTCTACAAAGAAATCTCAAGCATCCTCAACTACATATAATTGCTGTTATGCAGTTTTATGTTCAAAATTGAGGACCGACCCTAAGTTCTCACCAGAGTTAAGTCACGTGACTTGGGAGGTACAATTGCCACTGATCAGAAGAGCTCTAAATAATTATCTATGTCAGATATTAATATTAAATAATTAGTAGTTCAATATTAATTACTCAATAATTGTATAGCAGAAGAAAAAGCCTCCAGAGAGAGCATCTGTAAATGTTCTTTTTAATAATTTCCACTTGTAATATAAATAAAATAAGCAGTGATAGGCAAATAGTATGAAAAGAATTGCTTTTAAAAAATGTCTGTCTTTTTAAAACATACTTGCTATGGTAACTGATTGGGAAAAGAATTTAAAAAATCTGTACATTTTGTTGCCAGTATCTCCGTTAAACATAATCTCCTTTAAGCCTCTGCATTGGCATATTTCTCTATGTCTGAATTGAGATTGAGCAGATCTGCATATGCAGTAATTTTCATTTGAGAAATTGCTTTCTATCGAAGAATGTTTGTGTAATATTCACTCCAGAAATTGGAATAGGAATTTTATATTAAAGATATGTACATGCAACTTGCAAAAGTGGAACCATACATAATTCATTGCAGTGTAGTCAGAATACCTTTATTGATATTCATTTCAGTTGATAGATCTGATTGTTGAAAATTAACTGCACTTTTGATCATGCATTTTGCATGTGTATAGAAAAAGAGAAAGCAAATGGTCCCAATATATTGACCAAGTCTACCAGTAAATATGGGTCATAAATTTTCATATCTTCATGTGGTTTTGATTTGTTTAGAAAATAACATTCCAAGAAGTGATTGTGCATTTAAAAAAAAAGCAAAAAAAATCTTCAAATTAATTTTATATCCAGAAAAGTGGTTTGATATTGTTTGATATTAAGAAGTGCATATAATTAGTAATGTAATATCTTGAAGTGCAGTCACACATGATCAGTAAGACATGTAATCATCAATCTGCGGCTCAGTTTGATTGGTATAGTATGCAATCGTATGTTATGGCATGTATTGTACTTACGTATGTCACCTCATGTCAGTAACGCTAAAGAACAAAGGCACATGAAGTGTTACTATCTTTAAACAGCATTTGTTTTCAACTCTGTAACAAAACATTTAAAAAGAAGAGATAAACTTGAAGTTTGGTTTGTAAGATTTGAGTAAACCTGATTTATCTTGAAAGATGTTAATTTTATGACCCATGTTTTACTTTTCTTATTTTAATGAAGACTATTATTTACCAAGTCATTGGATGCTTTTATTTTATCGTCTTGTATGTATGTTTTCACTTGCACAAAATTTATCTGGAGATTAAGTGACAAATGGAATTTTGTCTAAGGCATATGTTACAAATTAGTTTCATATACCGGCAGTGCAAAAAATCTCTGAACAGGCTAAGTGGTGTTTTACCTGTCTGCTTCCTCGGCGGTCTTTGCCATCTGCTGCTAATCATAGAAAGGTGCAGATGAAACCATAGAACATTTTTAAAATTACTTTTAGGTTTCATTTAACAACTTTATGAAAGGAGATGCTAGAATTGGTCACTGTCATTTTCCATACATTTTTGGCACCACTTCGGGAAACTGTTCCATCACTCGCCATAGTTCACATTGAGAAATGCTGACAATCTCCTGGCATGTTTTAAGTTACCCCAGAAATAGAAATCTTAGGGTGTTAGGTCGGGGAACTAAGGGGACCACAAATCTGTACTAATAATTCTGTCCTGAAACACACTTTCAGTTCTCATTGAAAGATTGGCCATATGAGCTGTTGCAGATTCTACCTGAAAAAAGACAATATAAAGAGGTGCCAAAAATGTATAATGCATGGATGATGCTGACCTGCTTCAGCATCTTCTTTCATAAAGTTGCCAGGAAAGCCTTTAGTAGTAGTTTTAAAAATGTTGTATGGTTTCATCTACAGCTTTCTATGATAGCAGCAGATGGCAACAAGCACCAAAGATGCCAACAGGCAAAACACCGTGTAGCCCATTCGGGGGTTTTCTTTGCTCTCTCTGTATGATATTTAAAAGACATGCAGCTTAGATAGTTTTACTGCAACATTTTTTTGTACATATCATGGAAGTCTAATGGATTTATGTGAAAAGAGAGTGCTCTTAATAAGCCATGCTGTGTTACAGAGTATGAGTTTGAGTAAACGTTTATTGTCTGTAGACAGATGAGGATCCACCACATGCCTATATCCAGACTTTTGTGCTGAAGCCAATAGGGAGCAGTTTTTATGTGCAGCACGATCTCTTCCGACTCGCATTACACGACAGTGTCTAGACCACTTGATATTCATCAAAATGCATTAGCTCACTGCAGGCAAGAGTTCAGTGTGTATTGCTTTGTCTCCCTTCCCTTGCTTTCTGTATAAAGTTGCACAGTTTGTGATGCATGTTGGCTGACAACAAACAGGAAAGAGGGAAAAACTTAAAATCACAAGCATTCCACTTGCTGAACACTGCTTGTTACTGAATAGTAAACAAATTGCAGGAAATAGAAATCTAGTGCTAATGTTGATTAGAAACTAGTTTTAACCTCTGTTAACAGTGCTCTTCTTTTCTTCAGTATGGCAAGCAAGCTGCGTAAAGACAATCCCCTTCTCAGTTTTAACACTAGTCACTGTTGTAAATTAAACTAATTGTAAATTTGAAGTAAAGCACTGTAACATAAGTTACCTACTTTTAGTAAGAGTGCTTATTTATTTAACAACAGAACCTTATGTCTCATAATAATGTTCTATTTAGAGTCTTGGGCTCTACATGCTCTGGAGCATCAAAACTTGTGCTAAAATTCATACATCTTTACCATCATTTTGACTTAGTCTTACACCAATAACATGGAATAGATGCATTATTCACACATAGTTTTTCTATTGTATTTTTTTAAAATGGCAAATAGTCAATAAATTTTAGAATATAGCCATTAAAGTAATATAAGATAGCACAAATTTCTAGTCAGCAAAATGTTATGTCTTCAATCTTAGAAAGGGTTGCTGTCATTTTAGCATATTGTAATATTCAAATACAACTTAAACAGGGCTGGCCCCATAGCTCATTCAGTAGAGCACCTGTCTGCTGTGTAAAGGGTCCCAGGTTCGATTCCCAGCTGGAAGGATGGGAATTTTTCTTTAGTTAGGATTATTCACCCTCATCTCAAGAGTCTGGAAGTATGAATGGGAGTGTGAATTTAATTTAAAAATTGATTCAAAGTAACCCAAAGTTTAAAATCACTGTTAAGTGAGCAAACACCATTGCTGTTGAGCAATTGTTCCAAGAGCCGTAAATATGAATTTAAGTGTTAAAGGCAATATATAAATGGAACATTAAACATACCTAAACGGTGTGCTATTTATGCACAATTTTATGTAGTGACACATTGAGGACTCCACTCACAAGGTACAAGGATGATAACTAAAGGAAGAAAAAAATTATAAGATCAATACTGCAGTATCCATTTTTAAATTAATTTTCTTTTTCCTGTACTTGCAACAAGGTGGGTTGACAGACTTTGCCAAGTTACTTTCATTTTCTCTTGAACTGTAAAGTTTTGCACATTTGATTTGAAGACTATAGAAACTAAAACCCATAGCATCTGTTGTATGGCAGTGTTATGACCGTTGTTCTTGATGGTGTGTGCTATTGATCTGTACCATCTAACATTCCCTTGCAAGCTATTCCTACCTTAGTTTGGTATTTTTGCATTCATGAAATAAATTCTTTGTCTCCCCTTATGGATGGTGACATTGTTCACCTTTGTGTGAGATCATGGGACTATTCCAATATGGTAGTTTTTTGATAGAAATTGATATAAAATTGTCTTTAAAGTCCATCAACAACAATATTAAAGTACCTTTAATGAGAAAGTATCAGAAATGAGAACTGCAGCTTCACTTCCTAAGTGGCCACTCTGTAGCTTCTCACCAAAGCGGCCCGGGTTCGATCCCAGACAACTGCATGTGAGACTCGTGGCGGACGAAGCAGGACTGGTGTGGGTTTCCTCTGGGTTCTCCGGTTTCCCCCGCCATCTCATTCCACCAGTGCTCCATCCTCATTCCATGTATCATCAGTGTCACCGCTTGCAGTGTCGTAGTAGTAAAAGTGGGCGTTGAACACTACAAAAAAATTATTATTTATTTATGCCAACAAACTTACTGTTGGTGTTTTTAAACACACAAGCCGTGTGTGGGCAAAGTTTAAGAGGTATTGCTTGAGAATTTAATGCCATTCTGGCAGTTTGTCACAATAGCTCAGTGGTTAGAGCGTCCGCCCGGAAAGCGGAAGGTCTGTGGTTCAAATCCCAGTTGTGGCATTGAATTTTTAAGTTCCAGTTCTACCTCTTAAACTACAAAAAAAATTCGCTTCTTAAAAGATATGCATTAAGCATGACGTAAAATTAACACATTCATTCCCAGAGACATTTAAATATCAAACCACATTCTAATGTAAGAACAAATTAGAAACTAAAAACTGCACTTATTTTAGTATGATTTGCTGCTGACCCTGGGGTTTCAAGCTGTGTCCAGCTCATTCTCAAAGCCTTATAAACAAACTCGTTGCCAAGCTACGATTGTTGTTGTTATTATTATTATTATTATTAGTAGTAGTAGTAGTAGTAGTAGTATTGTTATTGTTATTGTTGTTATTATTATTATTATTATTATTATTATTATTATTATTATTATTATTATTATTATTATTATTATTATTTCTGTTAGATATTTTTGTTGCAGAGTTTACCAGGTTTGTTTATTTGTATCTCATTAAAACAAAACACAGTTTTAAGTACAACACTGTATACATATAGCCTCAAAGCAAAGCGACAACTTTTGCCTTAATGTGCATTACTTTAATGACAGCTGTGCATGTTTAGGAGTTTAAAGAACAATCATTGCTTAATTTATTGCATTGTATATAATTTATAATGTGTATTTAACTAAATGCATATACACATGGCTCTGATAGGTTTTCTTCTCTCCCTCCCCCCCCCCCCCTCTCACTCTCTCACACACACACATATGCACGTACACAGAACTTTGTAATGAGATTTCTGTTAGACATTTATTTTGCAACATATTTTATTGTTTTTTGCTTAGGTGTAAAGAACATAGAATGTGACAAAATGGAATTTGGTAACAATGCAGTAAAAGAGTAGAAACAAAGTAAAAAATGTAGCAACAGAGAATATGTTGTCATTCATATGCCCAACACACTGAAGCAATAAGTCTGTCAACAAGGCTGTGATGGGAACTCTTGTCCATTTCCATGAGAGGGCATATGGATCAGAAGCTCAACCATAGTTGAGTATATTCGTTGGTACTTTTCGAACAAGTTGGTCTCAAAGAAACAAGCAAGTCTCATTATGTACCATTTAAGACTAACAATTAAAAAGCATGTTCTTGACAGCTCTATTTAACACATCAGATTTATGCCCCACCTAACTTCTTTTTGTTGCCCAATTAGTATTTTAGGTGGAATCATCATACAATTTTAAAGAATCATTAAACTCACATTGCGACGGCCAATATTTATATTTTGAACCAAATATAATCAAAATACAGTAATTTGATTCTAAAGTAAGAACAAATTAGAAACTAAAAACTTCACTTATCTTATTATTTTGGTGCTGACCCTGGGGTTTCAAGCTATATCCAGCTCATTTATGGATATGGCTTTGAGAATGAGCTGGATATAGCTTGAAACCCCAGGGTCAGCACCAAAATAATAAGATAAGTGAAGTTTTTAGTTTCTAATTTGTTCTTACTTTAGAATCTTGTTGCTTCGCTGTTAATAGCTTCAATTTTTCCATAATTAACAGTAGTTTGATGTTGAAAACTGCTTTATATTTTTCAAAATATTCTCCTTCATGATCAAAAGATATTTGCATGCACTTGAACCATTGTCATAGCAATTTTTCCAATCTGCTTGAGACACCTTCAAAACATGGTTTTTGAATACATCACTGGCTTCTTCTGCCGACAAAAATCGCCCATGCATTTTATTCTTGATGCTCTGGAACAAAAACAAATCGTTGGGTGATAAATCAAGACTGTACAGCAGATGAGCCATCAGTTAAATCTTTCTAGTGTTCAAACAGGTGGTTGTTAGACAAGGTGTGTGAGTGCTCACATTGTCTTGATGAACAACAATCTTGTTTTCCTTATTTAAGCAGACTTCCGGCAAGCAAATGGTTGTATATTGTTCAGAATTGACTTTTCTCTAAAGGCACTGTTGCCATATTACTTACTTTTCTGAAAAAAAAAAAAAAGGTAACCATTTGTTTCGAAGTGCTTTGAGCGCGAACAACTTTTGTTGGATTTGGTTCATCTTCAAGCACACATACACTCAGCTGCTGTTTACGTTCCAGCTCAAGTACATAAATCTATGATTTGCCACCTTTTTACAATCTTATATGCATTGTTTAAAGCACTGTTGCTGCATTTCCTGAGTATTTGTGTGCACCAACACAAACAACTTTTTGAGATTGCATCAAATTATATAGGATCCTATGGGCAGGGTTGCAAAATTGACAGATTTTCCATCAGAGTTGACAGATTTTCAAATAGTATGACAGCCAAAATTTAGTTTTGACAGATGAAGGGTTTTTGGGGGGATATTTTTAGAAATTATTAATTAATGTTATATTGGTTTGCTTTAGAAAAAATGAAACGGATATAAATCTTTGTGTACCTGCAAGACAGTGTCATGATATTTATGTTAAGATATGAAGTAGTTATATTTTTTTCTATTTTTATGGAGTTTGGCTGATTTTTAAATGTTTGTCCCATGTGTAAACAAAGTGAAAGAATGGGTGTCATGTTTAATTTTAATTTAATTTTTATTTATGAAAGAAAATATTCAAATTTCTAATTTTGATGGATTTTGGCAGATTTTTGGGAGTTGGTCTGACTGGGAAAAAATCATGTGTTGGCAACACTGTCTACAAGAGCAAACCTTTTTCACACATAAATGTTGTGCAATATTTTACATATGCTCGTGGAAGTAATCCATAGGGTTGCCTATATCTCACAGTGTGTTGCATGATCTTGCATTATCAGTTTTTGCACAGCATCAGTGTTTTCAGGCACAAGAACCGATGTTGGACTACCTTGACAAATAGTGAGCGAATGACAGCCACAATTAAACTCATTACACCAGTGTTTCACAGTGGCAAAGGATGGAGGTTTATTGTCGAATGTCAAAGGACGTTGGACAATGCACTCTTGTCTTGATAATCCACATCAAACTTGTAATAAATCAGCGCATGAACATTTTCACAAGTTAATTACATTTTTTCGTTGAGACAATTTCCAAGTCACTGAAAACAGCATAAATAATGCTCTTATGACAAAATATCTGAAGTAGGTTATGATAAAAAATGTTGAACATTCCAGTAGAAATACCAGGTGACACCTATAACAGTCAGTGTTGCCAAGGCTCAAAAAGAAATAGTGGCTCTCATAATATTTTCCTGTGTGGAGAAGACTACTTTCTCTTTTAGTTGTTGATAGGACTTTCCACTAAACCTTTGATGCCTTTCTCTATAGATCGGTGGGTGTGAGCATGCACACATACTACTCATTTAAGCATCATTAAACCCAATTTCATACAGTCACTACTCGGTAGAACCCACTTGGCTAAAGGATGTTGAAAATGAACACCTCATGTTAACCAAAACAGGCTGTAAAAAAATAATTTCATTTCTGAAGAAAGAAGAGCACTCATTACATTTTTTTTCTTTCGTTAAAAGCATGTGAGAAAACTGGGAGCAAAGTTATTTTTTTATATGCTACTTTTCATTTCATTTCTCGTGGTGCTTGAGGGGACTTATTAAAAAGAGAAAATTTTAAACAAATTGTACAAACAGAAATTACTGATAAATCAAGGTAATTTTATGTGTTGGTTGCATATTTTTCTAAAGTAGTTAGAGCAGTAGTCACATGAATGTCTTTCTTTACTGAACATGGAAAGTCTTGAGCTCTTTTTACAATTTCAAACTTTTTAGTGATGCAGTATATTAATGGTGGAAAAGAAATCCAACTGCTGTTTGAAAGTCAGGGTTTTGACTGGTAATTAGTACATTATGCATTTCTTTTGAAAGCCTTAAATAATGTAGTTTCTAGAGAGTGTTTGTAATTATTACTCCTCATATAGCCAAGTCACGCAGGATGTGGAACTGCATGCATATCTCAATTCTAGTTCTAGATGACCAATTAGTGATCTTGTTTGAGAAATTATTACTAAATTAATTGCTATATGTATAATAAATTCTAAAGTACAATTAATAACAAGATCTGAATGTTACGCTACGGTTTGTTCAAACGTCCATAATGTTTAATGCTTAACAATCAACAGTGAATAAAATTACCCTTCAAGATGAATAAACAAGTTACACACCACATGTAAAACAGACTCTTTGGATAAACCTGCTTGTTAAATATAAATTAAAAGTCTGTACCTCTTGTTGGATGTACTAAATAAATAAGAACTTTCACCAGTATTCCTTATATAAATTACCCTATTTATTAAAAAATAAGAAACCCCCCTCCCCTCCAAGTTTTGCAGAGGAATTTTAGAAAAAAATGTATGTAAGCGACTCCTTAATCTGAGGCAGACTATTATTCCCAAAAAAAGTTTTTCAGAATTTCTTTATTGCTGTACTTATAGATGGTTGGCCAAGGACAATTTTTACCTTTCACTTGATGGCGAAGAAGGGAGTGAGGAATCAAACATCAAGCTTCATTGATTAGTAGTTTTCAACCCTTCTACTGCTTTCTTCTTGCTAGTAAACGATCTTTGGTTACAAAAGCAGCAACTTTATTGAAAGTGAGTTTCCCTTATACCCTGTCCAAGTTAGTGGTAACATGAATTCGTGCAAAATTTCACTATAGGTTTTAAGCTAGATGTTTTAGAATTCGCTGAACAAAAATGGAGTATAAGCAGTGGGTTGAGGGTATTTGGTACAACCAAACGTGATTCATTACTGGAGAAATCAAAAAGATAACTTAAATCCTTGAAACAAGTAACTCAATCTTTTCTTGGCCCTAAGAAAGGACGCCATGCTGCAGTGGATATTGCAGTGATGGAGTGGGCGGAAGAGAAGAGAGTGCCATGTAGTGACCTGTGAAATGATGCGAATGAAAGGCTGCAAAGTACCAAAGTAGCAAGTCCACCTTAGTGGTATAGGGAATAGTGTCTTTGCATGTGTTAACATTCAAGAGGTTTCCGAGTTTGAAACTTGGTTAGTCTGGGTTACCCAGATAAAGCTTTTTTGGAGTTTTACCTGAGAAGGTGAATGTCTGGCTTTAAAGATCCCAGGTTTGTTTGAGCATCATTTCATTAATTCATTGTCCAATATGGTCTACTATGTTAAAGACATTACACTTAATTATTTCCACTTCCCACTGCTGCAAAACCACATTCATTGCAAGTTTCAAAACAGTGGTTTTATGTTTATTGTGCTTCATATTCAAAATTTGCCTAAAACCACAAGAAGCTATAAAATAATTAAATTGACCAAAATAACCAATGAATTAAACTGTTGATGCCAGGTATCACTAAGACTGTTTTGTCTTTCAAATTTCAAATTTAGGAACAGGGCAATCATGAACATGCTGCACGTTAAGGCAATATGTTTGTTCAACTGTAACGAATATTGCATAATAAATTAAGATTGTTAAATATGTTAATGTTAAGTGTTGTATGTATGAACTTACCATATATCAACCTCCCTCATGGTACTTACGTAAAAATATCAGAAAATATTTTGCACCTGTATAATGAAAGTAATTCTTATCCCCTCAAAAAATTAGCTTATCCTCTAGTATTAATTGCACTTAATGCATATAGCTTGCATGGCTTTCCTTAAGCAATGGCTTATTGGTCAATGGAGTACACCATTGCTGCATTGGTCATCACTTAACTGAGTAATTTGGTATATCTTCCTGTAATGTATCATGTTTCAAATACTTGAGTTCATTATGTTAAACAGTATCTTCATGCTTGTTGTTGGCTATTCAGGTAATAACCTTGTTTAAAAACCTACTTTATAAAAAGGTAAGCTGATGTTTGTTCATAGGTGCAAATTAAAATTTAATATTCTTAAGTATTTATGCACTTTTTTCAAGTCAATGTTAAAGCTCATTTCATCTTCAATTATGCAAAGACCTCTACTAAAGCAACTAGATTTGTTTGTGTTTTGTAATGCAGTGCATACCATCCGCATAGATACATATTAGTATTTTATATTGAGCCAATTTTTCCACATTGTCCATCATATGTATTTTTAGATCTTCAGCATGTTTTCATTGTGCATGGCAGTTGTACACCATTTTAAATCATTCCTCTTTCAGGATTGACAGATCTGGGTAAATAGTACAGTTGTACTACAAGTTGACAAGGAAATCGGAGACAACCAAGAAGGTCACCCACCCCCTTAAAAACATTGACAAGTTCAAGTAACTTACAGTTGGCAGTTTAGGAACTCATCCTAACAAACTTCTTTGCTAAAGTACTGGTCCTTTTTTATTTTTATCATTATTATCATCATCATTTTGAAACACAACTATGTTTATGATTTTTAAAATTAGGTTAAATGTACTATGCAACACTCTACCATCCAAAAGAGAATATGTTACTATTTAAAATGTTACCTTTTTTGCATAATGCAATATTTTTTCCTCTGATGATCACTAGTGACTAGTAAATTAAGTGTTTCCAATGTTACACATTATGATAGTAACTATGGAATCAATAGGCCATTTATCATTTAGTAACATACACCATTTTTGTTGGGTATTTCCTTTTTCACCTCTTAAGTAACTACAATAATAATAATAATAATAATAATAATAATAATAATAATAATAATAATAATAATTAAATAAATAAATAAATAAATAAAAGTTAATAAATGCTGTCCATTCAAATAGATGGAAGCAATCAGATGCGCAGTACAAGGAATGGGTTGAGAGAAGGCAGAGCGTTCAAGCAGTAGCAAAACAGTATGTAAATGCACAAAATAGCACAAAAACAGGGATGACAAACATGCATTAATAGATATTGATTTTGTATGCACTAACATTATTTAAAATCAAATTGTATGTCGGCTGTTCTGGAGAGTATTAATACTGCCATCGAAGCCACTTCAGGCTTTTAATTTATACTGGATGTTTCTAAGTGTCAGTCTTTTTCTTGTGCATTAAAGTCATTCCCTGTACGGCAAGTAATGCACTTATTAAAATCATCTAATCAGGCTTCCTCAATCTTCTGGGTCTTTCCTTATGAGGCATTGAGAAAGAGACACATTCACTAATTGAATGTGCTCTAATTCACCTTTAATCATAGGGACTGAGCTAAATGACACATTGGTGGCTTTCGCTATACGTTTCTGTATGGACTTGAATTTAATAGGGGTCCCATTTGCATCTTCTCTCATAAATTGATACACATTACCAATCATTTCTCATGTCTGACTATGCAAAACTTTTTCCTGTAATTTGCTCGGAATTGGTGACATTGTTAAGTATATTTTAATCTGCGCTATGACTCTCACTGAGTGACGCTCATGTTTGCATGGTGCTGGACAGACTGATGCCTAGTGGATAATTCAAGACTTACTATCTCTTGCAATGTTGATCGTAATGCTGATGATACTTTCTTGCCTATGAAAAGCCAATGCTTTAATTGTGTGTTGGAAGTCCACTCCTTGTAATGGCAGTGTGCTCTTTGTATAAAACTCATTTCATACCCCATCCCTCTTAAAAGTCCTCTAGCAATTCTTAGCTAAATGTAGTTGGCAGAGTGGGTTCTTAACATTCTTAAATTTTCTTAACATTTTCCACTAAGAAAGTCTCCCATAAAAGAAATAAAAAACATTCAATGTGGTGTGTGTTTTCATATTCAAGGATTTGTTCAAGCTTTTACCAATGTATTTCTAATCCTAAGTTGGCTTATTGGTATCATCTCTAGCTTAAAAGGTTACATGCTATCTTTAGTGAAATATTTGATATTAGTGATACTTCAGAGCCTCTGATAACTTCCTTTCATGTGGATGGTGAATATCATTGCTATTGCATGTATTCCCAGCTATTTATATGAATTGTTTATTCTGAGCCTTTGATTTTATATTCAGTAATCTGTCTCTCCCAGTGTTCCATCTTTTGTAGATAACAATTCTGTTTTGCTTGCATTCAGGGTGGTTATCATGTTTCTCTGCCAGGCTGTAATTGGCAATTTAAAGTTCTTCTCTAGTAATCTTCCTAGTTTCATCTTATTGGTTACATCATGAGTAATGTTGAAAAGTATTGCACTTAAAGCATACTTCTGTAAAATTTCTTGCGTTTGGTATATCCATTTCAATTTAAACTAACACATATTTATACGTTGTTTTCCACTGGTTTCCTAGGTTTTCCAGCTTCTTGAATAGTATCAGCCTGTTTCTCATCTCTAAGAACTTTGAGTAATCAATAAAAATTACATGTCTCTATTCATTAAGAATTGGCCTTTTCTGAATTTGTTTTAGAGGATTCCCAACTGCAGTCTGAGTTTATCCTTCAGTTATAAAGCTGATTTGTTCAACTAGAAGCAGCATTTTCACCAATTTATTGGTCCTTTCTGACATTGCCCTTGTTATTGGCTTACAACCACTGCTCCCGTGTTAAGACTTATGTTCTGATTTGCCCTTTCTCTTTGTGAAGCATGTTGATCAGTCTCCTACAGAACAGTCCAATCTCATTCAATACTAGGTATTTATTACCACTTCTGTCTATATAATTCTATACCTGGCAGTAACATCTTCATCTGTCCATTGTAAATTTATCAGGGTTCCCAACAATCTATAAAGTTATGGAATTGTAAAATGGTCAGGGAAAGTCAGGGGAATTAATTCAAAGTAGTTACATGCTTGGTAATTCATACTAATGAGAAACTACATGTTAAAGAGGATTACGTTTTTTTGCTCCTTAAAATTTCCTCCCAGTTCTTGAAGTAACGAGTTACAAATTAAATGCAGAGGAATACAAGGTGCCCCAAAAATACACAGACAATGGTTTGTATGTTGTGAGGGATGGCAAACTGATCAGCTTTCAACAACGAACCCCTGTCCAGAAATGCACGTATTGGGTTCTGTAGGGTGTTGAATTTTGAGAACAAACAATTTGGACAATTTGTTAAGATTCAGATATCTTAATATGAAAGGTATGCAACTCTTTAACCATTTGTGTACTGTGAATGAACAACCTGAGCCTAATAATGTTCCTACAATGCGCTACATTCCTCCATAGAGGCCATGGCGTGCATCGTAGTGTGTCACATGTAGTTTTCAGTATAGTAATGTTTTAACAACAGTGCAACATGTACCAGTACACAGCTATGAAAATGGCCAACATGAGCCCCAATATTTTGATGTAAATGTGTGGAATCCCCTCAGCATTACATATCCAAATCGATGGATTGATAGAGGTAGGCCAGTTTCATGGCCAGCATGGTTACCAGTTCTGGCACCTCCCAACTGTTTTCTGTGGGATTGTACGAAGAGTATGGTGTATGGTACTCTTATAATGTCAGCAGAGGACCTTATTGCCTGAGTCCATGGAGTGATTGAAAAGTTTCACAATCGCACGTATTGGGTCATGTACATAAGGTTCAGCACTGCCAATGTAGGCTCTGCAATGACTTAGGAGGTACACAGTTTGAAGCCTATTTGTAATGTAGACAGATCAATGTGCTACTCATGTTGAGTTTATTGACAAAATGCGAGCACATGCCAATCTCACACTTCAGTGTGCTACAGCATCGAAACTGTGCATTTACGGACAGGGTTTCCTTCTTGAAAGCCGATCAATTTGCCATCCCACACTACCTACTAAACATTGTCAGTGTTTTTGGGACACTGTATAATATACATATAGCTCCAAGGAGGAACATAAATAGCACTACCCAACCTTTGTTAGCCCCCTCTGCCTAATGCCTTGCTTAGGCAAGTGAGATGGCAAGCATGTGAATGAATGGCAGTACTTCTTGCGTTCTTTTTTTCTGCTACCAGTGCTAGTGTGTTTTACAATTATGAAATGGGGCAAAAGAGAAAATCAAATATCTGTTATTGCTCTCACAAGAGGAACGGCTCCAGAACAAATTTCTCTATATCTCAAAAAAGCTTGAAATGAGTAGAATGTTTGTTTGTTTAGTCAGTGCTGTGAAACCCAATCCATTGCTGACAGGCCAAGAAGTGGCCATCCCAGGACAGTTACATCAGAGCTCATTAGAGCAGTGGTGTCGAAATCCTGTACGAAAGCAAAATATCCTTGCCTGCAAATTGAAAGTTCCCAGAAACTGCTTAAAATAAGATCTTAGGGTTGACGGTAATGAAGGCATATCATTAGATGGATTGGCCACTTTTTCACTTCTGAATTGAAGAAAAAGTGGACACAGAAATCAAAAGCACTCATAAAGGTTACACTAATGATCAACACAAAATTCTTTTCACTGGTGAGAAGATACTCAACATGGAACAGTGCTTCAACTGACAAAATTATTAGGCTTATGCTAAGAATGCAACTATGCCTTGAGTCACTCCTGAAATCCAGAGTATTCATCATTTGTGGTATGGTGAGGCTTAATTTATTATGGTGCAATATCCATACATTCTTGTGAAATGGATGTTGAAACATTTGGAGAAGTGTACAAAGAACAAATATTTGCCCCAATAGTTAAATAGCTTAACACAGAATTGCTTCATGAACCGCATTGGACAGTTCAACAATACTTGGTCCCTGCACATCAAGCAAAAGTCACTAAGAGCTGGTTGCACAACATTGTTACTGCTTTCATTTCCCATGAGGAACGGCCTACTGCCAATGCAGACTTAAACCCCCAGATTACAAAGTATGGAATGAACTTCAGAGAAGGATGTGTAACAGAAGACATCATAATGTTGATAGTTTGAAGCATACTATAGTGAAAAAAGTGAAAGGAATTCCTTTGGAGAGTATTCATTCCAGCATTGAAGCATCGCAAGGAAGATTGAGGGCCTTTATCAGGGCTTGAGAAAGAATTTTGAAACCTAAATGTTGTAAGAAATTCTGGAAACCTTAATCCTGCCAGCTTTAGTAGGATACCTAATGTAAACAAAAAGCATGTGAAATTAATTAAGGAAATTGAAGCTATTAACAATGAAGCAACAAGATTCTAAAGTAAGAGCAAATTAGAAACTCACTTATCTTAGTAATGTTGCAAGTTATTTTTTCAAACACTGACTCGAGTTTCGAGTTGACTCCAACTCATTCTCAAAGCTATACAAACAAATTTGTTACCAAAGATACAAAAAATAAAAAATAACTTGCAACATTACTAAGATAAGTGAAGTTTTTAGTTTCTAATTTGTTCTTACTTTAGAAGCATGTGAAATATTGTTTGTATTACTGCCCGGGGATATGCACTATCTGAAGACACATGCTTCTCACATTAACCACTTGACTAGCATAAATGCACATCAGCAGTGTTTATTTCTGAATGATTATTCACATACTTGAACCCAATTTCCTTCAGTAGAATACTAAAAATTGTTCTTTGGAAGTCAGGTTAGGTTGTGTCTCTTAATAACCTCTAGGACTGTTCCAATAGTGGGCAGTACTTTGTCCAAGTAAAACTTGTGCGCTTTATGATCCACAGCGCATTTTACAAATCATCACAAGCGCAGCTTTCTCGTGTTTCCTTTTCTTTGAAGGTGGTAATGTTTTCCAGTGCTGTGTTTTCCACAGTGAATGAAGTTCACACTTTTTACAGAAACACAAGTAACTCTGATGTTAAATTGATAGTGTCTTTAATTACTAAATCCTGATACTTCTCAAAAACAGTATGAACACATTAATACAGTAGCTTTTTCATTACGTCTCAAAATGTTCCCTTTGGAATTTTCACATATACTTACATTTAGATTACTGATAATTATTAACCTTAACCACAGCTAAGCACACTAACAAGAAATTTGAAAACTAGCGCCACTAAATGCAACAGGACTGGCCAACTATATTTTAGTAACACAAAATGGTACACAAGCATATCTCCTTCATTAGTTTGTATTAATTACATTTTTGTTAATTGCAGTGAGAATTAAAATGTTATTTTAACAAAATAAACTCTTGAATAATATAAAACATAATTAATTTTCATAGTCCAACATGGAAATATGTTGTAATCCATGGCCAATGCACAAAGCTTGCTACATGCTTCTGTTTACATGATTTAACTTCTAAGGCTGGCAGTAGAAAATATATTTCATCTTTCATTAAAGATTTGGGCTGACTAAATTTGTTTGAACTGTACTTTTCCATGTTAATGCTGTATCGTATTTAAGCTCCTATAAGATGTGTATGCTTTTACAAACAATATAGAGATAAGGTTGTTCACCTTTTAGTGATTTTATTTATTTATTCTTTTGTTTTTAATTAACGTCCTCGAATGTAATGTCATATCGGATAGTGAGTGAATGAAACGGGTGAAATGATGCTCAAATGAGCCCGAGGTTCATGGAGCTTTAAGTTACCCGACATTCGTCTTCTCAGGATAAGGGAAAACCTCAGGAAAAAACCTTACCCGGACAACTTACCCCAAGCGAGATTCGAACTCGTAACCTCTTGAACATCGAGGCAGATACGCTAACCATCACGCTACCGAGGCGGGCTCCTTTTAGTGACTGCAGTTATGGGTTGATACACGAATCCATCAGTAGACTGTTGCGATCCACCTCTTTGCAATTTTTAGATTTGGGTGGGGATTATGCCCCCCCCCCTGCCCCGCAAAAGCAACATTCACTATTCATTGCTTAACCCAGGGTTTGTAGAATAGCTTGGTGAGGCACAATGTGAAGCCTCCTGCAAGGTGTGCAGAACAGTTTTCCTTTTGAGCATTGGTCTAGTAATATATATTGTTTGAAATACTGTGGAGGAGACTATTAAAGAGAGAACAAATACAAAATTGTGGTTTGGGAAGTACAATATTTTGTTAAGAAAAAGTCAGGAAAGATTCACATTTCTGCTGGGAACTCTATATATGCAACCTTTTGATCTCCTTATTCTTATTTCCATTGCATGAAGATTTAGCTTCTCCAGTCATACTTAAAGATGTTGCATAGGTATCCTTTCTGTATGTTTCCAAGTTTCTATTGGAATATATCAGAATATGGAGATCTGCACAGTATTCTCTATGGATCGTCTTTAACTTTACATGACAAGATGCTTTTCCATTGCTAAATTGATTTTAAGTTCTCATAGTATGTTGATAAGTGGAGCAGTTAATAATGGTTTCTGTGTGAATACTCTGCTGCTAAGGAGCTATTATAGTAGTTTGTCCAAATGTGCACCTGTACATGTGAAACAATGAGCAAGCTATTGTATGCGGTGTGGCAATTAAATAACAAGACTGTGCATATGCATCACGCATCCACATGATGGGAGTTTGGTACTGAAATGCACTGCACCTTGTGCAATGCACGTTGAACCTTTAAGACCAACCCCCACTCATTTGGTATTTCTTGCTGCTTTAGTTTACCTTTGAGACTTGGTTGTAGAGGACTTTGTTTTGTAGTAGTGTCATGTGCATGGTGATCTAAAAAATCAAGCAGTCCATTAACCTCAAATTCCTTGTGAAATTAAAAAAGTTGCCAATGGAGTATTTTCATCTGTTAAAGGAGGTGTTTGGTGAAAATGCTATGTCACATGTGCGAGTGTTTGAATGGCACAAACTGTCCTCAGAATGTTGGGAAGAGGTTGAAGATGAATGTACCGAGTCAAAACTGAAGGCAATGCTGATTGTTTCTTCCATATCAGAGGTGTTATTATGACTGAATGGGTGCCTCAGAGTCAAACCGTTAATCAGAAATACTATAAAGAAGTCATAACCAAGCTGAGGGAAAGAGTAAGGGAGAAAAGACTGGATTTTGGAAGAACGGTGCTTGGATTCTGTATCAGACAACGTGCCAGCCTGCAATGCCATATCTGTGAAACCGTGTTTAGCAGACAAGTGCATTCCTGTGCTCAAACATCCTCCATATTCACCAGATCTGGCTCACTATGACGTTTATCTGTTCCCAAAAGTGAATTGTGTATTGAAGGGAACACCTTTTCTGAGTGTTGAAGAGGTAAAAGCAAAAATGGCAGAGTTGTTAAAGAGGTTGGCAATGAATGACCTACAGCATTGATTTGAACAATGGACATGTATGCAGCAGTGTACAGATAGGGGAGGGAAGTATGTTGAAGGGGATAAAACTTAGTTGTAGCTTTTTTGCAATAAATCACATTTCTGACGCCAGTCTTATTATTTAATTGCCACACGTCTTATTATTTAATTGCCACACCTCGTACATATTTCAGAGCTTAATAAAAAGTTTACATATTTCAAATTAGATAAAAGTTACTTAAACTTACGTCAGCCCGCATATTCCTAGCATTTATTTAAAATTGCTCAGCAAGTCTTAAACGTTTAATAAACAAATAAAGTGTTATACCAAAACTACAATGTCGCTCTCTGTAATCACCACGGATCCCAGAGATTAAGACTTATGTGTGAGCAGCCGTAGGCACCAATAATAAGAAGCAGTCAATTAATCAAGTGACATAAAATGCTTCAAGTAAATATGTTCTCCAAAACTCACACAAATAACAAGGAATATCTCCGAAATGGTTCACTCTGCAAAAAATTTATTCAGACATAAATTATGTATTTTAGCAAGATTTAGTTTTTTGTATAGTAAAATTTAGTCTGTCTCTTATGGTTTGCCAGTTATGCAAAAGTCATCCAGAGTAAATACGACTACAGGGGCTATAATCTGAAAATTCATGATATACCTACATTTCATTTGTCATAAAAATATCTCAAACATGTGGCATTTTAGTTAAAATCGTTAGAGCCATTTTCAAGAAAATCAAAATTATCTCTTGGCCGTGAATAGAACAAAACTTCAAAGCTTTCATATAGGAACCAGCTTTAAAAGATTTGACTATCACTCAAAGCCTATCTACAGAATTCTTCTTGCTTGTATAAGAAAATTAGGAATAAGATAATTTCTGCAAATGTTTATTTTGACTAGCATGAAGAAGATAGAGAAATAAGAGTTTGTTAGAAAAGTACAAGAGTAGAGAAAGTCATGTGAGTGCAACACAATATTTTTTTTTTTTACTAGGAACACAAAAATACTTGTTCTCAATTAGCTTTGAAATATATTTTTACCTTGTTATGCGACATGATTCCATCACTGACAGTGTGAGGGGTTGACCAGTTCTCTAAGGTAGATAACAGTGGGGGGGCATGGCCTGGTTGCTAGCCATGTGTGGCAGAGCAGATGAGGTTAAAAGGAAATGACAATTGAGTCACTTTTCCCCATCTGTGTCCACATACATCAAACAGTTTATGGCAATAAGTGTCTGACTGTTCATAATCATTAATTGCATTACTTGACTGCATTCCATTCTATTATAACTAGGCTTCAAACCTTTATACAGCTATCGTGAAATGAGGTGATTGCAAGTTGCCTGCCACATGGGCAGAGCATGTCATTGCACTAGTACAGTGACAGTACAAAACACAACTGGGCGCACTGCGTATAGTGCATGGTGTCTCTCACTATTCCACATAGAATAAAATGCTTCCAGCACAAAAATCAAAATATTACATGCTGCTGAACTTGTACAGATTTTGGAAGTGAATATTTTACTGAACATTTTACGCGTTATTTACAACGTTCAAGCACTGACATTGATCATTTAACACACTGACCCCTCCCACTTCCTATAGTCCATACTCCACAACTTTTTGTTCTCTGTAAGGTTCACTCCTAACAGATAAATGTAGAAATAAATGGGAAACAGCAATCCTTATTCTGAATAGAGCAATCCTTTTCACAATGACTACATATATGCTCTCAAGGAACAGCCTGCAGTTCTATTTCACCGAAACAAAATAGCATCAAAATACATGGTAACAGGAAGGCAACCACACAGCTAAAGCCATCCATCTTCATGTGACAACAGATGTGAACCAACAAATCTAAAGTAACTGTCTCGATATGACTAAACAGTTAGTGACATTAAACAAACAATTGTAGCCCAAAATTGCATGGTCCGAAATACTGCAATTAACGTGGGGGAAAGTGTGGCCCCTGAAAATATATCATACTTTTTATTTTTGAGAGTTGAGTTTAAAATTTGCATTCACCTACCACCTAGGCGGCCCAGGTTCGATCTCAGGGACCCGCATGTGGTATTTGTGGTGGACAAAGCGGTGTCAGGGCGTGTTTCCTCTGGGTTCTCCAGTTTCCCCCGCCACTCATTCGATCAACTGCGCCATTATCACCTTTCCAATCATCGATTTCGCCTGCATTTCATATCATCCTCTTCCTCACAATCATACCTGGTGACCACCCACTTCCTGGTTTTCATTCAGTTTGGTGCATAGGTTCCTGTGCTCTTAGGCAGGAGTCTGACCCTAGGCACTGGCTTGTAAGTCCTAGGGGGTGTAAGTCCTACATACGGGGAGGGTAATCAAGTAAAGAAAAAAGAAAATAAAAGAGAGAAGAAAACGAGTTTAAAATTTTCTTCAAAAAGTAGTACTCAAATATACTTTTCGCTACCCCTAGCTTGTAACTTGGCTATTGCAGCCGCTGCATTCCTAGTGTTGACCTAGGCTAATGATTGCTAAGAATTTACTGATGAGACATGTACACGGAAGAAGATAGTCTGCATGTTAGTGAAGTGATAAATAACAAGATGATTCTGTGTATGAAGAAGCAAAATGAATCGAACAGTATTCTCCATATTACTACAATTATAGAGTACATGGAGGAAAAAGCATTGTGAATTATGCTGCCAAACAAAACATACCCATTTCTTTAAGACAATGTAAAGTTAGGTTAATGTAAAATGAGTACAGTATAATTATATGTACTTATAAATTAAGATCCGTTGCAGGACTGGAATACACCATAGCATAACTGGTGATTAATTGCATTTAAAAGTGGTGTACTTTACCGAATATTACATACTTTACAATGTACTGTAATATATTATTGCACAAAAGTTTCCACCCACCCCTATGGAATCAATTTTTGTCATTTCTAAGCTCACATTTCCATATGGAGTCATTATAACGCAGGGCTGAGTCCCTCAAGAACCATGTTATTTCAGGATTTTACTGTATAATAATAGTCATTTTAGTGGTAGTAGTAGTAGTAGTAATATAATAATCATAATAATAATAACAATAACATCAATAACAATAACAATAACGATAATAACGATAATAATAATAATAATGATAATAATAATGATAATAATAATGATAATAATAATAATAATAATAATAATGATAATAGTAATAATAATAATAATAATATAAAACAATTTTATGTGTAAAATTATTAACCTTGATTTAGATTGTTGATCATGTAAATGTTATAAAGAAATTAAAAATGACTTCAACACAAAATTTCAATGATTTTAGAAATTATTACGTATTTTCACTTGATCCGAGGGTTAGCCATAAGTTTTATATAAAAACCCTTACCTTCATTGGATGTAATTCATCTGTTCAGCTCCTTGCAGTAAACATATAAGATGCTATTCACTGCGCTGTTAAATAAAATTGAAAATAATTTTGATCATGAAAGAAATACAAATTTGTAACATACAAAATACTTGTCCAAAATTTTTGAAATCTGTCCTCCCATCTTTTTCATTTACACAATGTAAATATCTACTGCTTTTCATGATTATATTACAAATAAAATTTCTAATAAAACAACTCTGATGATTATGTACATTTAATACAATACATTAAGTTCCATAAAGTACTGTATTTAAGAATCCACAAATAAAACTTAATATTTTTATATCTCCTTTGATTTTATTTGTTTTTTCAGTATACATCTTTTCAGTTAAGGAAGAAATAATGTTCTATGTGGAAATACTTAAAAAACAAAATATCAAAACTTTGTAAGCTGAATTACTCATTTACTGTTGCGCTACAGCATTTATGAATATCCCACAACGAAAACATCACATTTATTAATGTACCATTCACTAGCATTGACAATCACACTAATAGGAGTTTCAGCAAAAATCCAATGTAAACTTGGGTAATATAGCCAACACAAAAAGTGGAATATTTATCACATCTACATAGTCACTTTATTCATCTGTAGCTAATTCAGGAACAAAAGATGCTATTAACTCCTCCTCTGTAATTTCATCTGTGGCTGTAGCAGTTTCGTTCATCACTCGTTCAGAATTAGTAATTTCACCTGTGTTGTTCAGTTTCATATCTGCACCGACATTAGATATTTCTGTATCTATTGCTTTAGGTCCATCTGTTAATGTTGCAGTGATATCCATCTTCATTTTTTTTCCCGATGGTTCTTCTAGTTCATCCTCTGGGCTGTAGACTATTTTCTGGGCTGCAGAATTTAACTCAGTTTCAGGCATTTCATTACCATCCATCTGCACATTTTCTGCTTCTATTGCTTTTATTTCACTAATCGCTGCCACCTTTGCATCACTCTCACCACTGTCCACAACAGTGTTGCCTCTATCAATACAAACCTCATCACTGACCACATGATCTTCAGGTTTGGGAATGTCACTGTCTTGCTGAGAGATAAATTCTTCTTTTACACAAGTATCTTCTTTCTTGTCACCACTACCTTCTTCTAGAACATCCTGCTTATCTACTTCATCAGAAACTTCTAGCTTTAGGCTAGTGTCATCTTCGTGTTGAACTACTTCACTCTCGACTGTTGCAACATCGTTCTGAATTAATTCATTATCTGCAGGCTCACAAACATTTTCATGTACAAGTACCTCAGGTTCATGCACAGCTTCTTCTTCTGTAACATATCTATCATTTTCTTCAGTCATTTTATCCGATGCATCAAATGCTTCATCTTGGTTTTCTTCTTGGTGTTCGACAGGAACATCATTTTGACTCTCAAATGCATTCTCTTCCTCCATTTGTTCATCATTACCATCATAATTGCCCTCATCTTGAACATCATCCCGATCATCAATTTCTTGATATTCCATTCCACTCTTAGGCTTTTCATTAATTGATACAGGTATATGATCTTCTAGATCTTGGAACTCTGAATTCTCTTCAACTACTCTATCTTCCTCAACCTCATTTTGGTTGTTTATCTGTATCTTCTCTGATATATGTTCCTCCATAGCAGGAGACTCTTCTATTTCTTCTGTGGCAGTATTCACTAAAAAAAGTTCTTCTCTTCGCAGCTGCGCACCTCTTCTCCTAGAAGTCATGTGTTTCACTTCCACTCTTCAAATCAATTGCTCCAATGCATGCTGGATGACCCTGACTGCCACATCTTACAGGGACATAACAGGGGCACACATTGATACCTGAAAAATCAAGAATTAATTATCAATGATAAAGTATTAACTGACTCAATGGGAGAAAAATTAGTTTTTTAAGAAATGGAACTGGTGTAACATTTAGAGTAACGAAAATGAAGGTTAGAATATAGTAGATGGTATAGAAATTCGACAGGATGAATCTACAAATCTTTTGGTATTGAACTGAATAAAAACTTAAAATTTCATTAATAGATTGAATGTGTGTACAACAAAATTAGAAGAGAGGTAGAACTGGAACTTAAAAATTCAATGCCACAACTGGGATTTGAACCACAGACCTTCCGCTTGCCGGGCGGACACTCTACCACTGAGCTATTGTGACAAACTGCCAGAATGACATTAAATTCTCAAGCCAGTTCGTATTTCTCCTGGTAAACCACAAAGGCAGTCTCACATCAGAAACAATTACCCCAATGGTGACTTACTATTGCAACTGGCTTGAGAATTTAATGTCATTCTGGCAGTTTGTCACAATAGCTCAGTGGTAGAGCGTCCGCCCGGCAAGCGGAAGGTCTGTGGTTCAAATCCCAGTTGTGGCATTGAATTTTTAAGTTCCAGTTCTACCTCTTAAACTTTGCCCACACACGGCTTGTGTGTTTAAAAACACCAACAGTAAGTTTGTTGGCATAAATAAATAATAATTACCATGTGAAGGTTATTTAATTCTGGGATATAAAGTACTTGCAATAGTAAGTCACCATTGGGGTAATTGTTTCTGATGTGAGACTGCCTTTGTGGTTTACCAGGAGAAATACGAACTGGCTTGAGAATTTAATGTCATTCTAGCAGTTTGTCACAATAGCTCAGTGGTAGAGCGTCCGCCCGGCAAGCGGAAGGTCTGTGGTTCAAATCCCAGTTGTGGCATTGAATTTTTAAGTTCCAGTTCTACCTCTTAAACTTTGCCCACACACGGCTTGTGTGTTTAAAAACACCAACAGTAAGTTTGTTGGCATAAATAAATAATAATTACCATGTGAAGGTTATTTAATTCTGGGATATAAAGTACTTGCAATAGTAAGTCACCATTGGGGTAATTGTTTCTGATGTGAGACTGCCTTTGTGGTTTACCAGGAGAAATACGAACTGGCTTGAGAATTTAATGTCATTCTGGCAGTTTGTCACAATAGCTCAGTGGTAGAGCGTCCGCCCGGCAAGCGGAAGGTCTGTGATTCAAATCCCAGTTGTGGCATTGAATTTTTAAGTTCCAGTTCTACCTCTTAAACTTTGCCCACACACGGCTTGTGTGTTTAAAAACACCAACAGTAAGTTTGTTGGCATAAATAAATAATAAAATTAGAAGAGGTTTATATCTGTTAAGAAATTTGTCTATGTACATGTATAATGATATATTAAAAATGGTATATTATGCCATAATACATAGCCAACTTATACTCTGTTCATCAAGAGATTAGAGGAGATATAAACAAAGCACCGGTTTGTATCACTCCGCGGCCACGTGCTTTCACAATGACGCAACACGGTTACCTACCGCTACGCGTAGGTATAATATGCATTTTACACTACTAAAGGATATAATTACATGATCCAAATAACATATAACACATGGAAATTAACTGCTACTTACGTCATCTCTGTCCACAATAACACTTTTTCATTTCCTGCTCACAATCTCGAAACTAATCTCCAGAAGCAGCTTGTGGAGGGAAGTTCGTTTTAAATCTGGAAGATCGGGATCAAAGTTAACTGCCAACAGCACTTTGTTTAAGGTGGGGATTCATTGTTCAAAGAACTGGTGAACTTTTCGACGGATTGAAGATCTCACACTCACAAATTCGTCGCAAACTACATCCACCATTTATCTAGCACGTGGTCGTTTTTACCGGTATGTTCACCAACTGACGATTGTTCTTTGGGTGTACTGTAAATACTTGCAACTGACACACCAGTAAACTCGGATGTTAATTTCATCACGTCTTCGATAGCAAGTTCAGGATATTTCTCGTAGAACTTGTTAAATGTTCGATATTGTTGTCTTTTCAGCACTTCGCAACGGTTTGCCGCACTTACGTTTTACAACACTCACTTGTTCCGCCATGTTACTTTCATACTGAATAATGCGCGTGCAGAATGAATTAGGGGCTGGTTACAAATTCACTTAACTGCGTATTCTTACAGTTTAACTATGCTTAGTACACTTAGTTCATGCTTTAGCAAACATTAAATGACATTTCAGACCTTAGTAACAGTATTTCTTCAAGGGACTATTTACACGGCGAAAGCGTCAAGAGGGCGCGCTGTGGTCACAACGCACGTGACTTTGTTTACGTCTCCTCTAATCTCTAGATGAACAGAGTATAGCTATGGGCATTAGTGGTATTACAACATGAATAGAGTATTAAAATTACTGAAGATGTGTGTAAGCACCATGTTCAAGCTAGGAAACAGAACATCACACAGTTTAATTTTTAGAAAGGAAAGGATTTTAACTGCTATCTCATTGTACATATATAGACATTACTTGTACATTAAAATGAACATAATGCAAATAGAAATTAGAGGTCAACTGAAAAACATCCTCTATTAAAAGAAATTATATACTATTAGAAATTGCCAAAATATTTAAAAGTATTGCATGGTTAGACTTTTAAAACTGAACTAAAAGGTTTTTAGTTATAGAACAGATGAGTTGTAAAATATTTGACAAAATTGTGGATAATTATTCCTTGTATTTTACAACAAATTTAGATTGTTACAATGCTTGAAACATATTGTATGACTATAGGTAAATAAACTGTTATACTTATTGTTATTATTATTCTTATTATTAATTAATTTATTATTATTTAGTCAATCAAGAATCTGTAAAACAAAATTAACATGCAATGCTGAAAGTAGAAAAATCTGATATGTTGCACTCATAAAACTTAATCTACTCACTCTTCTACAAACTATTCTTATGAAAGCTTATTCTCCTATCTACTTATTGTTAATAAAGACAAACCTTCATTACTCATTTACACATTTTGTTGTAGATGTATGTTAAATGGGAAGAAATGAAAACAAGTTTGAAGGATTGCACACCACTTGAGATTCTGCAAACAATGTGATGTAACACTCCTCCACAGGTGTTTTGATCCTTATGACAGTTGATAATAAGCACTTACCACAACAAATATTGCATTTAATAAGTGGTTTGGCTTTAAATGATGTGTAATTGCTTTAAGAGATAAAGCTTAATCATAAAATACATGAACTTTGGCAGAAACGTATTCATTCGTCATTACAGTATGTTTTGATACTGTTAACACCCAGCACTCTATTTATAAACTGGGTGATTTTGGGACACTGGATGAATACAAAGGCAAACAAAATATATTGTTGATATGCTGTATGATAAACGAATGCAATACATATTGTAACGTATGAGCCAGGTTTTTCTAAAAGTCGTTCCATGCAGGATCACTTGCACGGATAGGTCATGCACCTACCTCGGTCCTTCACCCGCAGTCATTGCTGACATATTGCTGACCAAGTATTGACTAAGCTGCCTGGTAAGCGAAGTTCATACAAGTACATTTTAAGATCCCGAACTCTCTTCGAGCCGAGAGATCAGTTGTTTTTGAGGTGCTAAGGGGCTCGACGTCGGTGGTCAGCAGGGTAGGCCAAGGGGTGCTATGGATTCCACAAGGCACCACCCACATAACCTGGGCTCATAACTTTACAGCTGCTTTTCAGGTAACCTCTATTATACAAATAACAGCTTGCTTGCTTTTCTATAACCTATCTTGTTTTGTTATTAAAATGTCTATTTTTTATAATTTGTGTTAGTGCAATGAGTTGCTCCCTCTACCCCCAACCACCTAGCTACGCTCCCATGTTCCGTCCTGTCACACACCCTTCCAGGGGCAGGGCGTGACATAGTGGTGGAGGCGCCATAATATATTGCAGCTGCATGATAATTTCTATTTTCAAAGCATAAGTGACGCCCCAGACACATTATTGAGTTTGAAATTACTTGTAGAACTAATGACTAAGATTTTTAATGTTTGCAACCACGTACACTAATTTTCTCTAATTCGTATATAAAAATAGAACTTAAAATGCCTCAGACTAAGAACCCACCCTCCGCCAACCCAGTACCCATTGGTCTACCCTTTGTACAACCATTTATTGACCCAGGCCAGTTTTATGGGAAAGCGGATGAAAATGTTTTAATGTACTTACAAAATTTTGACATTGTAGCTAAAGCTAATGCATGGGAGGAGGTCCACAAAAAACAATACCTCCCCTGTTATTTGAGGAATACCACTGCAACTTGGTATCAAACATTTTTGCACAGGAAACCTGAGCATTCCTGGCAACAGCTGAGGGATGGCCTACAAAATGCTTTTCGCCTAGCGGCGCAGGACGAAGTCCTGGAGTTTCGCCTTCGACAGCGAATGCAAGAATTTTCGGAACCCATTGACACTTATGTTTATGAGATCCTGTCCCTATGTGATCAGATTAATCCCCAGATGTCAGAAAAAGAACAAATTCGTCATATACTGCGGGGAATGAAGCCTTCACTAATAGAACATATTTTACCCACTAATCCTCAGACAGTGGAGGAGTTGTTACAATACGCTCATCGTATCGAGATGGCTAGATATCTGGCTGGACGTAGAGTAGACCTGGTACAAACTAACCCACCTTCCCCAGTAGCCTCCCTTCAGGTATCACCCATCGCTAATAAACTTGATAACTTATCACATGATTTAGATTTATTGTCTCAGCAAGTACGCCAGCTACAACATGGTCAGCACATACGTCACAATGAGTTTACAGCCACAAGAAAACGCGCTAGATTTAACAGGAAACCGCGGTATGACAATAAAAATAGAAATTATGTTAATAATAATTGGAAACGCCCAAGACATGAACGCACAGTAGATGGGCGCCCAATTTGTTTTAACTGCAACAAACCGGGGCATGTAGCATTAAACTGTAGACGTCCACGACCACCCAAACGTCAAAAGCGAGCCATGGATGTAGGGTTCGTGGCTCGAGATTCACAATTGACCAATGATAAGCATTGCAATACCATTCAACCTGCAAATGTTTTAATTACAAGTGGTACCATAGACGGCATGAATATTGATATTTTGATGGACACTGGAAGTGCTGTAAGCATAGTAAATGAAAAGTACGTACACGGGCCTTTAATACCTTTACCTCAAAGCACTCTTATACGCACAGCTGATAATAAAATCCTTGATGTCACTTTTTCTACTAAATGCAACTTCAAACTAGGGAATACCCAGTTCTCTGAACAACTGTTAGTAATACCAGACTTGCATTATGATGTGTTATTGGGTATGGATTTCCTTCGCCGATACAGAGCAGTGATTGATTTAATAGCCTCTAAAATAGTATTACAAACTTCACAAGCTGATCCAGTTCACATATTTTGTAATGAAAAGGTCGGCTGTCCGTTAGCTCAGATCACGTTAGAGCCAGACACAAATGATGATGGTGCACTTTCAGTAGGAAAAGCTACGTGCGCACATGATGTTAAACTTCCGCCCTTCAGCACGACACCCGTACAGATTAATGTTTCCTTGCCACATTCAGGTTCATTGTTACTTGAACCATCAGAAGCCACATCAAAAAAGAAACAAATCAATATACCATCAGTACTGTGTACTAACCAAACTGTTATCACTATCCCCATGTGTAATAAAACTGCTTCTCCCCAAGTATTGTTCGCTAAAACTACTTTAGCTCATGTTCACGAGGTAGCACTAGTTCAAGCCGCAAATTGGAGCAAACAAGACACGTACGATGTCAGTATTAAAGACGCTAACTTTCACCTTAACGCCGATTTGACTGAAACCCAGCGCGACCAATTGAAATCCCTTTTAGATAAATTCAGACATATATTTGCAATAAAATTGCAAGATTTAGGTACTACTGATCTAGGAGAGTTTGAAATTAAGCTTACTGACCCCACACCGATTAGGCAACGCCCTTATCGCGTTTCACAGAAACAGCGTGACATAATTAATGCTCAAATAAAAGAGATGAAAGATGCGCATATTATCCGAGATTCCTCTATACCTTTTGCATCTCCGGTGGTCCTGGTTAGGAAAAAAGATGGAGAATATCGTTTCTGTGTGGATTATCGAAAGTTAAATGCTGTTACTGAAGCCTCGTCATTTCCCCTTCCCCTGATTGATGATCTCCTTAGCTATCTGGGAGGTTCCAAGTGGTATTGTACCTTGGATTTGCTAAGCGCTTATTTTCAGGTACCTCTGGCAGAAAATAGCAAACAATATACAGGGTGTATCACTCAAGATGGAGTCTACCAATTCGAGAAATTAAGCTTTGGATTGAAAAATGCTCCCCGTCATTTCAGTTATATAGCTGATAAACTTTTAGGAGATTTGAAATATAAAAAGGCTATTGTTTATTTGGATGACATAGTCGTGTTCGCCAGAGATTTCAATCAGTTGTTATTACACCTAGAGGAAGTATTCCGTAAACTGGAAAAGCATAATTTTAAGCTCAAGCCTGAAAAGTGTTTCTTTGCTATGTCAAAAATCAAATTGTTAGGTTTTGAAGTATCGGAACATGGCATTGAACCAGACCAAAACAAACTGCGTGCGATCAAAGAATTGCCAGTTCCTAAAAATGTGCGTGAACTGCGACGTGTCTTAGGCCTGTGTGGGTTCTACCGTAGATTTATCTCTAATTTTGCATCTATTGCCGAACCACTATACACACTCACAAAGAAGAACCATGAATTCATCTGGAATGATGAACATCAAAAAGCATTTCAAACACTCAAAAATGCCTTAATTTCCCCACCAGTGTTAGCACACTATACCCCTGGAGCCCCTACTAGAATTCACGTTGACGGATCCGGTGCAGGATTAGGAAGTGTCTTATTACAAAAGGTAGGAGATCAATTTCACCCCGTGTCATTTTGTAGCCGCACACTATCAAAACATGAAAAAAATTATAGCGTGTCAGAATTAGAACTCTTGGCTATTGTTTTTGCACTAACTCATTTTAGGCCCTATATCTATGGGTACCCTGTAGAAATAGTTACTGATCATCATGCAGTATGCTACCTGCGGAACTTGAAAGATGCCACTGGTCGTTTGGCCAGATGGGCCCTAAAGCTCCAAGAATATGATTACAATATTATTTATAAATCCGGCAAAAAGCATCTAGATGCTGATGCATTGTCGAGGTTTCCTGTAGTTGACCCCACCCCAGAAGAAACCGATCAAACAGAGGATCTGATCACTTGTTTACTGTCGCCTGTAGAAGTGGCCAAACACCAAAAAACTGACCCTACGTTACTACCTCTTTTTGATGCATTGCAGCAACCAGAACTCGCCTCTCCTAAAGTACGTTGGCAAGCTTCTACCTATCTTCTTCAATCAGGCGTACTTTATCGTAAAAACACAGGTGCTACAGGACAGCTTCACTTACTAGTCATTCCCGATTCACTAAAATCTGAAATATTATCAGCTTGTCATACCGACCCTTTGTCAGGTCATATGGGATTTACTAGAACATTTCATAAAATCAATTCAAGATATTATTGGGTCGGTATGCGGAAAGACATTGAGCGGTATGTCAAAACATGTCCAAGCTGTCAATCCCGAAAGGGCCCTAAAAATGTCAAACCAGCAGGTTTGCTTCAACCCATCGAGGTCAAACAAATTGGAGAACGATGGGGTATAGATTTAGTTGGCCCTATTCATAAGTCTAAATCAGGAAAAACAATGATCGTAGTTGCAGTCGAATATGGCTCTAGATACTGTGAAGCTGCCGCAATCCCTAGAGGCTCAATTGAGCATGTAGCAAAATTCCTTTTGACCAACATAATTTGTCGCCATGGGGCGCCTGCCATGTTATTATCAGACAGAGGTTCTGTATTTATCAGTGATGTCACACGAGAACTGTTGAAATTAATGGGTGTCAAATCTACTTTTACAACTGCATACAATCCAGCGTGTAATGGTTTGGTAGAGCGTGCGAATCAAACAATTATTAATATGCTGTCACATTACACCTCTACGAATCAAGATGATTGGGACACAGCCTTACCTCATGTTAGCTTTGCATACAATACCAGTCGACAGGAATCAACAAAACAAACCCCCTTCTTTTTAATGTATGGTCGACACCCAATATTGCCTCAGGAAGTGCAACTGAAGGGCACCTCAGATAACTTATTTATCCAACAGACATTGAAACATATCCAACAGGCTCGCCAGTTAGCCATAGATAATATCACAAAACAACAGGCTAAGAATAAACGTATTTTTGATCGTAAACGGCGCACATTATCATTTCAACCGGGACAGCTCGTGAAACTTTTCACTCCTGTACGTAAAAAGGGTAAAACTACCAAATTACTTCACAATTTTTACGGCCCCTTTAAAGTATTAGAGAAACTTTCCCCAGTAAATTATCGCATTAAACAGACAACAGGAAATAAACGTAAAGATATGATTGTCCATGTAAAAAGACTTTACCCCTATTACACCTGAGTAAACACAGTGATGAACAAAATGCGTGCATAAGACATCACAGCTTCATAAGTAAAGAATATGAGATAATATTATTTGTTGTATTAAACATGTAGTATACATCTTTAATCTGTGGAGAAAGCTCAAGGAAAGGCACACATTTGCTGACACAAGCTACGTTCACAAGGTCAGTCAGACATCCGAGACATAGTGCAAAGCTTTCTACTGACACAACAGTCTGTTGCTTCTATAGGTCGCGACAAACCTCTAGATCCTGTTTTAGCATTGTTTTATACGCCTGATAATTATCTCGTGAGTTTTTCATGGTTGTCTATACAGATGTTCCTATACATTCGTGCTTACGCTCTCATATGTTTTAGCATACGTATACACTCAAGATGTCCCTCAATTACGACCCCTTATTTTCCCTAAGCCACCATCCCCTCATGGTAACAGACACAATGTCACAAGTGAAATTGGAAGCAAGTAACGTGCCACTGTTGGATAGAGGGATACACTTAGTGCAAATCCTATCATTGAGCTCTAGACGTAGATAATTGTTTGTTTCTTAACCTCTAATTCTTAGGAATATTCTCTCAATTATTTTGTGTAGTTTGTTCACAGAATGGATAACTTGGCTTACAGTTGCCTATGACGACTACCTAGTGTGACAGTCAGGATTCGAACTCTGTACTCTGCTCTTGTTCGATCATCTCCACCTCAGGACCACTAAAATACATTGATTTGATGAAGTTTTTCCAGCATGATCGCCTATGACTATTCAGCACATACAATTTTTCTTTCAACATGTTTTCTCTACTGTAATTTTGAACATTTCTTTATGTTCCAGGTGGAAAGAATGCTTAGGTTATGGTCGGAAGTCACTCCCATACCTTAAAATATGAAGTATATGTCGGTAATTTTAGAATAATACTTTAGTAATAGACACGGAAGCGCTTCCCTAGAATTAGGTTATTAGATTTATTTACTAGATATAATATTTACACTAGTGGTAAGTATGGAACAGTCTGAAGGTTCGGTATGTTGTTTTGGTATACATAGCTCCACAGTATAGCTTGATGGCGCTGTGGATTCGCTATGACGTCGTTGATTTATGGGATACGATGTATAATTTTTGTGGGCAATGTTTAACTCTTAGGGTATGCCTGATGGCCCCTCAGAGGTAAGGTATCATTAATATGGGATCATACTGTGCACAAGTATGTGATTACATTTTGTAATACTTTGAGGTTAACATTGAAGTTATTTTTGTAATCATGCGATGAATCTTCTCGGCGCACCCTGGGTTTCTTGTGTCCAGGGAGAGTATTCGGTATTTGACAGTGCTCAACAGATAAGAATACAATAAGAGATACGTATGTAAATGGAAGAAGTAGGTGAAAGCTGAAGAAAATAGATAGGTGTTAAGATTAATAACAACCGAAAACAAAGAGAACTACGACCGTAACAAAGATAATGTTGGTACATTGAGGTGACTGATAATGTATTGTGTTAATTTTAGTAGACTATTACTGAACTTAAAACATTGATGTACTTTGTTGATGAATTTTTAAGCCCATGGGTACAGTTATGCCATTTGAGAGTGTTATATTTGTAAACCTGATCAATGAAATCTAGCCACATTTTTATACATATTGAAAGTTAACGATAATGTAACTGCTAAATAATTATACAAATTGCTTAGATGTCACACTGGTGTTAAATCGACAAACATAAAGCACTGTTGTTGTTTTACCTAACTTTTGTTAATTTTTCACAGAGTATTGTATTGTAGTTGTGTTTCATTTGCGCATTATTAATGTATTGGTTTAATGGGTATTCCCTTATAATTTTCTGTGTGTAATGAATGTCGCATTTCATGATTTATATTTTTGTTTTTGTTCCATAAATTAATTCTGCCTTTTAAAATTGTAATTTTTTTTTCTCTTCGTAAGCAAGCTCGTTATTCTTTTATATTATATTGTTTTCATCTATGTTATTAGTTTTCTAAATGGGTGCTCGCCATAGGAGGAAAGCCTTCCCAGACACTTCGCACAGGGCGCCTATGTGAGGGCATACACACGGGGACAGCACCAATGTCTTCATTCTCCGTCCAGTACATCTTACTACTGGTGCGTATGTTGGAATATGTGCACAAGGGCAATGGAAGAAGCTACTCGACGGAGTCTCATATGTTGGACACTTCAGTGCCGGCGCGTTCTTCAAAGTACCACCTGAGTGGGGTGGTGCACTAAGTAATGGCTGCAGAAACTGTTCTATTGGATGACTTCAATTCTGTGTTATATTCATGGTGTAGAAAAGAACTAAAGTACGATACACCTTCAAACAAGACGAAAAAGGAAAGATGTTCACGAAAACTACGTTTACACGATGTTCAAGTGTGCTGTGGTGTGTGTGCCTCAGAACTTTTGTGCGTCCAGCGAAAGAACAATGAGTTGGTTCTGCAGACTGTGCCTTGGCGAGTACTCCCCTTCCTCAACCTCTGGGTACCTGCGTCCTCTTATCCCTCTCCATCCACAGTTCTCCTTCTTGGTCGCCCATGACACACAACTTTTTTTATTATATATTGTATATGTTTCTCCCTGTACCAGTTATTGTAATCAATATTGTCAATCTAATTTTTTGGTCAACTGAGGACAGCTGTAGTTCTACACACAGTGGAAGTGTGCTCTTTTGTTACCCCGGGCAGATGTAACGTATGAGCCAGGTTTTTCTAAAAGTCGTTCCATGCAGGATCACTTGCACGGATAGGTCATGCACCTACCTCGGTCCTTCACCCGCAGTCATTGCTGACATATTGCTGACCAAGTATTGACTAAGCTGCCTGGTAAGCGAAGTTCATACAAGTACATTTTAAGATCCCGAACTCTCTTCGAGCCGAGAGATCAGTTGTTTTTGAGGTGCTAAGGGGCTCGACGTCGGTGGTCAGCAGGGTAGGCCAAGGGGTGCTATGGATTCCACAAGGCACCACCCACATAACCTGGGCTCATAATTTTACAGCTGCTTTTCAGGTAACCTCTATTATACAAATAACGGCTTGCTTGCTTTTCTATAACCTATCTTGTTTTGTTATTAAAATGTCTATTTTTTATAATTTGTGTTAGTGCAATGAGTTGCTCCCTCTACCCCCAACCACCTAGCTACGCTCCCATGTTCCGTCCTGTCACACACCCTTCCAGGGGCAGGGCGTGACAATATGTTTTTCTTAATTTTTGAGAAAAAAAATTGGTTGGGTGTTAATGGGTTAATTCCTCTATAACAGAGGCTTACAGGAACCAATCTGGGCAATTACCTAACATCCTTTCCCATGGTGCAGCTGTTAGTATACATTTTGAGCTAAAGCAGGGGGCTACTCATCAAATGGAATTGGGCAGTCTGATGAGTTTAATGACTGAATCTGGTATTCTTCCTTTGGTTACCAGATTCCCTTTTCTCCTTTCCTATCCTTGACTGAACTCTTGTTTTCTTTGACCCTAATGGTATTAGAGCACTCAAGTCCTAAGGGTTGATTTCATATACTTATCTTGGAATTCTTTACTCTATGTGCTCTATTTCAAACCCTTTTGGAACCCCCGGGTAGAAGAACTGAAAAAGCAAAGGGATATAGCTAGAAATACAGCTGAACAAACAAAAAACATATTGGATACACAAATATGGCGGAAGAAATGTGCCTCACTAAAAAAAGAAATTAATACTGCTAAAAAGAATTACTTTAATAATTTCTTAGAAAAAATGGATTATAGGACACATGGTAACAAAGCTCATAAGTTCATAAAAAATGTCAAGGGTAGGAAAGAAAACAACAGCACACCTATCATACACAACAATAAAATATTAACAACTGATGCAGCCATAGCCAAAACATTCAATAAATATTATGCTAATTCACATAAAGTAACAAGAAATAATAAAAAGGAACGTAAAGAATTTAAGAAAAATTTGAAACAAGAAAGAGAATGTGATCCTAACACTCAGTGCAATATCTTTTTTCAAAATTTTAATGTGCAAGAACTAAACATTGCAATAAATAATCTAAAAAACAAAAAGTCTCCTGGACCTGATCACATACATCCAGAGTTCATAAAAAACCTTAGAAAAACAGCAAAACAACAACTACTAAAACTCTACAATCCATCCTGGAAAACCACTGTACCTGCTGAATGGCGAAAGGCAATAATTGTCCCACTCTTGAAGAAAGACAAAACAGCGTCAGAAATAAAAAAATTATAGACCAATAGCTCTTACTAGCATAATAGCAAAAGTGATGGAAAGAATGGTGTCAAAAAGGTTAAATTGGTTTCTAGAATCAAAAAATTTAATTTCCCCATGTCAAGCTGGATTTAGAGAGTTCCACTCTACAAATGAACAAGTCTTACTTCTCAGTCAAGAAATCAAAGACTCTTTCAATAGAAAAGAAGGTAATTTATCAGTTTTTATTCATTTCAAAAGTGCATATGATTCTATATGCAGAAGAAAACTACTAAAGAAAGTAAAAAAAATAGGCATACAAGGTCCAATGTTTTCATGGCTATGCCATTTCCTAACACAACGCTTTATTGCAACCAGATATGGAAGAAACATACCTAAATACAAACAAGTACACCGTGGCTTACCACAAGGCGCAGTGCTAAGCACAACACTTTTTAATATATTTATTAATGATCTGCCACAACAAATACAAGAATCAAGTGTGAAGTGTGCACTATTTGCTGATGACTTAGTAATGTAGACTTCAAAACCAAAAAGCAAAAGTACAGAACTAGAAAAAACCATGCAACAATCCTTAACCAAATTACAAAGGTGGACCAAAGAAAATTTAATGACTGTTAATACAACAAAATCAAACTACCAAATCTTTTCACTAAGAAAAAAGCCAATAAAAATAAAACTAAATTTTGAGGGTCAACAATTACCAGAAACAAAGGAAGCAAAGTATTTAGGAGTTACATTTGATACTAAACTTACATGGATCAAACAAATAGTAAATGTAATACAAAGAGCAGAGAGGCACCTTTCACTGTTAAAACGTCTAACAGGAATGAAGTGGGGATGTTCCAGAGCAACGCTTAACACAACATACAATGTATATATAAAGCCATTATTTACTTACTGCAGCGAAGTTCTTGTAACAGTAAACACAAAAAAGATTCAAATCTTTCAAAACCAAAGTCTGATATTAATTACAGGTGCTATCAAAACCACACCAATAGCAGCTATGGAAATACTAACCAACCAATGCCCCATTGAGTATGAAATAGAAAAAGCGGCTCTTATTCAACACGAAAAGTTGATCAGACTCCCATTCAATACATGGCACAAGAGAAAGTTTACACATACACTAAAGACTTAGGGGAGCTTTCTTTCCAAAATTCAAGACATCAAGAAGAATCTATACCTTCCTAATTCAAAGGAAAACTTCATATCTAAAGTCAATCCGACACAAACATTAGACATCACATATTTTTTACACCTGACAGAAGAAGTTAAGAAAAGTGATACTCCAACTAGTGTTCTGAAATTATTGGCATTAGAGGCTATCCATACTAGATTTCCAGAACACGAATGGCTCCATATTTATAGTGATGGATCATTTATATCAAACCAAGATGGAGCAGGTGCTGGAGTCACATGTCACCTCTTTTCCTATTACAAGTCTTTTAAGTTATGGAACTATAAACTTTGATGGAGAAATTGAAGCAATTCGAATGGCCCTACAAAATCTTTTGTACAGAATTTCACATTTTCAGCAAGCAGTTATTCTCTCAGATTCCAGGGCAGCAATTATAGCAATTACTTCCAAGTTGTCACCAAAAAACCAAACAATTATAGAATGTTGGAAAATCCTTACCCATCTAACAGCACTTCAAAAACACCTAGTCTTCCAATGGATACCAGCTCACTGTGGTGGTAATGAGAAAGCTGATTTTCTTGCAAAAAAGGGTACCAGCGGTGTACAAGAATCTATAGTTGATCTACCATTTCATGCAGCTAAAAGATTAGTCAATTCAAAAAAATTATTGCAAAATATTACTATGAAAAATCAAAGAATAAAAGATGGGAACAACCAAACATTCAAACAGCAATTCCTGAGTATCCTCGAAAAACAGCAGTTGCAACCTTTAGGTTGATTACAGGACATGATTGTCTGGCAAAACATTTAAACAGAATTGGGATATATTCTTCACCACTCTGTCCTCTATGTGATCTGCAAGAGGAAATGGATCGAGACCATCTTCAAATATGCCCAGCCACTTCTAATGCCCCATCCATCAGTGAAAAATATTGGAGAGCAAGAGGATTAACGACTTCATTGTCAGAAATCCAGCATTAGCTAACAACAACAATATTTTATATGAAGCAATTCTTACACTATGCAAAAATTGCTGCAAAAAAACCAGTATTTGTTAAAGAAACTATCTTACATAGAAAAGTGAAATTTGGTAGATCTACTAGATATGGTTTAGCACACATGCATACAAATTTTCACAGTATTGTGACAAAAATTGTGGACTTTACTCATTTTCACAGATGCCTCCCCTAACTCTTAACTGTGCTTTAAGAGTGGAACGCACTAAAAGACAAGAAATATTCAGTAGTATGAGAGGAATGGGTTCCCTGGGACTGTACTGGAGAAAAACTAACTGGGCAGGGATCCAAAAACATCCAAACCGCTGCACAGTTTTTCTCACTGTGCACCCGGAAACACGGTAACACAGCTGCTGTACACAAGGTCATGGAGTTGACTTTTTTTTCTGCTCTGAAAGTGCAATGTTGAGCTGATGCATTACTGTGTGGTTGAATTACTACCAGCGTGCTTTATTATTTTGTTCTGTACTGTCACAAAGTGTATTATGGATCAGCATTTGTTTTTTACTGCACAGTGTGTATTTATTTATGATTTATGTGTTAACTAAGCTCGCCAAGTGAAAGTGTGATTTACAGAAAGATTTCCAGGTGATCTGCAATTTTCATCTCTGGGGTAGCTTAAAGCATAAAATGTACAGGACGAACCCACACAACCGGAAGAATTTAAACAAAATATCCACCAGGAAATTGCCAGCATTTCTCAACATGAACTATGGCAAGTGATGTATAGTTTCCTAAAGAGGTGCGAAAAATCTATGGACGACAGTGACCAGTTTCAGCATCTCCTTTAATAACATTGGTAAGTAAAGCCTTTAAAAGTAGTTTTAAAAATGCTGTATGGTTTTACCTGCACTGTTCTATGACAGCAGCAATTGGCAACGAGTGCAGAGGACTTGTGCAGACAAAACAGCACAGCCAGTTCAGTCTTTTGGATCACCCGTTACATAGAGATATGAGTCATTCCACGTCAAATCGAACAAAATATGGCAAAAAATGACCTTGATCTCTCAAATTTTCTTGAAAATTTTTTTGGTATTTTGGAACAAAATATATTTCACCCGTGTTTCTTTGTTTTATATAAAAAAATTATTTTGGCAGATATTAATTTTTGAAATGTCCCAAAAATCGTGCGCTCCTCACTCTTCGATCAATCATACCTCCGATTGTAATGAAGCAAATTACTCGATCTTTGGCTCAAATTAAAGATAAATTGCAGTATTTTGTGAGGTATTTATTAGAAAATTTTATTAATAATTATTAATATTATATTTTATATGATTAAAGTTTTAAAGTTAGATAATAACATAAACTCGACCATTTAAAAATCTGAAGAAAAAAACTAAAAATACAATGAAGTTTATTCAATATTCTCAGAAAAAATCAAAATGGAGTCTCTAATAGTTCAGTTGTAATTAACTTTGCAAATTAGTGCAGCGGTGACGACTACCCTAATCTCGCACTTATTGCCACCTTCCATTACAGCAACTGTTCACTGCTTGAGGTTCCATGCACGTTACAACAGTACAGTAAGGAGAACACTGCTAGCTCACACTATTATATGTACACTATTAGCATCTTCAAAATGTTTTTAAAACATGCATTTTAAACTAATGTTTCCATACAACACACAACTTTACCTCCTCCTTTGATAGAAAATTGTTTCACTAAAGCTTCAGTTTTTGACAAAGGAATGAAGGAGTGTAATTTTAAAGCACAGCTGGATCCATCGTTCTTGGCCCCTGACCTTGACTGGAAGTCCTGTTGGCGAACCATAGCTTGTGTCTGTTTCATCAGCTCATATTGTATAATTCTGCAAATGAAACCATGCACATGGGGAGGGAGGGGGACGGTAGTGATGTCTGCATGATCTGAGACAGTCTTGCTAATTCACACGTGCTTTTTAGTGCAGCATGCAGTTGAAGATATAGTTAGATCTTTGTGATAAAGAGTGAATATAGTGAATTTGTGAGACATTGATCATAGCTTAAATCAATTATGCCACCTGTACATTCTAAATTAGGGACCAAAACATTACACAGTCAGAGTAGAGAAATTATTTCAAATGTATGGACATACATGAAGGAAGAAGCTAAAAGCAAAGAACTGCTTACATCAGAAGATTTTTTTAAAAAAATCCAAAAGTTCAAAAGCATGAATCAGATGCCACAGGAGTATCAGAAAGAAGGTACATTGTGGAGACATTTTTCTGTATGCACTGCACTGCCTTAGTAAGAAGTTATGTGAGTAGCATAGCTGACGCGGTAATTTGCATGCTGTCTGCAGTCATCTGGCTTGTTACTCGTCTGTGTGCGCTTGTAGGCCTCCGGAAAAAAAATTGTAGCTAATGCACTAATGCAAGCTCCGTAGTTTTCAAATTCTTATTTTATAGATAAAATGTCAAGGAATACGTGTGTATTTTTTTTAGATTTTTAACACATCCATTTAAATTCTATTTTTGGTTTTACAAAATATACCATCAAAACAACAGTCCAAAATTTATGTGTAATAATGATTGATCGAAAGTTGTTGAAAGTGTTATATTTAACCTTTCCAGTGCGCCAAACCCCAACTCTCAACTCTATATGGCCTCAGAGTAACAAGTGATTTTATATTACGGTGCGCACAGAAATTGCTTAGTTTCTAATAGCCATAACTAAGCAAGTAATTTAAAAATACGGAAATAAAAAATACAGGTCTCCTTATTTGATGCCTATTATTCATAAAAAAATTTTGAACCTCCTACATCCATGGTGTTTCATGGTGCGGATGGTGATGCTGCTTCTTTCTAAATTCGAAAGTTTAAGCATAAGAAACAGTTATGAACTAATAGAACACATCAAAGACTTCAAATTAACAGAAGAGGACACCCTTGTCTCCTTTGACGTAAAGTCACTATTTCCCAGTATACCAATAGAAAAACTCCCATCACTGATCAAAAATTGGCTCAAATCACTTGGAATGTCATTATCAGAAATTGCAAAATACATAGAACTCACCAAATTATGCATAGAACATATCATCCATGGGCCTTTGATAAATTTAAAAAAGTGTTCAAGGAATACAACATTCAGCTAGCACCAGTAAAACATTACTCCATAAGAAACCTACTACTTTCAAACATAAAAGGCACTATTCCACCTAACAAAAAATCTGGCATATGCCAAACTGAATGCACTGATTGTAATGAAATATACATAGGAAAAACCAAAAGAAATTTAGAAATTAAAGCGCGTCTCACCCTTAAAAGACAGTACACGTTAAATGGAGCGCAGTGTTGCAACGTGTACTAGTTGCGAATCTCTCTCCGCGAGCCACTCGAGGTGGCCTGAGTCATGTACTTAGTCCTTCAATTGCTGCTTGACGAGACGGACACTTTTAACGTTGGTATCCCTCCACGCCTTTGTTACTGTATGACCTAAATTTACAAATGACTCGTCTGTATAAACAATTGATTTCCCCTGGTCCCTAAACCTTTTACGTCTTTTAGATATTTATGTCGCCATTTGATGATACCGATATCGTCTCTTTCTATTAATATGCACTTGTTACCCTTTCTTTCATATTCGAGCCCCAAATCAGAGTGGCCCTTGAGAAATTTGGTAGGGTCTCATCACTGTTGAACTGTGACAAAATTATATTCAGCATGGGTGGAATATTTGCAAACTGTAAAGAATGAACAATTCGCCGCACTCCACCTTGCACTATTCAATCATATTGCGTTAACCTAGCGTTTTGTGTAGTCCCGCCCCTTTTGCTTTCTTTTTCGATGGCGTTCTTAGAGGTCCTTCCATTAGTTCCTTTTTAATCATACACACTACTACTTCTGAACACCAGATAGCCTTAGCTGTTTCTTTTACTGCCTTTACTGCCAAGCATTTTGCTTCAAAAATAATCTAACACATTCATAACTATTTGCCGTTCCTTACTTCTTAATTTACCAACATATCGTCTCTTCCTAGCTTCCCCCTCCATAACTACAAATATTTACAAAAATATTAAACAAATAACGCAATAACAGCTCACAGTTACACACACGGCTTCTTTCGAACTAATGTTAGTGCTGCTCCTTATACTATCTTCTGTGTTAGGCCTGACGCTGAATAGATGAATACCTTTTGTTTGCCTTATTGGATAAAAGAAAGAGGTTACTGCCTTTTGGTTTATTTTAAAAACTTTCTCCAACCTTCCTCAACATTTGTTCTCGCTGGTTCCCTGATGTAAACTCAATAACAAAAAAGTTTCACACTGCGTAACTTTTGCAGTGCACAGATATAAAATTTTCCGAAAACATTTAATTAAAAAAATTATAACCCTTAACTGGGTAAACATAGAGAATTCAAAGTAGGCAGGTAGTAGCACTTAGTTTACTCTACCTAAGAAAAAAATATAGATGCATTCTAGCAGTTAGTTTGTTAGTTAGTGCGTGATGAGTATAGAAACAGCACATATCGGACTTCTATTGAAAAAAACGTTTTCTGAAGAAATTTGGACCTATAGAAATGTATAATGACTCTGAAAAGGATATAACCTGATAGAGAAAAAAATTCTGCATAGGATAATGTGTTCAAACCTGAAATTTATAACAAATGAATATTTATACCATGCTATTAGGAATGTGGCAACAGAGCGAGGGTAGAAAAGGACGCGACTAATGGCAACTTGTATGCGCTAGATAGAGACAGAGATGTCCCATTTAACTCCATACTGTCTTCTAAGAGTGAAACGCTATATAGATCCAAGGAAGAAGTTAGGAACATTAAGAGTAAACAATTAGAAAAATCAGCAGTTGCATTTCACTTTTGGACAAAAAATCATGACATAAAGCTAGAACCAAAACTTCTCAAACACATAACCGGAAAACAAGAACTGCCTACATGGGAACAAATCTTCATTTTCAAAAATAGAAACTGAGTATTTAATTTCGACATTCCTCAAAAAGACATTTTCAGTAAGTTCATTGAAGTGTTACCAGAAGAAACATCAGAAGAAGCATCACCATCCGTACCATGAAACACCATGGAAATCCAGTTATTGTCTGGTTGATAATGGAGGAAAGTTAACCTTCGAAACTCGTCCCGGAAAACTATGTTGTAAGTGTTGTTCAGTGTTATTAATTGACTCACCTTTTAAATTAAGTTGTCTTTTGCTCTAGTGCTAGGTGAATGAACTTCAGCATTTGTTTTGAAGGAATTTAACTTTTCTTAGCATTCTTCAGTGTTTTATATATTTACATACATGGTAAAGGCAAAATTTTATGTTTTTTTTAAAAATATGGCTTGTGGCTACCTTTATTGGAGACATCAGTCATAATTCTTACTTTCTTTTGCATCCCAAAAACCTTAATGCTGTTTTTAGAATTCTGCCAGATTATGGCATATACTAGTAGACTGTGCGAGTGTATGTGTGTGTGGGTGTGTGTGCGCAAAATAAATTACCTAAGAATGTGTACAATGGACATAAATTAGATTGACCTTACTAAGAAGCACATTTTATTCAGTCTTTTAGTCGGGCTGTCTATATGCATTTCCTAATTAAATTTTCATTTAATAACAAACCCAAAAATTTACTGGTTGTTCATTCTTCATCCCATGTTGCCTCAGCTTAATCTTTGGATATATAACATTCTTATTAAGTTTACTGTGGAACCTTAAGAGTAACCGTTTTAACTTTAATTAAAAATAACATGTTTGCATTAAACTACTCTTGGTGATCAGAGGATATGGTCGGTAAATTTATTTTGATAATTATCCCGGTCAAGTCGATAAGACCCGTAAACCAACGACAGGTGTGGTCCTCCAGACATTCTGGGGGTTGTGAGAGAGTGATGTGACTGCCAAAACATAAAAATATGGTGCTCTTTAAAAAGTGGTTACATTTAATGCTAAGTCTCTTCAATATCTGTGAAAAATATTGGAGAGCAAGAGGATTAATGACTTCATTGTCAGAAATCCAGCATTAGCTAACAACAACTCTTGGTTATACAAAATCTTTTGTACATAATTTCACATTTTCAGCAAGCAGTTATTCTCTTAGATTCCAGGGCAACAATTATAGCAATTACTTCCAAGTTATCACCAAAAAACCAAACAATTATAGAATGTTGGAAAATCCTTACCCATCTAACAGCACTTCAAAAACACCTAGTCTTCCAATGGATACCAACTCACTGTAGACTGAGTGGTAATGAGAAAGCTGATTTTCTTGCAAAAAAGGGTACCGGCAATGTGCAGAAATCAATAGTTAATCTACCATTTTATGCAGCTAAAAGATTAGTCAACTCAGAATTCAAAAATATTATTGCAAAATATTACTATGAAAAATCAAAGAATAAAAGATGGGAACTACCAAACATTCAAACAGTAATTCCTGAGTATCCTCGAAAAACAGCAGTTGCAATCTTCAGGTTGATTACAGGACATGATTTTCTGGCAAAACATTTAAATAGAATTGGAATATATTCTTCACCACTCTATCCTCTATGTGATCTGCAAGAGGAAATGGATCGAGACCACCTTCAAATATGCCCAGCCACTTTTAGTGCCCCATCCATCAGTGAAAAATATTGGAGAGCAAGAGGATTAATGACTTCATTGTCAGAAATACATCATTAGCTAACAACAACAACAACTCTTGGTTATACTCTAGAATGTTGCATATATATGATGTTTAGTATTAGTTTCGCTTTTGCCTGTTATAAAAATGCTTGTCATCTGCAACAAGTGTTCCCTGCATTTCATCAGACCTTTACAGATTAATTTTCCATTAAAATATCACCACTTTCATAGAACTCATCATTCTTAAATGCACAATTACATTAGTTGTAACGACTTAATGGAATTTCTAAAGCAAAATTTTAAGAGGCAATATAATTGTAAACCTAGTTATACACATACTTTTATGTAATGCTGCAAAACTCTTAGAACTACAATAAACACCTTCTTAGAAATTGTGTCATGCCTTAAAAACTATTGCTTGCAATTCAGATTGTGGCAGCTTCACAATCTATGAATTTCATGTATGCATGGATATAAATTACGAAAATGTCACCAGTAATTTATACTAACCCGATTATCCTTTGCCTTCCAGGAATTATGAGGAAGATGTCTTGGCCTCCTCAGGGGCACAGGAGTTCTGTAGTTCAAATCTGATGGATCTGAAAGAGTTAATTTGTTTTAGCAATAAAGGTTGAACCAAATCAGAATAAGACCAATTTACATAGTGATCAATATAATGATATCAAAGAATTATGGTAAATTAAAAACTTGCTTGCTTTAACTTAATGTCACTGATATGTGACAACAGGCATAGATGCAATACACAGAACCTCCTCACCATTATTTGCATACCTGAGCAACTACTCTTATCAAACTTAGATCCACCAACAACCTTACATATCAGATGTGTCCCCTACCAATAATGTAAATGCATTGCAGTGAATTTACACTTAAAGCAGTAGAGGCCTTATGGGCTTTTAGTTTTTATGTACTCACTCCCTATTCTAACACAAGAGTGTGCCTAAACTTGCTCTAGGTATAATGTACATTTCTGGTAAAATGAACTTATAGCAGGTATTCAATGAACAATTTCCTGCCATGTTAGCTTCTTTCCTACTTAAAAAGGACTAGGTTTTTGGCAATTATTGAAACTGTCGCCACCACACTGTATAGTTTTCCCATAATTGCTTACCTAGCTGTTACTGACAGTTGTGTCACTGCTTTCATGATCTTAATGTACTATCAGGATCACAAAGTGACTGGTTGTGTGATGTTTGTTTTTGCAAGTTGTTTTGAGCTATTTTAAAATGAAAAATAAAATAGGAGCAGCATCAAATAGAGTTGGAGTTACGTAAGTTGAAGTGAATGTGTTGGGAGTTTTTCTCATCCTGGGTCCTGTGTTTCTTCTTAAAATGTTATGCGAGTGTCAGTCAATAACTAATAATAATTAACGTCTTCTATTTTTTTCTCTTTCAATCTGCAAGAAAATTAAACTTCGATTACGCACCATGAAAGCCACAACATTGAGCATTAAATTGTCACTTTTCAATGTAATCCCCATCCTTTTCCACAGTTTTAGTCCACCTTTTAACAAGAGCATGTATTCCTTTGAAGCAAAATGCACAGTCTTGCTTCTGAAACCATCGACAAACAGATTTTTTTCACGGCCTCTGCATATGGAAAGTGAATCCCACAATGAACTTTCTTCAGTGGTCCAAACAGATGGAAGTTTGATGGTGCTAGGTCTGGACTGTATGGGGGATGAGGCAAGACTTCCCATCCAATTTTCACAATCTCTTCAGTGGTGTGACAACTGGTGTGTGGTTTTGCATTGTCATGCAAAAGCAGAACATCTGCCATGGTTGTTGGGCGAACTTGCTGAAGACATGCTTTAAACTTTTTGAAGGTGGTGACATATTGCATAGAATTTATTGTGCATCCCTGCTCCACAAAATCAATCACAATCACACCCTCTGTGTCTCAAAACATGGTCGCTCTCACTTTCCCTGCCATTTTCTCTTCCTCACTGAATGTGCAATGTCATTCCATAGACTGTCTCTTTGATTCCAGTTAAAAAAAAAGGAACCCATGTTTTTTTCCAGTCACAATTTTGTTCAGAAATCCTCTCCCTCCAAATTGAAGAGCTATAAATGTTCTGCGGCTATTGTTTTCCATGTCTCCTTATTCTGCTTGGGTAACATTTGGGTCCTCACCATGAACAATCTTTTGAGTACCTTAGTTCTTAAATAATCATCACGACACTGCCTTTACTTAGGGATGTAATATGACAATTCATCCGTTGCTATCCGGGGGTCAGCTCAAATGATCTCGTCCACTCGCTCAATGTTGTGTGGAGTCACTGCAGTCATGGGTCTGCCACTCTGCTGTTCATCAGCCAACAGAGTTGGCCCTTCTGCTTCATTATAGTAACAAACCCAACGTCTAATCATGCTGACATCCACTGTTGCATCACCATACGCCTTTGTGAGCCTTTCATGAATAAGAATCTTCCACATTCAAGAATTCTATGACACAACACTGTCAACTGTCAACACATTGAATTTTTGAATATGGAAGGTGAAGGTTACTTATAATTAGGAGAGTTATTAAATCTGCAATAAGAAATTTGGTGGAAAAAATCAATTGGTCGGCTATCACTTGTAAACTGGATAAGAGGCCTTACACACAGATTGTGTTCCAGAAAGCCTGTCATTCTGTGCTGCAGTAGTTTTCAGAACTTTATTACCCTGTCTTTGCACTGGTAGCTTTACTACCTACATCCTCAACACAAACATCAAAAGCAGAAATATCCCTGTCAAAATGCAAATCATGATCATGCATCAAAAGTTCACTATTCTCTAAAGTAATTTCAACACATGCATGCACATGAATATACAGAGTTTGAGGCTAGTTTGCAAAAAACCATTTCTACTCTCCTTACAATGCTTATTATGTGCTATACATTAGGTCAGCTACAAATAGAGATCTTGAAAAGAAAACTTGATGTTTGTTTTCAAAGCAAAACATCTGCTGAATCAGAAGACTGCTACATAAATCAAAATCAAAGATGCTTTTCTTGGCATTCTGTAAATAAATACAGTATCGATATTCTGTGCTTTGATGCTGTAATCAATTGGTTTCCATTTCAAAGCATGACACTTCATCCATCATTCTAGTGGACATCCTCAGAAGAATAGAAGATTCTAAATCAGCACTGTCCAATGCAGCACCCATGATGTATTTTTTGGGCACCCTTCACAAGCAAGTTTTTTTTCCAATTTCTAATATTAGTTAAAATTTCAAGACAAAACTATTTTCTTCCAAATATCTTCCCAGTACACACCCATGAAGTATGTTTTTGTACACTTACAGCTATATTCATTACTTCCCTAACCAGTGCTTTCCCTTTTTCCTCTGAAAAGGGCACTTGACCTAACATGGTTGTAATAGTGCCTGTGCCTCCTCAGGCATGAATTAAATGTCCCAGAGCATGAGAAAGTTGCACAATGCTGTTCTAGATGGATCAATCAACAGTCAAAACCAGTTATAGTGACAGCAAAGGGACTGACAGTTTGCGGTCGTTATAGTTGATAGTTACACAAACTGGGTGTTTGCTTTCTTTCTTTTTTCTTTTTAATTTTAGCAAGCTCAAGAATTTGAGAATAAGCGCTATAGGAGTATTTCTTAGACTGTCGAATTGCTAGAAGTTGCACAGTGGCTTGTGTGCTCAGCTTCACTTTTGTATTTATAAAAGACCATAGGGGTGTTAGGTTAGTATCTCTCTGATTTCCGTGTAGTGAAAATTGCAGAACTGCACGTTTGAGTACAATGCTGCTTGCATCATCAACAGTATATTGTTTATTTCCAACAAAGAAACAGAGACGTTAGCCCCAACCATCAATTTGTACAGTGTCACTCGCACAGATCTGAGCAAGATCATTCTTCACGTGTAAAAATACCTCTGTATATTGCTAAATGTAACAAACAAACATGAAAAGCTGCAAACCATTCTTTAAAGAACTAAACATTTTGCCATTGCCCTGTATATACTCATAAGAAACAATTGTACTAGTGCAAACACACATCAAAGACTTTACCACCAATTCTGAAATTCACTGTCATAACACAAGAGAAAAAACTAAATTACATCTAACCCCACATAACAAAAAATTGTTTGAAAATAGTTTTTACTACAGAGGCATTAAATATTACAGCAAATTACCCATTGAAGTAAAAAATATAAATTCCATTCACCGTTTCAAAAAACATCAAGCAATTTTTGATGGAAAAGTTTTATTATTCAACTGATGAGTTTTTGCATTGTTGAGGTAAATGCACATCTAAGGATGTAAGCGGTGAAACAGTATCTGGTACAAGGTGTCCTTTGTAGTCTGGAGGATTTTGATCTTGAGTTTTAGATGAGGGTTTGTAGATAGATTGTGCTTGTGAATATTATGTATGTAAGTACTATATTTGTAAGTAGCTTTTTTAGTGACACAACCACAACATGTATATGTTTTTATGGTTGAAAAATAAATAAAATAAAAATAAAATATATTTCTCTGAAAAGGTAATAAAAAAATGTCATTTTATACAATAAGTCCCTATATGCAATGTCGTACTAAGCAATTTTTTAAACATAGCATTCACATAGGGTTTAGACAGGACCATTAGATTTCACTGTTATAGCCAATGTCATTATAAATGGTTTTGAATGTATATAAATACTGCCAGTTTTCAGCAGCATTCAGTTCCTCTTAAGATGTGCTATATGAAATGGATTTTAAACTGGAAACCAATAGACCACGTCATCAAAGCTCGGAAGACGAATATATCCATGCAGGCTCTGACTGTGAAAGCTTTTGCCATTATTTAAATACATATTATTTGTAGTTGGTGCATAATGCATTTAACATCCTTTAACTCACTTTCTGTATCATTAAAATTTCATACAAAATAAAATGTATAAGCTCATTCAGAAAATCAGAAATTTAAATTGCAGATCCATTTAAATACCTCCTTCTGTTTATTGAGTATTTGGAACAATCAATTGAGGGTTTAAATGGCTACAGGGGAATGTGTAAAGATCCCCTATGAGTATTAATCTCTTCAGCAATAAAAACTTTACTATTCTATTACCCCATCACTCCACTATTACTTGCTGTGAAACTTGGCTTTCAGCAGTGTGTATCATGTATTAACATTGTGAACTGAACAAAGATTCTCATTCATCAAGATTTTTCAAAATGTATTAATTGATGGTTGTTAAAGAAATTATATGGTATATATTTCTGCCAATTTGTGTTTCTTACACTAAAAAAACCAATGAATCCCTTGACAGTAAATGCTAAAGAAATTATTAAGATATAAACAAAAATTGAAGTCACTCAAAGGCTCAAAAATGCTAACTTTAAGAAAACAAATTCAAATCGATGTTTAACAAAGGACAGGATTTGAAATTATCAGAAAGGTTGCTCAACTTCTAGGTCATAGAATAGACATTGAGAATATAAGTGCTGACAAACACATCTTATGAGATATCTCTTACAAAACATATTAGAATGACTGCCATTAAACTATAATTTTCCCAACAAAAAACTATGCACTGTGATAACTGGCAAAGACTTCTAATGGAAAATTTATCTAATGCGCTTTGCAGTATTACTGGTGCAGAGATTTTTTAGTATTATGCATTATTTGGCTCTCGCTGCTAACACGCGCTACGGCACTACAGTTATATACTCGTATTTTGTTAGTTTTATTCTTGGCTTAATATTTACATATGGCTGCAGTTCGAAAGAAGGGACTAAGTATTCACAGTGAAGCAAGGGAGGTAATTAGAAAAGTGTTAGAAGTATGTGACGAAGAAGCGAAATCAGGACAATTTAAATGTTTATTATCACAAAGAAATTTACGTGTGGCAAATTATTGTGGGATATCGGAACACAGTGTAACAAGAATAAGAAGAGATGGTCTTAAAGCTGGTGAAAAATCACTTCACACTCCGGGGAAAAAGAGACCAAAGGCCGAGGAATGCAAAGTTCATTGTGATGACTTTGATAGAACAGTAATTAAAAACGTAATTCGAGACTTTTATTTGGTTAAAAAACAAGTGCCCACTGTTACTTGCAGCAATTAGGGAAAAAATAAATTTTCCTTGGGGCAGAGAAACTGCGGAAGCTATTGCACGATATGGCTTTCAAATGGAAGCGATGTGGAAGCAAGAGAAAATTACTTATTGAACGTCCAGATATAGTTAACTGGAGAGCTATAAATGGATACAGAAATGCTGGGAGAAATATCATTTACATTGATGAGTCCTGGGTGGACAATAATTTGACATTTGGGAAGTGCTGGCAGAGTGATGATATCTACGGGATTACGACAAACACTAGCTCTTCTAACCGCCTGATTCTTGTAAATGCAGGCAGCAACGAAGGTTTCATACCCGGAGCTTCTTTGATATTCAAAGCTGGACTTGCTAGGGGCGATTATCATGGCCAAATGAATGGAGAAAATTTCCAGAAATGGTTGGAGGAGAAACTGTTACCTAATATACCCTGCAATAGTGTCATCGTGCTTGATAATGCTCCATACCACGGTGTACAAGAAAATAAGCCTCCATCGAAATATACTGTAAAGCAAGAAATGGTACAATGGTTGGAGAACAACAATATTTCATATTCTGCTGCAATGCGAAAGACCGACTTGTTTGATTTAATTCAAATACATAAACCAAAGGAAAAAAATATACCATATCGACAGAATAATAGAAATGCATGGGCATACGGTTCTTAGATTACCTCCTTATATGTGCGAGTTAAACGCTATAGAATTGGCATGGGCAGCAATAACACGACCTGTAAGAGAGAGAGCATAATGTAACCGGCGATCTACATTTAAGAAATCTACAGCATGTGTGAAAGTGCAGTGAACTCCGTTACAACAGCTGATTGGCTTTGAATGGGAGACATTTTAGTCCAATAAACAAATACTTACACGCACGCACATACACAGACTCAAGACACTACTCACCAATTTGATTAATCAGTTTCCACTGGTAAAAGCTGAACGTGCTGCACCGAACGATACAAGACGGACGGATGTTACTCAGTCAAGGCCGGTCAAGGCTCTCAACCACAGTGACCCAGTGATGCCAACGTCTGGAGCTCAAACGTCCCATGCGAGTACTCAAAATGTCCCTTTTCTGCAAGTGTTCCATAGCTTTAAACTATGGAGGAGAAGAAAAGCCCATGCAGAGCGATTGGGTGCACATCTACAATGTTTCCTAGCGTCCTTGCAATACTGGGATGGATACATATAATGTAAAATCAGGACTTACGATTATTGATTGGGCGTTGAAAGCTGACTGAATTATTGGAACTTCCTATTATGAAACGCACAATAATACGTACGTATATGCTACCCAACAGCTTTGGCGGCGCCGTGGCCGAGCGGTTAGCGCGCTCGCCTACCACCTAGGCGGCCCGGGTTCGATCCCAGGGACCCGCATGTGGTATTCGTGGTGGACGAAGCGGCGTCTGGGCGGGTTTTCTCCGGGTACTCCGGTTTCCCCCGCCATCTCATTCCACCGGTGCTCCATCTTCATGTATCATCAGTGTCACCGCCTGCGGTGCCGTAGTAGTAAAAGCGGGCGTTAAACACAACAACAACAACTACCCAACAGCGCTATCAAATGCCTACCTCAAGTTTCACAACTACATTCAACAATAGTGTAAGTTAGTAAAATGATATAAATTTATGTGGGCCACTTATTTACAATTTGTTATTGTAGTATTATGTCTGAATATTACACAAGGTTTCATAACATCATAATTATTTAATACTTTCCTTATTCAAATGGTCTCCTTTGAAAATGTAATATAAATATATGTGCTTTATTTACTTAACCTAACCAGACATTAAAGTTCTATCGAAAAATTCGTCTAATTAAGTCCTAACGTAAAATTAGGTCGATTTAGACTCTATAAAATGTAGAAGCTTTTATAGCTTTTTACTTTCTCTACTGCTAAGCAGGGGAAGTATTGGATTCAACTCAAAAATTCGATGTCGAGATTTCACCGGAAATATATGTTTTGAGGCCCCCTGAATCCAAAAAAAAACAATTTTTGGAAAAAGGTCCCTGTGTCTGTGTGTCAGTCTGTGGACAACATAACTCAAAAACGAAAAGTTGGTTAAAAGCCAAACTTGGTATTTAAATTTAATGTCTTTCAAGGATGTGACACGAAGATTTTCAACAAAATAGTCCCACCCTACACTACCCTTTACATCGAAGATTTTTCGAAAATTTTGATTTTCTTGAAAATGGCCCTAACGATTTTGATTAAAATGTCATATGTTTGAGATATTTCAATGACAAATGAAATGTATATCTTGAATTTTCTGGCTATAGCCCCTGTAGTCGTATTTACTCTGGACGACTTTTGCATAACTGGTAAACCGTTTGAGAAAGACCAAATTATACTATACAAAAAATGTAGATCTTGCTAAAATACACAATTTATGTCTCAATAAATTTTCTTATAGTATCAACCATTTCGGAGATATTCCTTGTTATGTGTGTGAGTTTCAACGTTGTTTATGTACATGATTTATGTACAATTCATGCAGGCGCCGTGCCGCTGCTTAAAATACACACGCACGCACGCACGCGCGCACGCACACACACACACACACACACACACACACACACACACACACACACACACACACACACACATAGTCTCTCTGACACAGCTGCCCCACAAATAGGCATGATAAGCAGTCGTAATAGTAGTAACAGTATTAATAACAGTAATAGTAGTAGTAATAATAATAATAATAATTAATAATATTAATAATATTAATAATAATATTAATAATATTAATAATAACAATAATAACAATAATAACAATAATAATAATAACAACAACAATAATAATAACAATCATAATAAAAATAATAATAACAATAATAACAATCATAATAAAAATAATAATAATAATAATAATAATAATAATAATAATAATAATAATAATAATAATAATAATAATAATAATAATAATAATAATAATTAAATGAATGAATAATAAATAAATAAACAAACAGGCAGGCAGCCAGGCATATAGACAAGCAGACACACACACAAACCAACAAATAAATAAATAATTAAATCATTTGAAAAAATAAGGTTTATGACACATCAAAGAAACGCCATAACTATTAGCAACAAAGAATGGAAACATTCAAAATCTGATGTGTTGCACTCACATGACTTTCTCTACCCTTGTACAATTCTTACAAACTCTCATTCCTGTATCTTCTTTGTGTTAGCTAAGATAAACATTTGTACAAATTATCTTATTGCCTATTTCCTTGTAGGTACAAGGGGAATATGGGAACACAGAAGGTTTTGAGCAATAGTCAAAAGTTTTAAAGCTTTGAGATTCCGTTGTCTTTGCACTGCTAACATAAAATGAACAACGAAGTTGCATTTGATGAAAGTTTTCCCTAAACTGACACAAATAACAAGGAATATCTCCTAAATGGTTCTACATGGGCTGTAGCCAGAAAATTCAAAATATATATTTCATTTTGTCATAAAAATATTTTAAACATATGTGATTTTAGTCAAAATCCTTAGTAATTTTGGAAAAATTTTCCATGTAAAGGGTAGTTTAGGGTGCGGCTGTTTTCTTCAAAATCTTCGTGTCGTATCCTTGAAAGAAATTAAACTGAAATACCAACTTTGGTTTTTAACCGCCTTTGCGTCTTTGAGTTATGCTGTCCACAGACTGACACACAGACACAGGGACCTTTTTCTAAAAATGCTTTTTTTTTTTTTGGATTCAGGGGGTCTCAAAACATATTTCCGGTGAAATCTCTACATCGAAGTTTTGGGTGGAATACAAGACTTCCCCTACTTACCAGTAGAGAAAGTAAAAATACTATTAATAGTAATTATTCAAGTGTGATTTGTTGTATTTTCGTCTCTCCTTGAACAAACGCTACCATTTACTTCACATTAATCCAGATAAACGTTTGCAGATTGTTTTCTTCATATCTACTTCCTTGTAGATGCAATGTTATTCACAAACACGGTGCGCAGAGGCAACACTTTCTGTTTTTAACAATAAACGAACAAGTTGTTCAATTGCACAACAAATTGGTTTGCATTCATTTGACATTAGTGTAGAAGTGATATATGGCATTATTTTACCGCGAATATCAGCGTCGCTGGTGTGCCGAAATTTCGTCCCGTAGTTGTTTTTTATGCCAGTAAATCTACTCACATGCAGTTGTTGTTTTCAGCACACTGTGATGGCCGGATTTGAACCCGCGACCTCGGGATTACTAGACCAGCGTCTAACCAACTGAGCCACGCAGACCGAATTAAGATGGTTGGGGTCAAACATACACATTCTGTGTATCTTTGTTGACTTTGCAAGCTTAACCCCTATTTTATCATAATTTACTCTTAAACCCCCAAAAAGTGCCAGAAGTCTCTTTAAAATAAATTTATATAAGTAAAAAAATAATATATATCATAACATTTTAAAAAGATATGTAAATAATATCTATGTGATATAAGAGGTCAGTATGTTTAGAAAGTATTGATTTATGTGTCTAGCAAATTTCACACTTCTAGAATAAAGTTTCTCTGAAACGTGGAGTTAAACTTCTTAAAATTAACATTGCAAGTAATGCTCTTTCGACCTCAGCATTTGACCACGGTAAGACCAATGACTTCGTCACGTCACGTTCGCTGCATATCATTATACGGCTAAACTGTGCAACAGCTATATGCAGAGGGCAAAACATGACGTAATACATATCAACACTAGACGCTTTATCAACTGACACCTGTTTACTTGCAAGTTGGTCGCGTCCACGAATATAACCTTTCTTGGAGTGCGTACACCTTACGAATTTTTTTCCTTCAGAATTGCCTACAAGGATACATAGCACAGGTACAAGTTGGATCTGCGAGGGGGAACAGTACATCTCACACGTAAATAGAAAACTACTGACGTAGTTATTAAAGTTGATTAAAATAGTTGCAACCTTCTGATGATTAGGCTGAGTTATAGGTACTATTAAACCTACCCTAGCTCTTGGGTTAGCATTCACAAACAGGAAACTACACCACTTACGCACTTACATGCCTCTTAAAGATAGATGTTGTTATTACTTTTCAATCCCAGATATAAAAATGTCAATCTACTTTGAATGAATGAATAAATAAATAGGAGAATAATTACACGGTATTAATACTAATAGTGCTTTTAATACGAACTTGTATTAGATATAATCTATATTTATATAAAAAGTAAATAGCAGCTTTCAAATCCTGTTATACCCTAAAAGAATATTCTTTGCTATTTTGATTAAACATAATAACAGAATATTTACTTGTATTATCTTCAAACATGTGAAATAACACAAAACATTATTAGTAACAGGGGTTGGCGATTTTCTCCAAAATTAAAGGAAAGGACTACATGCAAGTTGTTTGAAAACTACTGTCCTTAAAGATACGTATTTTAGTGTTAAGCGTTTGCATAATGAATTTAAGACAATCTTGCTGAAAACCTAAGTAAAATACCACATGTTACACATTTGTAAGATCAGTTACTTGGCATATTTTTCAACTCACACCCTTTTCAAAATTTGGCTTACAAAGACAGATTCTAAGACTGGATGCCAAATTGCTATCCGAGAGTCTGTTTCTGTGGCGAGTTTTCAGGCGCTGCGTTATAGAGAAACCCTGTTCACAAAGGTAGGTACTGCCAGGCATTGCCATACTTTCTGCTGCGTTGGGAATCAAATTTGGGAAACGCCTATTGTGTAGTTTCCGGTAGAATTCAATCAGTGCGTCTGAGCATGAATTGTCAAATTTCTCATGAAGGCGACTCACTCTGTACTTCTATCAGCTTCAGCGGAACTGCTGTATTATTTACTTTATCTATTTCATAATGACTTTGTATGTTGTATTTATAATGCAAGATACTGGTTGCATATTAGGTACTGAATACTACTACCACAACTTTGCAAAGGAATTGTTTTCCCATTCGAAACATGGGAATCCAAATGACTCATGTCTGTGCTCTCGGACGCAGCCATTGCTCTGCCTGCATCACACGGAAAACTGCACTGAACTGGTTTCTAACGGTCTGGCCCTCTATGCCCAGGGCACGGCGACTTGCTCTCTCCGTGGCATTGCCACTCGGGGCCACGATTGACACCACTGGTCTAGGGGATATGTGAATGGCAACCACAAGGTACCCAAGCTGGACAGAACATTACTTCCACTTACTGGTGTCTAGGGGATATGTGGATAGTGACCACAAGGTACCCAAGCTGAGCAGAACATTACTTCCACTTACTGGTGTCTAGGGGATATGTGGATGGCGACCACAAGGTACCCAAGCTGAGCAGAACATTACTTCCACTTACTGGTGTCTAGGGAATATGTGGATGGCAACCACAAGGTACCCAAGCTGAGCAGAACATTACTTCCACTTACTGGTGTCTAGGGGATATGTGAATGGCGACCACAAGGTACCCAAGCTGAGCAGAACATTACTTCCACTTACTGGTGTCTAGGGGATGTGTGAATGGCGACCACAAGGTACCCAAGCTGAGCAGAACATTACTTCCACTTACTGGTGTTTTGCTCCTCACTGTAACTTTTCTATCTGACCTTACCTTGGTCATCTCTTGTTCTCTTCTGACCCCGATGCTATTAGGGTTCCTGAGGGCTAGGGAGTCTTTATTTTTCCAACCTCTCCATTTCTCTAATTTCTCTATAAAACCTTAACCCCTAACATGCTGACCTGTCATGGCATGTAATACGTCCTCTGATTGGTAATCAGAGGATATGGTCGGTGAATTTATTTTGATAATTCTCCCGGTCAGGTCGGTGAGACCCGTAAACCAACGACAGGTGTGGTCCTCCAGACATTCTGGGGGTTGTGAGAGAGCGATGTGACCGCCAAAACATAAAAATATGGTGCTCTCTAAAAAGCGGTTACATTTACTGCTAAGTCTCTTCAATATATTGGAGAGCAAGAGGATTAATGACTTCATTGTCAGAAATCCAGCATTAGCTAACAACAACATCCGTTACAGTTTTTCTAAAGTAAACCAATACAACATATATTAAATGTCCCATATTGATCTCCCTTTGTCCCTTTTTGAAAATATTTCTCAAAATGTCCCACAATATGGGACAAATCCCACGGGTTGGCAACACTGGCAAGCATTGCAGCCTGCAGCACTATTTGTTTATTTGCAGCGATAACAGAACATAACAAAAGCACTCCATGTTACTGCATGCTAATCACGTGTTACTTGCGTGTTACAAATCGGCAACTAGGTCCTGGTGTATACCGTGTCTATGGAAACGCCATTATAACGCCTTAGCTCTAATTGCTTATTCTTTTCGTTGCTATGGCAACTGCTAAGACGGAGGATCCATCCCCTCCCGTTCCTTTATGGGTTTCCGCCACGTGCTTCACGTCTATCAATCCCCTTCTTATTTGGCGCCGAGTATAAGTATTGACGGCAATGGTGAATTTGCAAATCTATGTTTAGTGACAGTCCAACTGCGGCAAATATTCAGTTGCACAGGACAAGATGTACTGCGTTGGTGAACTTTGTTTTAGGTCCCCATTTTGAGAAACTATTGCTAGAAGATATAGGGACTGGAGTGTATAGTATACATATTGACGAGTCAAACGACATCAGTGTTACCAAAATTTTGGGGATTGCAATAGTGTATTTTAGTCTTAGGAACAGTGGGTTAATTTCTACATTTCTAGCTTTTTCTGAGCTACAGTCTTGCTCTTGAGTCAATCGCTGCCTGTTTTGAAAAAATTGCGTGATAAAGGGTTAAACATAAAGAATTTAAAGGGTTTCGGCGCAAACCTATACCACCCCACGGGCGGGATAGGTACCGTGGCCACCATACCATCCGCCTGGGTTAACCCAGGCGACTCGTACCCACTCCTCGACTCCTGGGTATCGGCGTTGATAATGCTGCTGTTATGACAGGAATCAACAATGGAGTTTGCACTAAACTGCGCAGAGAATGTCCTGGGCTCATAATGATACGCCGCGTGTGCCATTCTTGCAATCTCTTCCATAAAGCTAAATGATGTAGTAGTATATAGGTATTGCGTGCATTAGATTAAATTGGATTGCGTTCAGCGAGTTCCCAAGTAGCCATGGAGGCCGGTGAACATTGAACATGTCAATAAATATACGCAACACTACTTTATAATTTGTTATAGAATATTGATAACTAATAATCACAGCAAAATAAATCTTTAGCTTTTTTTCTAGCTTTTTTCTCAGTTCATATTTAGACATTTTGGCTAATTTTGAACGACGATCTAGCTTAACTCCTTGAGTATGGGTTGGCAACACTGAACGGCACTTATGTATATACCATTTAAAATCAGTAAGCTTTTCATCATGGAGCAGACTGGTGCTTCAGCCGAAATGAAACACAATCGAGGCAAACCTTTAAAAAGTGGCGAGAGGCGAATGATCGCGCATTGTTTCGCAGTGCTTAAAGAAAGAAACCCGGAATAGTCTATAAAAAGCATTGAGAAAGAAACTGGTGATCTCCTTGGTGTTTCCACAAGTAGTGTACACAGTGTTAGAATGAAACAGCAATGGAACTCTTAAGAACACTGGGAAAATCGCGTAAATGTAAACAGCATGTGGAGAAATACGACGATTTTACGAAAAGTGCTATACGCAGTAAAGTTCAAGATTATTTTTTCAGAAATGAACCGCCGACTGTAAATATAATTTTGCACGCTGTAAATTCTGGCACGGACTTGCCGAATTTTTCACGAAGTACTCTCCATCAGTTGCTGTTAGGTATTGGATTGAAGTTTCAAAAGCGAGGCGGAACTCAGTTATAGTGGATAGAGGGGAAGGAATCCGATTAAAGGTAACCATTATGTTACTGCATGATTCTATTAATATTCCAACTGATAGATTTAATAAGTTAATGTGTAACCCAACTGTATTTATTGTCTAGAAGTTAGCGCTGCTAGTGTTGTGCGTGCCTGTAGGGCTAACACGTGGCGAGTTGTGTCAGCTCCGCCTTGTTGTTTACAGCAGGACTGAACTATAGCTATTTTCACGTCATGAAGCCACAATGGGCTCTTATGGACCATGTTATTCTTATGGAAGAATGAGGTGCGCCGTTGCCAAATTTGCGTGTTTTCAAACGTGACTAAGATGAAGTATGAACATGCATTTCGGTGTGAAATGTGTCGAAGCATACTATGGTATGCACGATAAACCTTTCATGCAATTGTACATTTTTTAAAATAATAAAATGTAAAATTTTGTTGAAAGCAGATTTTTTAACATCTTTCTCGCTCCGCACGTTTAAACATGGCTTTAAACCGAAATAATTGCAATGAAAAAAAAATCTGGATTATTCGCTTGGTTTTATAGGCCACGTTAGCATTTAGATTATATCAATATGTCTAGACATATTTAAAAAAAAAAAAAAACAAAGTTTAGAACAAAGTGTTAGGATTCTTCGTTTATACAGTGGAAAATGTCGTCGCTGGCTAATTCTCGTTCTGTAAGTCCACGTAAAAACTTCCAGCGACAAAGTTGTCAAGGAAATAACGAAATTATTTTTTATATAAATATAGAACATCTCCAGTAACAAGTCATCCATAAATCACCATTTAAAGGCAAATGTTTTTAGCGCGCCAAGCACACGGCCAACAACACCCGGTTCTCCTGTCTTGCAGATGTGTGGCAGTTGAAGGATCGTTAAGGGATTGTACTTCAGGGGAGGTTCTCAATAGGTTTCGGGGATCTGAGGTGTGAGCGAGTTTTACAAGTTCTCTGGTAATCGTGTGCATTGCAGTTAAGTGATCAGTGCGCAATGGATCGCAGAAGAAAAAGCGAAATTATTAAAAGTAGCGAAACGAAAAACAATTCTTAGGATGTATGATTATTTAAAGAAAAAGGACCCCGGACATAGTGACTCATTTATTGTTAGTGAACTTCATAAGGCGACTGGTGTAAGTAGGTCTACATTTTTTGTATTAAGAAAAGAATATAAATAGGCTAACGGTTTATTCCAAGGGTTTATTATAAGGTATTATTATAGGTAATAATAATAATAATAATAATAATAATAATAATAATAATAATAATAATAATAATAATAATAATAATAATAATAATAATCATCATCATCATCATAACAACCACTAATAATAATAAAGTTGGTTGTGAGCAAACATCGACACAACACACGTGATTGCCATTGTGCCTTCATAACGTGGAAACTCCTATTGCCTGAGATAAGGTGCCATATGTTAAGACTTGCTCTATCTCTTACGCTTGACCAGTTATGCGAAAGTTACCAAGAGTAAAAATGGCTATAGCCAGAAAACTCAAAATATACATTTCATTTGTCATAAAAGTATCTTAAAGAGTTTAATCAAAATCGATAAGAGCATTCACGAGCAAACAAAATTTTTCGAAAACTTCTCCATGTAAAGGGTAGTTTAGGGTGGAGGAATTTTCTTCAAAATCTTCGTGTCGCATCCTTGTAAGATATTCAACTTAAATACCAACTTTGGTTTTTAACAGATTTCTCGTTTTTGAATTATGCAGTCCACAGACTGACACACTGACACACACACGCGCCCGCGCATGCGCGCGCGTACACACACACGCACGCGCACACACTCTAACACACACACGCGCCCGCACACACACACACACACGCACGCACGCGCACACACACACACTAACATACACACACTAACACACACACGCACGCACACACACTAACACACACACGCACGCGCACACACACTAACACACACACGCACTAACACACACACTAACACACACACACGCACACACACACTAACACACACGCACGCACACACACACGCGCCCGCGCACACACACAAGCACGCACACCAACACATACATACACACTAACACAAACACATGCACACACGCACGCACACACACACTAACACACACGCACGCACACACACACTAACACACACACGCACGCACACACACACACTAACACACACACGCGCCCGCGCCGGCACACACACACTAACACACACACGCACACACTAACGCACACACACTAACACACACACGCACGCACACACACGCACACACACTAACACACACGCACGCACACACTAACACACACACACGCACACACACTAACACACACACACACTAACACACACACACTAACATACACACACGCAGGCGCGCGCACCGACCTTCTAAAAGTGCTTTTTTACTTTCTCTACTGCTAAGTGGGGGAAGCATTGCATTCCACCCAAAAATTAGATGTGATTTCACCGGAAATACGTTTTGAGACCCCCTGAATAAAAGAACATGATTAGAAAAACGCCCGTGTGTGTGTGTCTGTGTGTGTGTGTGTGTGTGTGTGTGTGTGTGTGTGTGTGTGTGTGTGTGTGTGTGTGTGTCTGTGGACAGCATAACTCAAAAACGAAAAGTCGGTTAAAAACCAAAGTTGGTATTTAAGTTTAATGTCTTTCAAGGATGCGACACGAAGATTTTGAAGAAAATAGCCCCACCCTAAACTACCCTTTACATTGAAAATTTTGATTTTCTTGAAAATGGCTCTAACGATTTTGATTAAAATATCATATGTTTGAGGCCCAAATGACCTAGTTGTCGACGGGCCCCTAAACTCCATTCATCCATCCATCATATGTTTGAGATATTTTGATGACAAATGAAATGTGTACTTTGAATTTTCTGGGTATAGCCTATGTAGTCTGGTTTATTCTGAAGTCTTACTATGCAAAAAATGTATATCTTGCTAAAATAAACAATTTATGTGCAAATAAATTTTTTTGTAGAGTGAACTATTTCCGAGACATTCCTTGTTATTTGTGTAACTTTTAGCCGACTTATACTTCTGTCAAATGGAGCATCGGTATTCATCTGTTTATATGTTACGTGTGCAAATTGAACGGAATTTGAAAGCTTTAGAAGATTTGACTATCCCTCAAAGGCTGCTGTATTCCCATATTCCCCTTGTACCTATAAGGAAATATGCAATAAGATAATTTCTGCAAATGTTTATCTCAACTAACACGAAGAAAATATAGCAATTTGAGAATGTAAGAATGGTTAGCTCAAGAGTTGAGAAAGTCATGTGAGTGCAACACATCAGATTTTCTTTTATTCAGGGGGCCTCAAAACTTATTTCCGGCGAAATGGCGACGTAGAAATTTTGGGTGGAATACAACACTTGCCCTACTTACCAGTAGAGAAAGTAAAAATATGAGAAATATGCGGGCCCTGTTCATCACAGTACCGATTGGCATCTGTTTTTCACCTACGTTGTGGGCACAGCACTTGTCGCAATGCATGGTAAAAGAACATCCAGGAAGGGAAGCTACAACAAAATATGAGAACCCAATTTTTCTTTCTCTACTGGTAAGTAGGGGAAGTATTCTGTTCCACCCAAAAATTTGATGTCGAAATTTCACCGAAAATATATGCTTTGAGGCCCCCTGAATCCAAAAAGAGCATTTTCAGAAAAAGGTCCGTGTGTGTGTCAGTCTGTGGACAGCATAACTCAAAAACGAAAAGTCGGTTAAAAACCAAACTTGGTATTTAAGTTTAATGTCTTTCAAGGATGCGACACGTAGATTTTGAAGAAAATAGCCCCACCCTAAACTACTCTTTACATGGAAATTTTTTCGAAAATTTTGATTTTCATGAAACTGGCTCTAACGATTTTGATTAAAATGTCATATGTTTGAGATACTTTTATGACAAATGAAATGTATATTTTGAATTTTTTGGCAATTGCCTCTGTAGTCCTGTTTACTCTGGATGACTTTTGAATAACTCGTAAACCGCAAGAGATTGACAAAATCTTACTATACAAATAATGAAGATCTCCCTAAAACACTCAATTGATGTCTAAATACATTTTTTGTAGAGTGAACCATTTCGGAGAAATTCCTTGTTATGTGTGTGAGTTTCGGCAAACTGGTGAAATGGAACGTTGTCGTTTATTTTTACTTTCTCTACTGGTAAGTAGGGGAAGTATTGTATTCCACCCAAAAATTCGATGTCGAGATTTCAACGGAAATATGTTTGAGGCCCCCTGAATAAAAAAAAAAAAAGCATTTTTAGAAAAAGGTCCGTGTGTGTATGTATGTGTGTGTGTGTGTGTGTGTGTGTGTGTGTGTGTGTGTGTGTGTCTGTAAGCCTGTGGACAGCATAACTCAAAAACGAAAAGTCGGTTAAAAACCAAAGTTGGTGTTTAAGTATAATGTCGTTCAAGGATGCGACACGAAGATTTTGAAGAAAATAGCCCCACCCTAAACTACTCTTTACATGGAAATTTTTTCGAAAATTTTGATTTTCTTGAAAATGGCTCTAACGATTTTGATTAAAATGTCATATGTTTGAGATATTTTTATGAAAAATGAAATGTATATCTTGAATTTTCTGACTATAGCCGCTGTAGTCGTATTTACTCTGGACGACTTTTGTATAACTGGTAAACCGTTAGAGATAGACCAAATCATACTGTACAAAAATGTAGATTTTGCTAAAATACACAATTTATGTCTCAATAAATTATCTTGTAGGGTGAACCATTTCGGAGATATTTCTTGTTATGGGTGTGAGTTTCGGAAAACTTAGAACTTTCGTGAAATGGATCATCGCTGCTCATTTTTTTATATGTTACGTGTACAAAGAGAACAGAATCTCAATCATTTGACTATCGCACAAAGCCAACTTTATTCTAATATCCCCCTTGCACCTACAAGGAAATAAGCAATAAGATAATTTGTACAAATGTTTATCTCAACTAACAAGAAAGAAGATATAGGAATAAGAGTTTGTAACAATCTTCTTCCACAAAAATCTAGCTAAAGATCTAAAATTGTTCCACTATAGTTCAGAATATGGGTAATAGAATGTTCGTTTGGAACTTTGATATTAGTTATATCTTTTTACTTTCTCTACTGGTAAGTAGGGGAAACATTGTATTCCACCCAGAAATTTGATGTCGAAATTTCACCGAAAATATGTTTTGAGACCCCTGAAAAAAAAAAAAGCATTTTTAGAAAAAGGTCCATGTGTGTGTCTGTGTGTCTGTGGACAGCATAACTCAAAAACGAAAAGTCGGTTAAAAACAAAATTTGGTATTTAAGTTTTTAAAGGATTGGTTGAACCTTTTCGGAGATATTCTTTGTTATGTGTGTGAGTTTCGGAAAACAAAACTTTTGTGAAATGGAACATCGTTGTTCATTTTTTTAAGTGTGCAAAGGGAACAGAATCTGAAATCTTTAAAAGATTTGACTATCGCACTAAGCCTAATGCATTCTAATATTCCCCTTGTACCTACAAGGAAATAACCAATAAGAGAATTTGTGCAAATGTTTATTTCAACTAACACGAAGAAGATACAGGAACAAGAGTTTGTAAAAATGGTTAGAACAAGAGTAGAGAAAGTCATGTGAGTGTAACTCATCAGATTTTTAGAAAAAGGTGTGTGTGTGTGTGTGTGCGTGCGTGCGCGTGTGTGCGTGCGTGTGTCCGTGTGTGTGTGCGTGTGTGTGTGCGCGTGTGCGCGTGCGTGCGCGTGTGTGCGTGCGTGTGTCCGTGTGTGTGTGTGTGTGTGTGTGTGTGCGCGTGTGCGCGTGCGTGCGCGTGTGTGCGTGCGTGTGTCCGTGTGTGTGTCTGTGGGCAGCATAGCTCAAAAACGAAAAGTAAGTTAAAAACCAAATTTAGTATTTCAGTTTGTCTTTCAAGGATGCAATACGAAGATTATGAAGAAAATAGCCTCACCCTAAACTACCCCTTACATGGAAAAATTTCATTTTCTTGAAAATGGCTCAAACTATTTCGAATAAAATCGTCATATGTTTGAGATACTTTCATCACAAATGAAATGTATATCTTATATTTTCTGGTTATAGCTCCTGTAATCGTATTTACTCTGGACGACTTTTGCATCACTGCTAAATTTAACCAACTTAAACCAAATGAAGTAAATGCTACAACACAAAATGCTCCTTGTGGTTTAAAATATAACCAATTTAAACCAAATAAGTAATTGCTACAACACAAAACGCACCTTGTGGTTTAAAATATAACCAATTTAAACCAAATGAAGTAAATGCTACAACACAAAATGCACCTTGTGGTTTAAAATATAACCAATTTAAACCAAATGAAGTAAATGCTACAACACAAAGTGCACCTTGTGGTTTAAAATATAACCAATTTAAACCAAATGAAGTAATTGCTACAACACAAAATGCACCTTGTGGTTTAAAATATAACCAATTTAAACCAAATGAAGTAAATGCTACAACACAAAGTGCTCCTTGTGGTTTAAAATATAACCAATTTAAACCAAATGAAGTAAATGCTACAACACAAAATGCACCTTGTGGTTTAAAATATAACCAATTTAAACCAAATGAAGTAATTGCTACAACACAAAATGCACCTTGTGGTTTAAAATATAACCAATTTAAACCAAATGAAGTAAATGCTACAACACAAAGTGCTCCTTGTGGTTTAAAATATAACCAATTTAAACCAAATGAAGTAATTGCTACAACACAAAATGCACCTTGTGGTTTAAAATATAACCAATTTAAACCAAATGAAGTAAATGCTACAACACAAACTGCTCCTTGTGGTTTAAAATATAACCAATTTAAACCAAATGAAGTAATTGCTACAACACAAAATGCACCTTGTGGTTTAAAATATAACCAATTTAAACCAAATGAAGTAAATGCTACAACACAAAGTGCTCCTTGTGGTTTAAAATATAACCAATTTAAACCAAATGAAGTAATTGCTACAACACAAAATGCACCTTGTGGTTTAAAATATAACCAATTTAAACCAAATGAAGTAAATGCTAGAACACAAAATGCTCCTTGTGGTTTAAAATATAACCAATTTAAACCAAATGAAGTAAATGCTACAACACAAAATGCTCCTTGTGGTTTAAAATATAACCAATTTAAACCAAATGAAGTAAATGCTAGAACACAAAATGCTCCTTATGGTTTAAAATATAACCAATTTAAACCAAATTAAGTAAATGCTAGAACACAAAGTGCTCCTTGTGGTTTAAAATATAACCAATTTAAACCAAATGAAGTAAATACTAGAACACAAAATGCTCCTTGTGGTTTAAAATATAACCAATTTAAACCAAATGAAGTAAATGCTACAACACAAAATGCTCCTTGTGGTTTAAAATATAACCAATTTAAACCAAATGAAGTAAATGCTACAACACAAAATGCTCCTTGTGGTTTAAAATATAACCAATTTAAACCAAATGAAGTAAATGCTACAACACAAAATGCTCCTTGTGGTTTAAAATATAACCAATTTAAACCAAATGAAGTAAATGCTAGAACACAAAATGCTCCTTGTGGTTTAAAATATAACCAATTTAAACCAAATGAAGTAAATGCTACAACACAAAATGCTCCTTGTGGTTTAAAATATAACCAATTTAAACCAAATGAAGTAAATGCTACAACACAAAATGCTCCTTGTGGTTTAAAATATAACCAATTTAAACCAAATGAAGTAAATGCTACAACACAAAATGCTCCTTGTGGTTTAAAATATAACCAATTTAAACCAAATGAAGTAAATGCTAGAACACAAAATGCTCCTTGTGGTTTAAAATATAACCAATTTAAACCAAATTAAGTAAATGCTACAACACAAAATGCTCCTTGTGGTTTAAAATATAACCAATTTAAACCAAATTAAGTAAATGCTACAACACAAAATGCTCCTTGTGGTTTAAAATATAACCAATTTAAACCAAATGAAGTAATTGCTACAACACAAAATGCTCCTTGTGGTTTAAAATATAACCAATTTAAACCAAATGAAGTAAATGCTACAACACAAAATGCTCCTTGTGGTTTAAAATTTAAACCAAATGTCCACTAGTTCTTTCAGACAGCAAGAAATAAAAGTTATGCCAAGGAGTTCTAAACTAAACATGTAATGTTGTATTTTGCTCTACATCTAATTTTAAAAAAAAAGTACAAGAAATATATTTTGTTTTTTAAAATGTTTGAAATGTATTTAATAGTAAGCCAACCCACTCATGGACTAACACATGAGCAACGTTAAAACATAAAAAAATTAAACTAAACCGCAAGAAACTTGAGTGACGTAAATCTTGTTTTTCCTCAGGAGGTACTGAAGATGTTTTGAAACTTTGTGGTATGTTTAGTCTAACAATCAGTAATGTGTGGTAAAATAACGGAGCTAAGGGACGGACCTTGGGACACAAAAATGACCGAAAAATTATGAAATTGGCAATTTTTAGGTTTATGCATACAAACCTTCAATGATCGGTTGGCACTGAAATTTTTTAGACTGCTTCACTTTTAAAGGCCATAAGGGCTGGATCCAAGCCAAATTCAGCGGAAAGGGGTGGTTAAAGAAAAGCTATGAATCTGAGGAGAGACTACAAGACAAAAGAGGGAAGGTGTGACAAACACGTAATGTGACGCATGTGTGCAGAAAAATTAGTTTTTCTCCACTTGACATCTTTAATACACAAACTGATCCATGCGCTTTAAATTTTGTGCTATGCTTTTGGGTTCAACATATGAAAATTTGTTTAGTAAACTTTAAAAAATCTGATGTGTTGCGCTCACATGACTTTCTCTACTCTTGTACTAACCATTCTTACAAACTCTTATTGCTATATCTCCATGTTAGTTAAGATAAACATTTCTACAAATTATATTATAGCTTATTTTCTTGTAGGTACAAGGGGAATTTGGGAATACAGTAGGCTTTGTGCGATAGCCAAATCTTTTAAAGCTTTGAGATTCCGTTCTCTTTGCACACTTAACATAAAGAAAATGAACAACGATATTCCGTTTCACGAAAGTTTTTAAGTTTTACGAAACTCGCACACATAACAAGGAATATCTCCGAAATGGTTCACCCTACAAGAAAATTAATTGAGATATAAATTGTGTATTTTAGCAAGATCTACATTTTTTGTATAGTATGATTTGGTCTATCTCTAACTGTTTACCAGTTATGCAAAAGTCGTCCGCAGTAAATACGACTACAGGGGCTATAGCCAGAAAATTCAAGATATGCGTTTCATTTGTCATCAAAATATCTCAAACATATGACATTTTAATCAAAATCGTTAAAGCCATTTTCAAGAAAATCAAAATTTTCGAAAACATTTCCATGTAAAGGGTAGTTTAGGGTGGGGCTATTTTCTTCAAAATCTTCGTGTCGCATCCTTGAACGACATTAAACTTAAATACCAACTTTCTAACTGAGTTTTCGTTTTTGAGTTATGCTGTCCACAGACTGACACACAGACACACACACGGACCTTTTTCTAAAAATGCTTTTTTTGGATTCAAGGGGTCTCAAAACATATATTTCCGGTAAAATCTCGACATCGAATTTTTGGGTGGAATACAATACTTCCCCTACTTACCAGTAGAGAAAGTAAGAATTAAATACACACCAAAAATGTGAAAAAAATGTTTTGAATGTCCATCAAATAAAAGAAATTACTTTGAAAGTAATCATTTCATCTTTCTGCCATATTTTGGTATTGATGGGCAACTAAGAGTTTATAAAATAATAAAACTGTTGTGATATTTTAGTTTTTGATGCGCATGGAATATTTTGAATATTAAGGTATTTTCGTAATGTGAATACATTGAATAATTAATTCCCTCAAAACTATAGAACATTGTGCTGGAACTTCGTGTTGTAGTTTATAACAAACACCGTTAAGTGTGCAAAGTATTGATTTCATACATAGAAAAATACACAACATTCAAATGTCAGTGCCAGGGTCTCCTACTCGCTTCAAATGTGCAAGATCCGTATCCTAGAGTAGATTAACTAGTGCCTTTATCGCCTATTTGGTTAAATTGTTATATATTACTTACCAATGTCTGCAAGTAGATGTAGTTCTACAACTTCTCATAATCCTTGACTCCAGGAACCACAGAAGACCTAGTAGAAGGAACTTTCCACACTGATCTGCTGGTCCACTTGTCCTGGCTGGCTCAGTTGGTCCGTAGGGCTCCACTTGGAAGGGATGTTGTCGCTGGCCAATAGAAATGCACGACAGTGACGCGTATATCTTTTCTTTTCAAAGTAAGAACTTTTTCAAATGGGAAGAGTCCTGTCCTGCAGCGAATGAGATGCATTGGCCCCACTCTCCTTCTCTCCTTCTCACTTCCACACTGTTGTTGTGCTTGTCTCTGGGAATGTCTCCCCCACCAGGCCAGTTAGGGGCAAGGGTAGAAAAAAGATTTGTGTGCAGAAGCGTGCCTCTTCAGTCCAACACTGATTGGACAAAATGAACCAAAGCTTCTCCCACCTTTCCCATAAGAACCCAGACAGAGGGGTGGGTATCTGCGTCTCTTTTCAACATATCTCTTTCTCTTTCTTCAGTCATGAGTAAAGCCCGGATTTTTATGTAATATCAAGGTGCGAAATATGTACATATATATGTAACAAAAAATCTGATGTGTTGCACTCACATGACTTTCTCTACTCTTGTACTAACCATTCTTCCAAACTCTTATTCCTATATCTTCTTCGTATTAGTTATGATAAACATTTGTACAACTTATCTAATTGCTAATTTCCTTGTAGGTACAAAGGGGAATACAGTAGGCTTTGTGCGATAGTCAAATGTTTTAAAGCTTTGAGATTCTGTTGTCTTTGCACACTTAACATATAAAAAATTGAACAACGATGACCCATTTCACGAAAGTTCTAAGTTTTCCGAAACTCACACACATAACAAGGAATATCTCCGAAATGGTTCACCCTACAAGAAAATTTATTGAGACATAAATTGTGTATTTTAGCAAGATCTACATTTTCTGTATAATATGATTTGGTCTATCTCTAACGGTTTACTAGTTATGCAAAAGTCGTCCAGAGTAAATACGACTACAGGGGCTATAGCCAGAAAATTCTAGATATGCATTTCATTTGTCATAAAAATATCTCAAACATAAGATATTTTAATCAAAATCGTTAGAGCCATTTTCAAGAAAATCAAAATTTTCGAAAACTTTTCCATGTAAAGGGTAGTTTAGTGTGGGGCTATTTTCTTCAAAATCTTCGTGTCGCATCCTTGAAATACATTAAACTTAAATACCAACTTTGGTTCTTAACCGACTTTTCGCTTTTGAGTTATGCTGTCCACAGACTGACACACAGACACACTAACGGACCTTTTTCTAAAAATGCTCTTTTTGGATTCAGGGGGCCTCAAAACATATATTTCCGGTGAAATCTCGACATCGAATTTTTGGGTGGAATACAATACTTCCCCTACTTACCAGTAGAGAAAGTAAAAACATCAAAATATGTAATATCAACAAAATATGTAAAATTATGTAATAATCTAAATGCTAAGATTACAACCTCAAATCTAAATGCGGACTGCAAATTATCCAGAATTTTGTATTTTGATGGATCTGCAAGTACATAAATTAATTACAATGAGTTAAAATGTACTAAATCTAGAATTACGGCGTACGGTTTTAGAAGGCACATGAGCCGAGCCAATGCGTGCACACGGTGGCTGCGCTGCTGCCAAGTGTTGCGCCAAAGAGCGCGGGGAGGGAAAGTAACATTTGTCGTGTCACAAATAACATAACATGAACCAGCATTTTAATGGTGGGGTATTCAACATTGTCATACATTTCATGTATTGTGCGGCGAAGTACGTCTTTTTCAAAATCATCTAAATTGGAAACGGTTTTTGTTTTCTGGTATGCTTTCCTGGAGATTTAAATAAAGGTTCACCAATTTCTGGGCTAGAAGTTTTCCCCTGTTTCACAATACGCGATACATTGCACGCTCTGGCTGCGAGATCCCGGCTTTCTGAAAAATTGATCCGGTCACGCACTTCCTCAAATGCCAATTCCTTAAAAAAAACTGCACACCTTAAACATAATATTTCTGGCCTGAGAGCGCAGTACCTAACCCTTAATAACAACGCCACTGGTTGTAAACTTGTGAATTTTCTGCTTATTGTCACAGTTACACAAAGCACAGCTTGAACAATTTGAACCGAAATAAAGAATTCGCACGCAACTACACTGATCCGTGGTCAGTTAATTTATTAACCAAATATACGCAGTTCCTAACGACTGAAGCTGTCATGCAAAGTGAGGGTAGAACTATTTCACCCCAGGCCATTAGCACACAGTGTCGGTTAGGTGAATGACTTCTGAACAAAGGGGTGCATTTTCCAGGTAAGCGGATATAACAGTAGCAAGACACACAACTCACTTGTACGTCGCTGAAGACGGGAGTGTGTGTGTGTGTGTGTGTGTGTGTGTGTGTGTGTCTGCGTGTGCGTGTCCGTGTGTGTCTGTGTGTGTGTCTGCGTGTGTGTGTCTGTGTGTGTGTCTGTGTGTGTGTCTGCGTGTGTGTGTCTGTGTGTGTGTCTGTGTGTGTCTGTGTGTGTCTGTGTGTGTGCTGCGTGTGCGTGTGTCTGTGTGTGTGTCTGTGTGTGTGTCTGTGTGTGTGTCTGCGGGTGTGTCTGTGTGTGTGTCTGTGTGTGTGTCTGCGGTGCGTGTGTCTGTATGTGTGTATGTGTGTGTGTCTGTGTGCGTGTCTGCGTGTGTGTCTGTGTGTGTCTGCGGTGCGTGTGTCTGTATGTGTGTCTGTGTGTATGTGTGTGTGTCTGTGTGCGTGTCTGTGTGCGTGTCTGCGTGTGTGTTTGTGTGTGTCTGCGTGTGTCTGTGTGTGTGTCTGTGTGTGTGTGTCTGCGTGTGTGTCTGTGTGTGTCTGTGTGTGTGTCCGCGGTGCGTGTGTCTGTGTGTGTGTCTGTGTGTGTGTTTGCGGTGCGTGTGTCTGTGTGTGTGTCTGTGTGTGTCTGTGTGTGTGTGTCTGCGGTGCGTGTGTCTGTGTGTGTGTCTGTGTGTGTGTGTGTCTGCGTGTGCGTGTGTCTGTGTGTGTGTCTGTGTGTGTGTCTGTGTGTGTGTGTCTGCGTGTGCGTGTGTCTGTGTGTGTCTGTGTGTGTGTCTGTGTGTGTCTGTGTGTGTGTCTGCGGTGCGTGTGTCTGTGTGTGTGTGTCTGTGTGTGTGTGTGTCTGCGGTGCGTGTGTCTGTATGTGTGTCTGTGTGTATGTGTGTGTGTCTGTGTGTGTGTGTCTGTGTGTGTGTGTCTGTGTGTGTGTGTGTGTGTCTGCGGTGCGTGTGTCTGTATGTGTGTCTGTGTGTATGTGTGTGTGTCTGTGTGTGTGTCCGTGTGTGTCTGTGTGTGTGTCTGTGTGTGTCTGTGTGTGTCTGTGTGCGTGTCCGTGTGTGTCTGTGTGTGTGTCTGTGTGTATGTGTGTGTGTCTGTGTGCGTGTCCGTGTGTGTCTGTGTGTGTCTGCGTGTGTGTGTGTGTGTGTGTGTGTCGGTGTGTGTGTCTGCGTGTGTCTGTGTGTGTGTCTGTGTGTGTCTGTGTGTGTGTCGCGGTGCGTGTGTCTGTATGTGTGTATGTGTGTGTGTCTGTGTGCGTGTCCGTGTGTGTCTGTGTGTGTGTGTGTGTGTGTGTGTCGGTGTGTGTGTCTGCGTGTGCGTGTGTCTGTATGTGTGTGTGTCTGTGTGCGTGTCCGTGTGTGTCTGTGTGTGTGTGTGTGTGTGTGTGTGTGTGTGTGTGTCTGCGTGTGCGTGTGTCTGTATGTGTGTGTGTCTGTGTGCGTGTCCGTGTGTGTCTGTGTGTGTGTGTGTGTCGGTGTGTGTGTCTGCGTGTGCGTGTGTCTGTATGTGTGTGTGTCTGTGTGCGTGTCCGTGTGTGTCTGTGTGTGTGTGTCTGTGTGTGTGTCTGCGGTGCGTGTGTCTGTATGTGTGTGTGTCTGTGTGCGTGTCCGTGTGTGTCTGTGTGTGTCTGTGTGTGTGTGTGTGTGTGTGTCGGTGTGTGTGTCTGCGTGTGTCTGTGTGTGTGTCTGTGTGTGTGTCTGCGTGTGTGTGTGTGTGTCTGTGTGTGTGTGTCTGCGTGTGCGTGTGGGTGTCTGTGTGTGTCTGCGTGTGTGTCTGTGTGTGTCTGTGTGTGTCTGCGTGTGTCTGTGTGTGTGTCTGTGTGTGTGTCTGCGTGTGTGTCTGTGTGTCTATGTGTGTGTCTGCGGTGCGTGTGTCTGTATGTGTGTGTGTCTGTGTGCGTGTCCGTGTGTCTGTGTGTGTCTGTGTGTGTGTGTGTGTCGGTGTGTGTGTGTCTGCGTGTGCGTGTGGGTGTGAAGACGGGGCAGAATAAACAAGATTTTTTGGGCGTGCTAATGCAAACACCTTCTTGTATACACGTAAACCCGGTAGCGAGTGAACTTAGATAGTTTTGAGAATAAAGATATTAAAATACGCATTCGTGTGTTTTCCTAAAAGAAACATGCCAGGACGTCTCACATCCTGATATAGATAAGGGTCAACATGCAATAGCGGCACAAGGAAAACCTCGACATCACCCTCCCATTCTACGTAAATTGTGAGGTACTGAGAGGGGTGACCCAGTAACAACGGGCAGCATCCTAAATCGGCGCCCAATGCAACACCCTCACGGCACTTCGTAATTTGTTACTCCATAGCTGCGTAATGAAAAGGAACAAAACACAGGCAAGATTGGAAGTTGCATACATGAGCATAAACACGGAAGTCAGTTGTTTATTCTCGAAGCGATAACTCGAGAACCATATGTCGTAGAAAAATGGTCTTTGTACAGGCTGCTTCAAAAATTCTCGCCGCATACACCAAGGCATATTAGAATGTCGAATTTCCAGTAATAAGGTAAATCTCTGTTGCTCACGCTTGTGCTGTGCGTTCCAAACTAGGCAACACTGCACCACTATGATAGGACAGTCGCTCTAGCTCCGCCTCATGTGCCTTCTAATACCATACGCCTTATGATTATAGGGAAAATGTTTTGTTGTATGCAGAATTTACCTAAAATTTGTTTTCAAGTAGGTAATCACGAAATAAGAATACATGTTTTGGATTATGTTTATTAAACTTACTCATTTCACATAATTGTTTTACTTAAATAATGTTGAAGCAATGTTGAAATACTGAACCAATTTATCAATGAGTGAAACAATGAATTCAAAATAATTAAATTTTATAATGAAGATGCATTTTCAGTTTTCTATCTCTTGACATACAATGAACAACCAGGCATTTTCATTTTGAGTCTTTTGCTTCTTTCAACGTACAGTGAATAACCATATACTTCTCCATATTTTCAGGGGTCATTGTTTGCCTCCTATCGAATAAAATGTTCTTTTAAACAGAGAAACTTCTCTCCACGTCAGACGAAGTAATAGGAGCATATTTTAGTATAGGAATCTGATTTGCAGAGAAATGTTTTGATAAATCGACAGTCACCATTTAGCACCTTAGACACGGACAAAAGCATAGAGTACCCTGGGTTCCCGTTTAGCACAGCTTTGAACTTGTCACCTACCTTCCTTTCTGCAACTACACTAAGCTTCTGTGATGCACGTTCCATTAAATCCATACACTCGTGAAGAAGGGAACCTGATGTCTTGATGATGCTAGGCAACCAGCCGAAGTTACTTTTTATGTAAGCACAGGAACTTGCCACTTTAGATCCTGAAATTCACGTATGGAAACAGCTACTTCTGTTCACCACTGACTGGACTCCTTCAAAATGTTCACAATAGAAGTTCACAGTTTTTTACCACGTACCCCATCTTGTAAGTACCGGCTCAGGCGGCAAATGAACATGTTGGAGATGATTTTTATAGCACTGGATTCTGTGCGGTGTTTTCACGAAGACCTTTTTTGTTGCTGATATCAACTTATTCACACAGGGAAAATTACTTCTTGCTACTTCAGCAACACGTTGCAATGCATGGGCCAAGCAGGTATATTCGGGTAGAAAACCTTAAGGGCAGTAGCAGCTTTAATCATGTACGCTGCGGCGTCTGAAACTTTTCCTCACACACACACACACACACACACACACACACACACACACACACACACACACACACACACACACACACACACACTCACTCACACACACACTCACACTCCCTCACTCACACACACACACTCACACACACACACACACTCACTCACACACACTCACTCACTCACACACACTCACTCAAACACACACACAAACACACACACTCACACACACTCACTCACACACACACACTCACTCACACACACTCACCCACACAAACACACACAAACACACACACTCACTCACACACACTCACTCACACACACTCACACTCCCTCACTCACACACACACACACTCACACACACACTCACTCACACACACTCACTCACTCACTCACTCACACACACTCACTCAAACACACACACAAACACACACTCACTCACACACACACACTCACTCACACACACTCACACACACAAACACACACAAACACACACACTCACTCACACACACTCACACTCACACACACTCACTCACACACACAAACACACACACTCACTCACTCACACTCACACTCAAACACACACACTCACACTCACTCACACTCACTCACACACACAAACACACACACTCACTCACACACACAAACACACACACTCACTCACACAAAATCACACACTCACACTCACTCACACACACTCACTCACACACACTCACTCACACAAACACTCACTCACTCACACACAAACACACACACTCGTTCACGCACACTAACTCACACACTCACACTCCCTCACTCACACACACAAACACACACACTCACACACACTCACACTCACTCAGACAAAACAACACACAAACACACACACTCACACACACACAAACACACACACTCACACACACTCACTCACACACACTCACACACACTCACACTCACTCACTCACACACACTCACTCACACACAAAAACACACACACTCACACACACTCACTCACTCACTCACACACTCACTCCCACACACACACTCACTCACACCTACTCACTCACACTCACACACTCCCTCACACACACACTCACACACAAACACTCACACACACTCACTCACACACACACTCACACACTCACTCACACACTCACTCACACACTCACTCACACTCACACACTGACACACACACTCACTCACACACACTCACTCACACACTCACTCACACTCACACACTGACACACACACTCACTCACACACACTCACACACACTCACTCACACACACACTCACTCACACACACTCACTCACACACACTCACACACACTCACTCACACACACTCACACACACTCACTCACACACACACTGACGCACACACACGCACTCATACTCACACACAAACACACACACTCACTCACACACTCACACTCACTCACACACACTCTCTCACACACACTCACACACACACTCACTCACACACTCACTCACACACACTCACTCACTCACACACTCACTCACACTCACACACACTCACTCACACACACTCACTCACACACACTCACACACACACTCACACACTCACTCACACACACTCACTCACGCACACTCACTCACACACACTCACTCACACACACTCACTCACACACTCACTCACACACACTCACTCACACACTCACTCACACTCACACACACAAACACACACACACTCACAAACACACTCACACTCACACTCACTCACACGCACCCTCCGACCACAGAATCTTCATCCCATCATTTACGAATCTTGCAATAATTTGTAGAATGATTTGTTTGTTCTAACACTTTGCAACAGATTAGAAATGATTTTGCTGGACTTTCGGAATCTAGTTTTCTTACTACTAAATTTGTTATGTACCGAGTGACCCATGTCATCCGTAGTTTCGTCGACGGCAAACCAAATGAAGGAGTTTCCAATTTCATTCCGCATATGATCAACTGCTTCTCCATAACACACATGAAGATACTTTTTCCTCAGAGTAGATTCGTCAGGAATAACTTTCTTGCAATATTTTTCTAGAAAGGAACGAAATTGAGGAAATTGAAGTTTATGCTACGGAATATTAGCTGAAATCATTGCACTGCACGGGTCTTTAAAAAAATCATTTCCGGATAGTTCCTGTTGCATTTGTGTCAACAGAACTTGCTTTCGAGAAAACTATAGGTGAGAAGAGCGCTTTTGATATATTGTTCCAATTGAGATTTCATGGAACAGCCAATTGTTTTACCACATGCTTGACAGACTATTACTTTTCCATCGGTTGTAAAAGGCGCTATCTAATTTCACCCATGAATTTAACTTGCAGGACAGCGAGGACGCAACTGGTGCCATTTTACTAAGACTTGCAGGAAACTAACTGCAGTATTATCGCCTCGCTATATTGATGGTTGTCCAGCGGCTCACTTTGTTTCCTCGCAGCTGTTACATTACAAGATGCCGACTACCGCGACAATGGTAACAATCAATTGTAAATGCCCAAAGCGTTACGAGAAACGTGACACTGGAGGTCAACATTGTCGAGCGGCACCTGCTTTGCTATAAACGGACAACAATCAGAATGAGGCGAGGCAGTTGTTATTGCATTCTTAATTTAACTTGCATCCTATTTCGCAGATTGATTTTTGTTGCTTTCAGCAAAACTTGTGAAAACAGTAGTTTATAATGTGACTACAATATTTTTTAAAAAGTAATAAAATTGTAACGAAATCCAGAAAATATGTACGTTTTATGTAACATCGTCAAAATATGTAGTAATGTGCAAAATATGTAAACAAAATGTAAAATAAAAATTTGTAAGGGAGTCCCATATGACGTAATGCGCCAACATTTTTACTTTCTCTACTGGTATTCCACCCAAAAATTCGATGTCGAGATTTCACCGGAAATATGTTTTGAGGCCCCCTGAATCCAAAAAGAGCATTTTTAGAAAAAAGGTATGTGTGTGTGTCTGTGTGTCAGTCTGTCTGTCAGTCTGTCAGTCTGTCAGTCGGTCTGTCAGTCAGTCAGTCTGTGGACAGCATAACTCAAAAACGAAAAGTCGGTTAAAAACCAAAGTTGGTATTTAAGTTTAATGTATTTCAAGGATGTGACACGAAGATTTCGAAGAAAATAGCCCCACCCTAAACTACCCTTTACATGGAAAATTTGTCGAAAATTTTGATTTTCTTGAAAATGGCTCTAACGATTTTGATTAAAATGTCATGTGTTTGAGATATTTTTATGACGAATGAAATGCATATCTTGAATTTTCTGACTATAGCCCCTGTAGTCGTATTTAATCTGGACAACGTTTGCATAACTGGTAAACCGTTAGAGATAGACCAAATCATACTATACAAAAAATGTAGATCTTGCTAAAATACACAATTTATGTCTCAATAAATGTTCTTGTAGGGTGAACCATTTCGGAGATATTCCTTGTTATGTGTGTGAGTTTCGGAAAACTTAGAACTTTCGTGAAATGGGTCATCGTTGTTCATTTTTTTATATGTTAAGTGTGCAAAGACAACAGAATCTCAAGCATTTAACTATCGCACAAAGCCTACTGTATTCTAACATTCCCCTTGTACCTACATGGAAATAAGCAATAAGATAATTTGTACAAATGTTTGTCTTATCTAATACGAAGAAGATATAGTAATAAGAGTTTCGAAGAATGGTTAGTACAAGAGTAGAGAAAGTCATGTGAGTGTAACACATCAGATTTTTACTTCTCATTGAAATATTATGCAGAATTTAAAAGATGTAATTACATAAAAGTCCGGGCTCTAGTCATTAGGGTAAGTATTACATTCTACCAAAAATTTCAATATCAAGGTTTCATGGGAAATACATGTTTTGGAGGGGCATCGCATTCTTTGGGGCACCACAGTGACGCTCTTTCAATCCAGACTGGTACAGAAAAGAACAATGATTGACAGCCTAGTGAAATCAAGAAAACTGTGTTGCTTTAATTATGGAAACAATGAAGCTATTAACAGTGAAGCAACAAGAATCTAAAGTAAGAACAAAATAAGAAGCTAAAACCTTCATTTATCTTAGTAATATTGCAAGTTCTTTGGTGCTGCACTCACAATGTTTCAAGTTGACTCCAACTCATTGCCAGCGAAGCACCAAAGAATTTGCAATATTACTAAGATAAATGAAGCTTTTAGTTTCTAATTTTGTTGTTACTTTAGAACTGTGCTGCTTTAATTATTTATTGTTTGATGGTGATGCTTTGTGGATAGTTCATTGTACTAGTGACCTCAAACATCTTTCAGAATGAATTAAGTCACGTGAAATCAGTTCCTCACATATTGCAAACTTCTCAAAATTAAATTTGTTTGGAAAAGTTTATGTTCAGACATAAATTGATGAAGTATATAGGCTATTTGTTACATGACCCAAAGAGTTAATAAAAAAAAATCTGATGTGTTGCAGTCACATGACTTTCTCTACTCTTGTACTAACCATTCTTACAAACTCTTATTCCTATATCTCCATGTTAGTTAAGATAAACATTCGTACAAATTATCTTACTGCTTATTTCCTTGTAGGTGCAAGGGGAATATTAGAATACAGAAGGCTTTGTGCGACAGTCAAATGTTTTGAAGCTTTGAGATTCTGTTCTCTTTGCACACTTAACATATAAAAAATGAACAACGATGACCCATTTCACGAAAGCTCTAAGTTTTCCGAAACTCACACACATAAAAAGGAATATCTTCGAAATGGTTCACCCTACAAGAAAATTTATTCAGACATAAATTGTGTATTTTAGCAAGATCTACATTTTTTGTGGAGTATAATTTGGTCTATCTCCAACGGTTTACCAGTTATGCAAACGTCGTCCAGAGTAAATACGACTACAGGGGCTATAGTCAGAAAATTCAAGATATGCATTTCATTTGTCATAAAAATATCTGAAACACATGACATTTTAATCAAAATCGTCAGAGCCATTTTCAAGAAAATCAAAATTTTCGAAAAAGTTTCCATGTAAAGGGTAGTTTAGGGTGGGGCTATTTTCTTCAAAATCTTCGTGTTGCATCCTGGAAAGACATTAAACTTAAATACCAACTTTGGTTTTTAACCGACTTCTCGTTTTTGAGTTATGCTGTCCACAGATTGACAGACTGACACACAGACACACACACGGACCTTTTTCTAAAAATGTTTTTTTTTTTGGATTCAGGGGGCCTCAAAACATGTATTTCCGGTGAAATCTCGACATCGAATTTTTGGGTGGAATACAATACTTCCCCTACTTACCAGTAGAGAAAGTAAAAACTGGACTGAACACATATAAACAACGTCTTACTAACCTGCAATAGTTGTTCTACAACTCATACACGTGCCACGTTATCGTCTGGCAATCCATTTGCATTTGTTTCAAATGTTCAGTATAACACACACTGCACCTTTTTCTAAAAATGCTTTTTCTGGATTCGTGAAGCTTCAAAACATATTTCCGGTGAAATCTCGACATCGAACGTTTGGCTCGAATACAATATTTCTACTTACTATACGTAGGTAATAAAGTTGCCTCTGGCACGGAGGACCCGGTTTCGATCCCCGGTACCAGCATGGGGATTTTATCCCCTCTGGGAGACCTGGCACGAGGTGCACTCAGCCTCGTTAGGTTCCATGGGGACCAATTGAAGAGCTACTTGATGCAGAAGTAGCGGCCCCAGGTCTAGAAGACCGCATAACTGGCCGAGAGGGCTCGGGGCGCTGACCACGTCCCACCCTCCAGTACTGCACCTCACCAATGACGCCTGTAGTGGGCAGAGGTGGGGGACGCAGCGGCTGGGCGGTAGGCCTTGGCCCCTTGTGGGTTGTCGCGCCGGGGTTTAGTATACGTAATACAGAAAGTAAAAATGTTATCTTTATTTCCCCAAAATAATCAAAATGTAATTTTTCAGATATTGGAAAGAAAAATAAAGTATATGTCTTGAGCTCTGTGTGCATAGTCTACAGAGTATTCATTCTTATGCAGTAAACTCAGTAAGAGATAGATGAAAATCTACTAAGAAACAATGTAGTACTTGTTAAAATAACCTTTTTATATCAAATAACTTTTATAGCATTAGCCATTTCCTAGTATTGCACCGGTATCTTATGGAGTATGTCGGTCTCTCATCAGCCTATGTAATGAGTAAAGCACGGATTGCTAAGCACAATAAAATAAGCAAGCAAATAAGCACAGAAAATGATGAAATTATGCAAAAACGAATACACGCAAATATGATGATAAATATTTTCACAGAACTCTTACCTTGTTGAAGGTTGTTAAAGCACACAACGGTCGTCCTGAGATTTTCCTGTGTAAAACCCCTGCGTCTGTCACTGAAAAATTATTTGTATAGTGAAACTGTTCCTTCCACATCGCATGACGTCATAATTTTCCTGTAGCACCTAATTGAGTTCCTCAGATGTGAGTTTTGTAAATCCACGTGTTTCTGACAACAATTTTACTGAATTATTATTTATTTCTGCCAACAAACTTACTGCTGGTGTTTTTAAACACACAAGCCGTGTGTGGGCAATGTTTAAGTGGTGGAATAATGATCGAAAAGTTCAACGCCACAGCCGGGATTTGAACCACGGATCTTCAGCTTACCTTTAACCGACTTTTCGTTTTTGAGTTATGCTGTCCACAGACTGACACACACAGATACGTATACGCACTGACCCTTTTCTAAAAATGTTTTTTTTTTTTGGGGGGGGGGTGTTCCTGGCGCCTCAAAACATATCTCCCGTGAAATCTGGACATGGATTTTTTTTTTCTATTTTGGCTGGAATACAACACTTCTTCTACTTTACTACACGTAGTAGAGAAAGTAAAAACTCTTAAATCAGATAAGTATGAAATATGCTTCTTTCTTTCCCTGATTACCCTCCCCTTATGTAGGACTTACACCCCCTAGCCAGTGCCTAGGGTCAGACATCTGTCCGGGAACACAGGAGCCTATGTACCAGACAGAGTGAAGTGGTCAGTATGAGAGTGAGGAAGTGATTACCCTCCCCTTATGTAGGACTTACACCCCCTAGCCAGTGCCTAGGGTCAGACATCTGTCCGGGAACACAGGAACCTATGTACCAGACAGAGTGAAGTGGTCAGTATGAGAATGAGGAAGTGATTACCCTCGCCTTATGTAGGGCTAACACTCCCTAGCCAGTACCCAGGGTCAGACGTCTGTCAGGGAACACAGGAACCTATGTACCACACAGAGTGAAGTGGTCAGTATGAGAGTGAGGAAGTGATTACCCTCCCCTTATGTAGGACTTACACCCCCTAGCCAGTGCCTAGGGCCAGACGCCTGTTGGGCAACACAGGAACCTATGTACCAGACAGAGTGGCGTGGTCAGTATGAGAGTGAGGAAGTGATTACCCTCCCCTTGTGTAGGACTTACACCCCCTAGCAAGTGCCTAGGGCCAGACGCCTGTTGGGCAACACAGGAACCTATGTACCAGACAGAGTGACGTGGTCAGTATGAGAGTGAGGAAGTGATTACCCTCCCCTTATGTAGGACCTACAAGCCAGTGCCTAGGGTCAGACATCTGTCCGGGAACACAGGAACCTATGTACCAGACAGTGACGTGGCCAGTATGAGAGTGAGGAAGTGATTACCCTCCCCTTATGTAGGACCTACAAGCCAGTGTCTAGGGTCAGACGTCTGTCAGGGAACACAGGAACCTATGTACCAGACAGAGTGAAGTGGACAGTATGAGAGTGAGGAAGTGATTACCCTCCCCTTATGTAGGACTTACACCCCCTAGCCAGTGCCTAGGGCCAGACGCCTGTTGGGCAACACAGGAACCTATGTACCAGACAGAGTGAAGTGGTCAGTATGAGAGTGAGGAAGTGATTACCCTCCCCTTATGTAGGACTTACACCCCCTAGCCAGTGCCTAGGGCCAGACGCCTGTTGGGCAACACAGGGACCTATGTACCAGACAGAGTGAAGTGGTCAGTATGAGAGTGAGGAAGTGATTACCCTCCCCTTGTGTAGGACTTACACCCCCTAGCCAGTGCCTAGGGCTAGACGCCTGTTGGGCAACACAGGAACCTATGTACCAGACAGAGTGACGTGGTCAGTATGAGAGTGAGGAAGTGATTACCCTCCCCTTGTGTAGGACTTACACCCCCTAGCCAGTGCCTAGGGCCAGACGCCTGTTGGGCAACACAGGAACCTATGTACCAGACAGAGTGACGTGGTCAGTATGAGAGTGAGGAAGTGATTACCCTCCCCTTATGTAGGGCTAACACTCCCTAGCCAGTACCCAGGGTCAGACGTCTGTCAGGGAACACAGGAACCTATGTACCAGACAGAGTGAAGTGGACAGTATGAGAGTGAGGAAGTGATTACCCTCCCCTTATGTAGGACTTACACCCCCTAGCCAGTGCCTAGGGCCAGACGCCTGTTGGGCAACACAGGAACCTATGTACCAGACAGAGTGAAGTGGTCAGTATGAGAGTGAGGAAGTGATTACCCTCCCCTTATGTAGGACTTACACCCCCTAGCCAGTGCCTAGGGCCAGACGCCTGTTGGGCAACACAGGAACCTATGTACCAGACAGAGTGAAGTGGTCAGTATGAGAGTGAGGAAGTGATTACCCTCCCCTTATGTAGGACTTACACCCCCTAGCCAGTGCCTAGGGCCAGACGCCTGTTGGGCAACACAGGAACCTATGTACCAGACAGAGTGAAGTGGTCAGTATGAGAGTGAGGAAGTGATAACCCTCCCCTTATGTAGGACTTACACCCCCTAGCCAGTGCCTAGGGCCAGACGCCTGTTGGGCAACACAGGAACCTATGTACCAGACAGAGTGAAGTGGTCAGTATGAGAGTGAGGAAGTGATTACCCTCCCCTTATGTAGGACTTACAAGCCAGTGTCTAGAGTCAGACGTCTGTCAGGGAACACAGGAACCTATGTACCAGACAGAGTGAAGTGGTCAGTATGAGAGTGAGGAAGTGATTACCCTCCCCTTATGTAGGACTTACAAGCCAGTGTCTAGGGCCAGACGCCTGTTGGGCAACACAGGAACCTAGGTACCAGACAGAGTGAAGTGGTCAGTATGAGAGTGAGGAAGTGATTACCCTCCCCTTATGTAGGACTTACAAGCCAGTGCCCAGGGTCAGACGACTGTTGGGCAACACAGGAACCTATGTACCAGACAGAGTGAAGTGGTCAGTATGAGAGTGAGGAAGTGATTACCCTCTCCTTATGTAGGACTTACAAGCCAGTGCCCAGGGTCAGACGACTGTCAGGGAACACAGGAACCTATGTACCAGACAGAGTGAAGTGGTCAGTATGAGAGTGAGGAAGTGATTACCCTCCCCTTATATAGGACTTACACCCCCTAGCCAGTGCCTAGGGCCAGACGCCTGTTGGGCAACACAGGAACCATACATACAATAACGTACAATAATACAATAAAGGATCATGAGCATAAATATCAAATCTTACTTCACATAAATATACATGTTTGAAGAAAAAATATAGAGCAACTCCGCGAACACGTCATACCGAGTGTTAAAATTTGAAATTAATGTTTCACTTTTTTTACTGAGGAAAGATGATGCTAGATACTCCAAAGTATCTTATGAAGTGAAAAATAAATATTTTTGACGTGAATATAGGTTCAAATTTCACTTCTTACCCATATATTTCCAAAGCACTAAAAATAAGCGCGAATAACGGTGATTTTCATATCAATATTTCAGGAGCTATGTACAACTGTTTTAATTTTTTGGTTCTGTACATCACACAATGACAAATTAGTCTTTGAAACGTGTATATGGCTAATAATTTTTGACATTTATAAATAATCCTTAGAGCCTCTTTAATTATTACTGTGTGTCAATGTCAGTTAGTCACGGTAAATAAGGATAAAGTCCTCTGGAGGGAAAAGTAATAGACTGAAAAAAATATCCTTTTTGATTCTGCGTCATTACAATATAACAAATAAAAAAGTACCAGAAAGTTTTCCTCTATAGTCATTAGTTTTCCCACAAAACACGTGACTAACGGACAATTAGTGCTGAGACTTCAGTCAGGATAGACGTATCAGTCTGTTTTTGACTCCATGAGTAAAACACCAGCCCAAAGACAACGTGAATACAAACAATGTCTGAAGGAGCAAGGAAGCTATGCACAATGGAAGGAAAAAATAAGAGTGACTATGAGGAAAGGAAGAGCAATACTGAAACAAACAAAACAAGGAAGAGAACACCTCAAAGCTGAATATAGGAGATATAAGCAAGCACAGTGGGCAAGACATAAGATAAGAGACCAAGAAGGGATTGATAAGGATACTCCATCAACATCAACCGCTTTCAAAAGCAAACGGTATTTCGGAAAGTGCAGAAAACGTGTTGAGGAAGAATTGCCGCAATCTCCACGTAAAAGAAAAGAAATGATTCGTAAGTTAGCAGTTTAAAAGGGATTACATGTTGTAAAACCAAAGCATTGTGTCCCGGTATCAGGAAAACAACTATCCGAGGAACTTAAAAGTGCAATCATCAAGTTCTGTCAGGATGATTCAATATCTTACCAAGCTCCTGGAAGAGATGATTTTATTGAAATCCATGTTCAGGGAGAAACAAAAGAAGTTCGCATTAAGTATCTATATAAATACATATTTTCAGAAACTCCCCCATAAATACATAAACTTGAATTGATCTTTAATTTTTTCTATCATTTATCCTGCACAATTTTAAATTTGTGCAATTATTCTGCTCACACACACACACACACACACACACACACACACACACACCACACCACACACCACACACACACACCACACACCACACACCACACACACTCACACACACCACACACCACACACACACACACCACACACACACACACCACACCACACACCACACACACACACCACACACCACACACCACACACCACACACACACCACACACACACACCACACACCACACACACACACACCACACACCACACACACACACCACACCACACACCACACACACACACACACCACACACCACACACACACACACACACACCACACCACACACCACACACCACACACACACACACCACACCACACACCACACACCACACCACACCACACACCACACACCACACACACACACACACCACACACACACCACACACCACACACACACACCACACACCACACACACACACCACACACCACACACACACACACCACACACACACCACACACCACACACCACACACCACACACACACCACACACCACACACACACACACCACACACACACCACACACCACACACACACACACCACACACCACACACACACACACACCACACACACACACCACACACCACACACACACCACACACCACACACACACCACACACACACCACACACCACACACCGCACACCACACACCACACACACACACCACACACCACACACACACACCACACACACCACACACCACACACACACACACCACACACCACACACACACACACCACACCACACACCACACACCACACACCACACACCACACACACACACACCACACACCACATACCACACACACCACACCACACACCACACACACAGAGACACACAGACACACACCACACATACCACACACACACACCACACACGACACACACACACACACCACACCACACACCACACACCACACACCACACACACACCACACCACACACCACACACACACACCACACACCACACACACACACCACACACCACACACACACACCACACACCACACACACACACCACACACCACACACACACACCACACCACACACCACACACCACACACCACACACCACACACCACACACCACACACACACCACACACACACACCACACACCACACACCACACACACACACCACACACACACACACACCACACACCACACACCACACACCACACACCACACACACACACCACACACCACACACACCACACCACACACTACACACACACAGAGACACACAGACACACACCACACATACCACACACACACACACCACACACCACACACCACACACACCACACCACACACCACACACCACACACCACACACCACACACACATACCACACACCACACACCACACACACACCACACACCACACACCACACACACACACACACCACACACCACACACACCAAACCACACACCACACACACAGAGACACACAGACACACACCACACATACCACACACACCACACACACACCACACACACACACACCACACACACCACACCACACACCACACACACAGAGACACACAGACACACACACATACCACACACACATACACACACACACCACACACATACACACACACCACACACACACACCACACACCACACACACACACACCACACACCACACACACATACCACACACCACACACCACACACACACACACACCACACACCACACACCACACACACCACACACCACACACCACACAGCACACACACCACACCACACACCACACACACACAGAGACACACAGACACACACCACACATACCACACACACCACACACACACACCACACACCACACACACCACATACACACCACACACCACACACCGCACACCACACACCACACACACACACACCACACACCACACACACACACCACACCACACACCACACACACACACACACCACACACCACACACACACACCACACCACACACCACACACCACACACACACACACCACACCACACACCACACACCACACCACACCACACACCACACACCACACACACACACCTCACACACACCACACACACACACCACACACCACACACACACACCACACACCACACACACACACCACACACACACCACACACCACACACCACACACCACACACCACACACACACCACACACCACACACACACACACCACACACACACCACACACCACACACACACACCACACACCACACACACACACACCACACACACACACCACACACCACACACACACACCACACACCACACACACACCACACACACCACACACCACACACCGCACACCACACACCACACACACACACCACACACCACACACACACACCACACACACACCACACACCACACACACACCACACACACACACACCACACACCACACACACACACACACACCACACCACACACCACACACCACACACCACACACACACACCACACACCACACACCACACACACCACACCACACACCACACACACAGAGACACACAGACACACACCACACATACCACACATACCACACACACACACACACACCACACACCACACACACACACACCACACCACACACCACACACCACACACACACCACACCACACACCACACACACACACCACACACCACACACACACACCACACACCACACACACACACCACACACCACACACACACACCACACACCACACACACACACCACACACCACACACACACCACACCACACCACAGACCACACACCACACACCACACACCACACACACACCACACACACACACCACACACCACACACACACACACCACACACACACACACCACACACCACACACCACACACCACACACCACACACACACACACACCACACACCACACTACACACACACAGAGACACACAGACACACACCACACATACCACACACACACCACACACCACACACCACACACCACACACACCACACCACACACCACACACACATACACACACACCACACACACACACCACACACCACACACCACACACACACACCACACACCACACTCACATACCACACACCACACACCACACACACACACCACACACCACACACCACACACACACACACACACACCACACACCACACACCACACACCACACACACCACACCACACACCACACACACAGAGACACACAGACACACACCACACATACCACACACACACACACACCACACACCACACACACACACACACACCACACCACACACCACACACCACACACACCACACCACACACCACACACACAGAGACACACAGACACACACACATACCACACACACACCACACACACATACACACACACACACCACACACACACACCACACACCACACACACACACCACACACCACACACACATACCACACACCACACACCACACACACACACACCACACACCACACACCACACACACACCACACACCACACACCACACACACCACACCACACACCACACACACACAGAGACACACAGACACACACCACACATACCACACACACACCACACACACACACCACACACCACACACACACACACACCACACACACACACCACACACCACACACCACACACCACACACCACACATACCACACACACACCACACACACACACCACACACCACACACACACCACACACCACACACACACACACCACACACCACACACACACCACACACACCACACATACACACACACCACACACACACATACACACACACCACACACACACATACACACACACACCACACACCACACACCACACACCACACACACACACCACACACACCACACATACCACACACACCACACATACCACACACACACACACACACCACACATACCACCACACATACCACACACACACCACACATACCACACACACACCACACATACCACACACACACCACACACCACACACACACACCACACACACCACACATACCACACACACACCACACATACCACACACACACACCACACACACCACACATACCACACACACACCACACATACCACACACACACCACACATACCACACACACACACACCACACATACCACACATACCACACACACACCACACATACCACACACACCACACACACACACACCACACACACACCACACATACCACACATACCACACACACCACACATACCACACACACCACACACACACACCACACACACACCACACATACCACACACACCACACATACCACACACACACACACCACACATACCACACATACCACACACACACCACACATACCACACACACCACACACACACACCACACACACACCACACACACACCACAGACACACACCACACACACACACACACCACACACCACACACTCACACACACACACACACACACACACACCGCACACCACACACACACACACACTGACTTTTTTTCTAAAAAATGCTCTTTCTTATTGAGGGGGCCTCAAAACGTATCTTTCCAGCGAAATCTCAACATCGAATTTTTGGGTAGAGTACAATACTTGCCCTACTTACTATATGTAGTAGGGAAAGAAAAAAGGTTTGGTTCTGTTTCAAGAATGTAACCCAAATCTTGCTGGATAAAATAATAACTACAAGCAACTGGTTCAAGAAATGATAAATGCATATAGGGATTTAGGATGCAACATGTCTTTAAAACTACATTTTCCAGATTCACATCTAGACTATTTTCCTGAGAGCTGTAATGATGTTTCAGGCAAACATGGTGAAAGATTCCATCCAGACATAATGCTCTTGGAATAACGTTATGAAGGAAAATGGATGCCTGTATGCTAGTCGACTACTGCTGGAGCATTATTTGAGAATGCAAAATTGTTCACACAAGAAAAAACTAAGCTCTAATATTCTTAGAGAAACCATGGTGTTGTACACCTATATCCTTTTGATTTCAAGTAGGTATATAATTTCATACAGTAGATGACAATGTACAGGTGTATATGTTTTCTTTTTCCAATATGAATGGTTACTAAATAATTATATAAATGTCTAGAGTAGTGATCCTTACTTGTTTTGTCTATTTAAATATACAGTGCAGTACTGAAAATTTAAAAAAAAATGCTTATAGGTAAGTTGAAAACTATGCCTGATACAGAAAAGCTAATTACAAATTTAAATGTAGGAATCACGTTTTCATAAGAACCACGAATGAAACCCTCAGAAAAATGAATGTAATTTTTTGTTTTGTTTGGAGAACTGTTATTTATATAAGCCGAGATATGTGATGCGTGCCATTTTATTTTCTGTAATCGGGACCACCGGCTTTACTTTCCTTCCGAAGGAAGTCATGTTAAACATGACTCTATAATAGCTTAGCACCTCGACTGAAAAGCAATCTTTTGTGCCTATGTCCTTTACGGAGCACCCGCCAGAAGGATGGATGAGGTGAATGGATCCTAAGGGCGGCCGGAATGTTGCCACGACGGAGCAGGTGGCGAGGTCCCTGTATTTTCCTGGTTAGAAGCACCCGACGGAGGCTGTCTCAACCCGGTTCCTGTCCCAAGGGGGGCACGGGACTCGGAAACTGGCCCCCTTACTCCCTCGGGCATGTATGACCCCATGTTACATCACATGGGGGGCCGTTAAACCAGAGGCTCACTTTCCAATCCAGAGCCCATTCCTTTCTCCTGCCGTGCTGCTGCCGCGACGCTCGCTGACGCTTCCAACCCTGGAATAAACCTAATGGGATGAAGAGTGAAATGAAATGATTAACGTAACGAAATGGAGGGACAGCAAATTCGGAGAATATGGAAATACTTTCCAGCATTTTCCTGGCGACCCGGGGAAACCTCCGAGAAAAAAACCATGGGTCAGAAAGGTCGGCCGCGGGGAACGAACCCCTTACCGCCTGAGTCATCCCGCTCGGTATGTTTAGGATGTATATGCCCGTCCTTCACCTGGTTTGAACCGACGACCTCAGGAACAAGAGGCCAGCAGTAACCACGGAGGACAAGGATGGACTGCATATAACATTAGGAGTAACAAAATGTAACATTCGAATTTAACATCCGAAGTGGTAACATCTACTACAGAAGGGTGCAAGAGTATCATTAACATTACTAGCTTTTCGTACACTTCTTCTCTACTTAAGCCTGTCCCTAATTTCAATATCTAAATACTAAAAAGGATTTACAAAGCCCACAAATAGAAGTCTAAAAGGACATGCTTGCTAAGGCAATTACGCAACGTGTAGAAGAGGCAGAGAATCAACATAAGTACATACCTACAGCTCCAAATCGATGTTCCTAGTAAACGGGCTTCCTCCGAGAAAATTCTGAATCAGTTCTCGAGGCAATTCCGTCCTTATTATTCCTTAGTATAGGACTTTAAATGATGCGTGAGAGAAAACATATAGTAGTTGTCATTACTTAATAGCATTTACCAGTAGGTATACTTTCTTACAGTAGTGAATTGCCAAATAAATTTAAGAACTGGTAAAACTGTAGGAGACCGTCGTCGCGTGGTTCACAAGATGGCGCTGCAAGGCAGAAATATCTGTTGCCAACTTAACATTGTACAACTCGCTAAAACTACCAACCACGCATCACAAAATGCCAAAACACTGTACTATTATTTATTAATATTGTTGTTGTTGTTGTTAATACTGCGTAATCTGTAATAACATTACTGTATTATACAACCTCAATATTATTAATTACTTCATTATTATTGTTGCACTATTGCGTAATACTGTGGAATATGTAATAAAATTATTGTATTATACAGCCTCGACATTATTATTATTATTATTATTATTATTATTATTATTATTATTATTATTATTATTATTATTATTATTATTATTATTATTATTATTATTATTATTATTATTATTATTATTATTATTATTATTATTATTATTATTGTTGTTGTTGTTGTTGTTGTTCTTGTTGTTGTTAGTACTGCGTAATCTGTAATAAAATTACCGTATTATACAATCTCAAATAAGGATTGTTGTACCTTTGATAACTGTAGTGATCTGTGAAAGTGCGCAACAAGTTCAAGTTTATTATTTATCTATGCCAACAAATTTACTATTGGTATTATTGGTATTTGCCACAATAACGTCGAGAGCATCCCTTCTCGGTTTACCGCCTTCTCTTGTGCCGGTTGTGGTAATTTTCATTTTTATATGCTTCGATGAGCCACAATATCTCTTCTTCAGTCCAATTTTTCATTTTCAAACGTATGTAGAATACAGATTAAAACCACAACCGCACCGCATAAGAACTTAAGTCACATCACTTAACTACAAAACAATAACTCTAAATAACAACAACAAATAACGTTAACAAGTTGGTTGGCAACATTCACATTCTTCCGCTGATTTCAATTTTCCAGCGTTGGCAATACATACGTCACCAACGAGTTAAAGGAAATGGCTCCTACAGGATAACCTAAGAACTTTAAGAACCAAGCAACATTTGAGGTCTTCAAAAGTATTTAGATAAGGTTCTGTCACAAATTGTGATTTTCAAGGGAAAGCAAGTTAACTGTGCAATCTGTGGTCAAGTTGGTGTTATACAGAGGAAACGAAGATATTGGAATAATATATAGAAACCTGGTGCACGTGTTCGTAGTGCAGTGCTCGTGACTAACTAGTGTGCTTGTGTTTCAAGTCACAGGATTGTGGTGCCATACAAAGTGCATTTTATTTACAGTGCACGTACTTTTGATCTTGTCGTTTCATCTTGTCTTCTTTAATAATTTAAATATATTGATACGGTCAGGTGCCGACATTTAAGTGTTCCTCGGTGCCGGGAGGGATCCCGTACTGCTCGCCGGCCGATGGACGAGCTATCGTTCCCGGACTCGGACAAAGAAATGGCTGAAGCCGAAGCTCCGGTTTTGCCGGTTTCGGAAACTACTGCTAGCCTCCCGACTCCCGTTAAGGAAAAACTCTTATATTCGTTTAATGATTTAGCTCCATTTTTAGTAGTCATTACAAGTAGTAAGGGTGATGTAGCTTCTCTACACCCATTGAAGCTCGGTAAACTTCTCTTTGAAAAATATGCGAAATATCATATCTCTAAATTACAAAAAGCTGGAACAAATCGATTTGAAATTTATTTTGAAAAGTATTCCGAGGCGAATGCATTTTTGCTATCCGGTTTCGACTCTGAGAATAATATGCGCTCTTTCATTCCTCAACATTACATTGAGACGAAGGGTATTATAAGAAATGTGGACACTGACATTACTGAGCAGGAGATTATGGAATTTGGAAATACAGAATCTAATACCCCCATTCACCATGTTTACCGATTCAAGCGCAAAGAAGTAACCCCGCAGGGTGAAACTGTATACCACCCTACACAGACTTGTGTCATTACTTTCCGAAGTCAAACCCTTCCTCGTTCTTTCCGACTATATTACAGCTCTTTTAAAATTACCCCTTATATCAGCCGCGTGATGCAGTGTTACAACTGTGCCAAATATGGACATTCGGCTAAAGCTTGTCGTAGCAATACAGTATGCTTTAAGTGTGCCGAATCACATACCACCTCATCTTGCACATCAAATAACCTACGATGTGTACACTGCAAGCTTGCACATCCGGCAAATGCAAAAACTTGCCTTATCCGCCTTAGAGAGGAAGCAGTCCTGAAACGTGTCGCCGAGCTCCGGGTCACGCGCTACGAAGCTCTGGCGATGCTTAGGGGGTCTTCCTCGTTTGCCGATAAAGTGCGAGAAAATGCTCCACGTACAGAACGACCCGGGGAGACAACGCCGACACCCCAGACTCTAACGTTGACTAAACAGAAACGTCTGGCTGGAGGAAGGACCGGTGCCCCCCCCCCCCCCGCCCCCTGTCGCCGAAAAAACCTCGCCATACTTTAGCACTTCCAAACGTGTTCGCCTGGCTCAAGAGCCGCCTCCGAAGCGCGCATTCCCCCACTCCTCTGGTCGCCTACCTCAGGCAGGCCCCTCTCAACCTGTATATGCTTCTCAAACCCCGAGTGCTCCTTTGAGCTCATTCACATCCCAAGCGGAGGCTCCCGCCAACAAACCTCACGTTGTAACACAACTAGTAGACAGTTTCGCATTTCGCCGACAACTCGAAGATCTACGTCTCTTAGTGGAATCAGAAGCGTCGAACTGGGTCGAACAGGCAGGGCGTATTCTCGCGGGCCTGATCCAGGCACAGACGCTTCAGTATGCCTCCTAATTGCCCCATGGACAAGCCACTATCTATACTCCAGTGGAACGCACGTAGCATCCGCTCTAAACGGGCGGAACTCCAACAGTACCTGGCTAATAAATATGTTGATTTGGTACTTATTTCAGAATCCTGGCTAGCGCCACACCACACATTTCGCTGGACTCCTCACCGGATTATTAGGCACGATCGTAACCGGGAGGGGGGAGGTCTACTCCTCCTACTTCATCCCTCCCTTACTATTCTTTCCGTCCAGAAAATATCTAGTTTTGATGAACAATTTCAAGCAGTGCTGTTACAACTTCCTCAACTGCAGATCCTCACGGTTTACAATGCTCCGGCACACCATATATCGCAAACCTTTTGGAACTCCCACGTTTTGCTTAAACCCCATCTACCAACCCTCATATGTGGCGACTTTAACCTCGGACTCACACCACAGCAGATACGGGACGGTGCACACACGCACCGGATGCTACACTTCTTGGCTTCTTCCCGTCTCCTGCTTCTGAATACCGATGACCCTACGCGCTATGGGCCACCTCCCCAACGTCCGACGTCTCCCGATCTTACGTTTATCTCTGACTCACTCTGGCCACAATCTACTTGGAAGGTGGATCTTGACAGCCTCGGCAGTGACCACAGGCCCATACTACTGCAAATTTCTCCGCTTGGTCCGGCTCAACGCCTTCGCCATATCCCAATACGCCCGCAAATACAAGACTGGAACCAATTCACGCAGGACCTGGATAGTGCCTTTCTTCAAATCACTTCCACACAACTAGCCTCTAATCCCCTCGACCTATTGGATGCCACGCTAAACACTACCCTCCCTAAATACTACCCCAAATCTCGTCAGTATGCCTTGACACGAACTGCGAAGCCTCCGTGGTGGACACCGGAGTGCTCTGCGGCAGTAGCTAAACGGCGCCAGGCCCTGCGACAGTACAAAGAATCTCCTACTTGGCCACGCAACGACAATATGCCCAAACTCGACGGATTCTACAACAGGCGAAGCGCCTCGGATGGAGGAATTACTGTTCTAACCTCGCACCCCACGTCTCATCCTGTGAGATATGGCGTAAACTTCGATGGTTCACGTCGCGTGTTCGGGGACCAATGTCTCCCATAGAATATAACCCTGAGCTACAACAGGAATTTTTATGCTCCGTAACCCCAGATTACGCAGCCGAGAAACCGGAGGTGGAGGACACAACTGACAGTTGTGTGGAGTGTATTCCTGGGAGACGAGAGTTGATTTCCGCAGTGACGATCGAGGAACTAAAAATGGCTCTCCAACGACACAACCACTCTTCCACGCCGGGTCCAGACGGTATTTCCTATGACATGATTCGTCATTTTCCAAGCAAACTTCTACACCTACTTACAGAATGCTATTCGCACATCCTGACCACAGGAACGATTCCCGGAGGTTGGAACACATTTTATGTGATCCCTATCCTCAAACCGGGCAAGTCGGGCGACGAAGCAGCACACTATAGACCGATAGTGCTCGCCTCCGTACTGCGCAAGCTGTTAGAGCAAATATTGGTCTCGCGGCTATCCTTCTACCTTGAACGCGTTGGTCTGTGGCCAAAGGGACAGTATGGCTTTCGTAAGAGTTTCTCTACTACGCATAATCTGGTACAACTTACACACGACGTTCGAGTCTCGTGGCATCAGAACCAAGGGGTTTTAGCCCACTTTTTAGACATATTACATGCCTATGATTCTGTGTCTGTTGGCCCATTAATCCAAGGAATACGTCACTTTGCCTTCCCATCTTCCCTACTTACACTTTTTATCAACCTCCTGTCAAATCGCTGCATTTACCTTCATCCTCGCTATACGTTACAATCCCCACGTTTTTGTTCCCAAGGTCTCCCCCAGGGCACGTCCCTCAGTCCTCTCCTTTTTATCCTTTACATTCACACATTAAGTACATTACCATTTAAGCATAGCCAACTACTTTTATATGCCGACGACTTAGTCTTATATTCCCAAACCCCTCTACATACTGTGAGTCACTCTCCGACCACCCTTCAGGACGATTTAGACCTCCTTCTTGGCAAGCTCAAAGACCTTGGCCTGACGGTTCACCCTGACAAGTGCGTATCGATTTTCTTTAAACGCGGTCCACCTCTGCTACATGCTAATATGACCATAGGGGAAAATCCGCTGCCTTTAGCTCGATCCGTCAAATTTCTTGGGTTACACCTGGACCATAACCTGAGTTGGAAATCGCAGGCGATACACCTGCACTCATCCCTCTTGGCTTCTAGTACCCTGTTCCGCTACTTGCAAGGCCGTAGCTGGGGAGCACACCCCCAGAGTCTATACAACATTTTCTTATCTTTATGTCAGGCAAAATTAGACTACGGCTTGATAGTCATTACTCATCTTCCTAAGGTGTGGCAGAGGAAAATAGACTCGGTCCTATACCGCATTGGCAAAGCCATACTTGGGGTAGGGGGCAAACCTTCTATGAATAAGGTTTTCAAGGAGCTGGGAATGCAGCCTCTTCTGCATAGGCAGGTGGTTCTTGCTGTCCGATTTATAGCCAAACTATTTCAATATCGAGAAACACCATTGTACGCGAAACTCCTGTTAAGTACACGCTTACCACTTTACCAAGTAGTTGCTTCCACACGCCATCCGTTGGTTTACTTAATAGTATTTCGGAAATGCCAAGAATTAGAGGGCATGCCCAGTTTCCCCAGGCTACCGATATACTTAGTGGACTACTTAGTCCACCAACCACAGGCGACTCTTCTGACTGCCGATCTGCATCGCGGGGACCCGTCTACTCCACAACGGTTCCACCACTTCATGTCCCAACACAAGGCATCCATGACTCAACCATTTTTCCACCTATATACCGACGGCTCCGTTACCACAACAGGTGCGGGAGCGGCGTTCATAAATTGGACAACACTAACGTCGGCACGAGTTTCTCTCCCTGCGGGGTTCTGCAATTATTTTGCTGAGATTTATGCCCTCTACCAAGCTCTACGATCTACTCTTGGAATTTCCAACTCCACGATCCTGTTTTGTTCAGACTCTTTGAGTGCCCTCCGAAGCATCAGCTCACCCAGTATGCATCCGGGGATGGATTGGTGGGAGGTGATGTGTCGACTAGAAATCTCAAAACACTTTAACCGCAGCAATACAATTCAATTCTTGTGGGTCCCGGGACATGCAAATATTTCGGGCAACGAAACCGCAGACCGCCTGGCTAGAGAGGCAGCTCATCTCCCCGCACCGATGGAACCGATAACCCTCCCTTGGAGAGATGCTGCACGGCTTATATATAACCACGTGGTTTCACACCTCTCTAACTATCCCGACGCACCTCCCCTAACGGAGTGCTACCCATGGTTTAAGAAATCCACTCTCAGTAGAGCTGCAATCTCATTGATCTCAAAACTCCGATTAGGAGTCGCCGTTACACCGGCCTACCTATTTAAAATCCGCCAAAGAGCCTCTCCAAATTGTGATTGTGGTGCCTACGGTGATATCAACCACATCTTTCTTAATTGCCCCTCACACGCACTCCCAGTTAGGCAATTTATCAGCAGACTAGCCAAGCGTTATGGAAATGGCCCATGGAATATTTCCTCCCTGGTATATAGTGCGGATACCGATTTGCCACGGCTACTACTTCGCCATCTCGTTAACTGCAAAATGAAACTATGATCTGTGCTCCGATCCTCCTTTAGTGATGCAACGTTTTTCTCAGTTCTCCTACATATTTCGATTCGACGCAGACATCGATTACTCCTGCCAGGAGTGTGATAGTGCGTCCAAAAACCCCCAACAACAACAACAACAACTTTAAGAATCCACCAAGAAAAAAAAAAAAAAAAAAAAAGAAAGAAAAGAAAAAAAAAAGAAGAGCGCACTAGAGTTCAGTTGTTATCCATAGACATATCTATTTCAAGAAATGTAAAAATAAATGCATAGAACATGCATGTAAGATAAAATAAAGGCTTAATAGTTCATCCATGGATTTAGCATGTGAGAAAGAAGGCCAGTAAAGCAAGACTTAATTAATTTTTCTTTTATCTATATACCAAACCAATTGGCTAATGCTTCCCGAGGAGTGTGTTTCGGACAGCAATCTGGTATGAATTAGTATTATTAGCAATTCACATCAAGCACTGAAACAGAACAGTTGGTGCTGTGCTTGCCTCGTGTTAGTCACATCAAATGATGTGCGCATGCACAAAAGTGTACCTCGCTTGTTAATGTAAATGAGGTGTAAAACTAAGTTTTTTAGTATTTTCTTTGGCAGTGAAGGTTAATTTTATATTTTTAACTTCTTCTATATGCATTAGACTACAATAAGCAGCATTTTGAACAGTAATGCATGTGAACATGTAAGAGAAAAATACTGCAGGAAACCGAAAGCAGGGTATGCACATCGCCCATGTGCTTCCGTGTGGTTTGCCATGAGGAAAACAGGTGTTGTAGACACAGCGCTGAATTTCCTGGCAATCTACTACTCGGAATATGGAATCCAAACAGAGAATGCAAAAATAAATAGTGGGAACGATTTTTCTGTAATTTTAATATTTACTAGTTTCTGAATTATGAAGTTCTATGAAAACTATAAAAATTGTGAAAAAATTATTTTAACAAACTTAATATTTGTTATTTAATAAACCAAAACATTTCAATATTTTCTGTACAAACATTCCTTTGAAAGTACTTATCTATACTAGAATAATATTTCAAATTATCAAACATTTTGAAATCTTCATCATGTGGAACATTTCTAGTACGCTGCCAGAAAAACAGCTAGAAAAGCTAATGAATTTAAAGGTGTTAAAGATATTGCCGTGAGAATGTGAATGTATATCATTCCTTATAGGTATGTATTATATTTGATATGAGTTTCAATAAAATCTGCTAATATCTGTAGAATTTAGAAATTTCACCTATGCTTACCCTTAAGTGTACATATGACTGAGTTTTGACGATTTTTGGTAAAAAATTGATTTTTTTATCTTAGCGTTAAAAAATATTACAATCCTTCCTCTATCATATGCATCCATTATTTTTTCAGTTCCGCCATTTTTAAAGCCAACAGAAGCCATCCTTTGACTCCATGTGCGTGGTATTTAAACGCCCACTTTTGGGATATAATGTTATTGTGCACTGTTACTGTACCATTTCACTTCTATTTTGATTATGCCACTTGAAGTAAGTGAACAGGAACTTGCTAATGATTGGCTACTGCCATTTGTAATGTAGGTAATTGAAAATATCATCTGAAGAAAGAAACAAGAGGTCTGAGGGGGAGACATTTAGTCCAGGGCAATTTTTCAGTATTTTGCTCTATACAAAATGTTCCTTGCGGAGCATTTCTTATCAGAATGGCTTGAAACTTGCACAATATGTAGTAATATGTACTATAAATAAAAATTGTATTGGGTTTTGATATCAGATGGATTTTAGTGTGTTTTTTATCCTTCAGAACAGGCTGTTACTCCATATTTTTTAAAAATTATGAAATATAAATATTTACATTTTTCTGTAAGCCAAAAAAAATAAGCAGATATAAAAACCCAATACAATTCTAATTTATCCTTGTTTAAAGTGCATCTCTACAAAATTTTAGAATAATTGGATGAAAACTTTGTCGCAAGGGACTTTTTAAGTGCGACTATTAATTTATTTAAATAATTTACAATATTTCTTGAGCAAAGCAACATACAGAGTTGAAACTTTGCACAGCATAATATGGTTACCATATAAATATGCACACAAAATTTCATCAAAATTGATTAAAAAATATAGAAGTTGGAAAATTCAGTCATATGTAGGTACCCTTAACACGAGTTCAAAGTGCATACCCAAGTTCACACACCATGCTATGCCACTGACCACCATAATACTAGAAATACATGTTCTGAATTCTTCGGAAGGATGAGATGCAATGAAGCCAATTGTAGTTTCCTGTATTTCCTTCAGATTTGTCAGTGGTCAGCTTAGTTTTGTACTTGAAGTTGTAAGTTTGCAAAGCGATGATTTAGTGGACAACATGTTGCTCACTTCCCAACCCTGGATACCACCTAAAACTGAATAAACATCAACAACCTGGATCTTCTTCACTAAAAGTTCCCGTAAAAATAAAAATAGCTCCTTCATTGCAGGAGGTTCTCTGTTGGTGCTGGCACTAGTGAACTGTGTAAGATCATTTTGCTAATTTGGCTAATGAATCTCATGGCCAGCAGGCGCGGCTCCTCAGGGTAGGCACTGCCTACCCTATCGTAATACATCAACAAATAATGTTTAACTATTATTCTGCATTTTATCATTTGAACCGTCATTTTCCCCTAAATTGCAGTTCAAGAAAAGTTTTCTCGGTTATAATGACCAGCGCATGGTCAAATCCTTTAATCTCAATTCCGATTCATCAAAACTGCGCTGCGTGTTTGAAACGCGCGGCAGAAATGATACGCATGGAACCTGGGTAGTGGAGAGCAGGCTAGCTTAACCTCTGCCTGCCCGGCCCCATTTCCTCAGTACGGGGCCCTTGAACAGGCATAAGGAAACATTCGGTCTGTATATGCACTCCGAGCATGCGTAGACGCGTCTGCCAGCAGTCCGAACACTTGCCTGCCCAAATCCGAATTTATGCGACATTTTCCGAACAGCCATACTCCACGAACGAAGATCTCAGAGATCTGCATCTGCACGACCCCCCCCCTTGGAAGTTGGCGAACTTAATGTGCAGTCAGTTACTGACTTTTAAACTATCATTTTAATTTTGATGTAAAGAACAATTTTTGTTTAGCACAAATTAATACGGTTATCTGCAACAAATACTATAAATTTTGACGGTAAAATAATGATTTAATATTATATGATTGCAAATTTCCAACATGTGCCCCCCCCCCCTGGAAAAAAGTCTGCCGACACTCGTGATTTTAGTTTTGGCGGTAATTCGTCCGTAAGTCACACTCGTTCACTCTGCTCTTATTAAACAACCAAACAATATATTGTTTGCGTTATCCGCAATGACTTCGCCCCCTATATTTCGGATAAACGGGGTTTATTATTATTATTATTATTATTATTATTATTATTATTATTATTATTATTATTATTATTATTATTATTATTATTATTATTATTATTATTATTATTATTATTATTATTATTATTATTATTATTATTATTATTATTATTATTATTATTATTATTATTATTATTATTATTATTATTATTATTGTTATTATTATTATTATTATTATTATTATTATTATTATTATTATTATTATTATTATTATTATTATTATTATTGTTGTTGTTGTTGTTGTTGTTGTTTTTGTTTTTGTTTTTGTTATTGTTACACTTTGCCTACCCTAAAATTTTGACTGCGAGCCGCCACTGTCCTGCTGCTTAAGTTTTCATCTGAGGAACTGCCATAATCTTTAGTTTCATCAGATGGTGTCACTCCACTGAATAATGATGAAGATGATATGCATGTGTACATGTTTATTTTATAACTCTTTATCAATGTGCTACATAGACATATTTTCAATTATCATTATTTATGCCAAGAAACTTATTGCTGGTATTTTTAAACATGACATTTTGGCATCAACTTAGCTTAATGGTTAGAACAAATCCACGGCCAGCTGAAGGTCTGTGGTTCAAATCCCAGCTGTGAAAATCAGTTTTTACTTTCAATACTATGTATATTAGGGGACGTATTGTATTCCACACAAACATTCGGTGTCAAGGATTGACAAAAGCACTGGACAAACTACAAATTTTAGTAAGCTTACACTTTTGCAATACCTATTTTTGTCTATTCCTTACGTTTCCAAGTCAGAATGCAGTAAGACAGAAAATTCGAAATATACGTTTCGATGATGAGTCTGTTACAATTAATTATTATAACTTACTGAAGACAAAATGTATTATTACATGAAATTGAGTTCCCCTGCATTTGACAAAATGCGAGTATTTATGTATCTGAAATCCCAAACGTCTAAAGTGAATACTGAACTTAGATTCCTGTAAGCTTGCTGTTACAATTATTGTTGATACATTGTTAACTAATATGAAATTAAGACGTTTGATGAAACATCAATTAAGAGAGGGGTAATTTAAGTATTTATTCTTTGGATTTTTCCTCGTTTTAAGGGGACAAGGTAGTGATTCGTACACTATTTCAGTATTTCAAAACATAACTTTAGTTGAGGATATCTAAGCTCCTGCCGCTCAGATAAAAATTTAATTTGGGATGAATATTTAGTGATTCATTGTGATTACATTTATATGGAGAACATCAAAACGATTATTTAAAATGGGCATGTAATAAGGCAAAAACTAATAACATGTTTTTGAAAAAAATATAATATATATAGTACTAGCGGTACAAATTTCTTCTACAACATTCAAGCCTATGTGTTGAAACTTTTGTAGTGCACTAGGCAATGTGTATTTATAACTGTTAACCTAAATTTACTTAAATATCTCTGGCTATATTCAAAAGAAAAGATATTTAACTTTTGTAAAAAAAAAATAATAATAATAATAAATAAAATAAAAAAAGTACATTTTGTTTGCACAAATATATTTTTTTAAATTTTCTGTTTTGGATTTTTCCAATAACAATGGGTTACGTTTGTAGAGTACATGCTTCTGGAACTACTGTAAAATTTTCATTCAAATAGGTTCAGTGGTTTTGAAAAAAAAACATGTACCTGAGTTTGAAAAAATGTCAAGTTACAGAAAACTACATTTAAAGAAAAGTGTGTCATCTTGAAGCCCTCTTTACCCAGTGTGGCGCAGCACTCCGCCATATTTTGATGGGGTAATTTAAAGCTTTAAATGTGCCGGTACCCTTACAATATATATATATATAATTTTGAAGAGGAAGGTTTCTACTTTTTTTAAAGATGAAAAACAAAAAATGGACTTTTTGAGCCCAAATCACTACCCTGTCAGTTGGTACTAAAGCTGGTGGAGTTATGTAATTGTTATTGATGACTAGCACGGAAGGATACAACCGCAAAGCTCCACTAAAGCAGCATAATCGCAAATGCACACACTTCTCATATGTGTTAACAGGATGCTATGTCTGTCTTGCATCCCTGTCTAATGCAGAAACTGTTTCGAATAGTCGAATATGCACGCTATTCTGTTGTCTTTGTAGGCGATTATATAGATTTTTCTGACGGTGCCTTGTGATGTGGGATTTTGGACTTCCTCGTGGACTATAAATCCTATTTCTCTTAGGCTATCAGCTATAGTAGATCTCATGGCACCTCATCGTACAATCTCGAACGTTTCTAAGTACTTTACCATCGGTACAGGAGCTAAGCATCTCTGTTCAGAGATAATAGTAAATCCAAGGGCTCTACACGCGGCCAAAAGGTTCGCTAACTGCAATGTTCTGAGTGTAGCGTACATCAAAGGCGGCCTTGTTTAAATCCGTTTCGTCGTTGTTTTATCAACATTTCTGCAATTCATTATTGCTATCTGTTTCTAACTTGTTTTTGAACTACTTCTAAACCCACAGCAGATTAAAAGAAGAATTTTTGGCCTGCAAAATGTGTGAAGTTACTAATACCCTCAATTACAATTACAATTACAATGTGTTCCTGATTAAAATCGCGGTGCCGAGTTTAAAAGATCCTGGAGATCGACAGCGAGCATTACTATGGGTGAAGAAGCTGTCCACGTGTGATGAGAGTATCGAAGAAATGAAGGCACGAAATGAATTTATATATTATCTAGCTCTTAACGTACAAAACGGTGAGCTAAAAGCTCCTTTCAACAAAAGGCCACCTACTGGACCAATACTGGGTATTGAGAAATTGATATTAGAAGCCCTACAAGAAACGGCTGAAAAGGACAACCCACCACCTACATCTTGGGCTGCTCAACTGGACAAACCAAGGAAGGATGAGCCCGGTGAATGGCCCCGTTCAACTGAAGGAGCACGTTTTATTTCGGAGCGGCCACTTCCCCGATGTGCGGCTTTTTGCTATTTGGCAGTTGTCAACAAAAAACCTTAAGTAAGAAGACAAGAAAACCTGTATTTCACTATGTAACTTTAAATTGTACTTAATATGTATTTATCCTTATTGAGGCACTTATATCACTGGTTTAAGCAATAAATTCTGCATGGTGATCCTTATTTTTTTAAAACAAGGGATGACGATTTTGTGGTCGGGCTGAATCTTTCTCTCATGACTAACAAAGGACCATCCAAGAGGCTGATGAAGTTCATCTCTATCATAAACTGTATAGTCAGGTTTAAAAGCTTTCTCAGTGGCCCTCGTATTCCTATTCACATAAAACCTAATATTTAGTAAATGTAACAGCCAAAGTTATAAGGGTTTTGATACTCTGCTTCACCAAGTACAGTCATAGAGGTATGAATGAAAGTAGGGTGTGAAATTGTTAAAAGTTGGTGGGGGGAAGCACTTTAGGGACACTGGAAGTGAAATTTGAAAGTTCCACATTTCTTGATAGATTTTTCTGACATTTTTACTGTGTTTGTATTTATATGAGAATAAGTGGTACACCAAATTTCATTAAAATTGGATAACTCGTTTATGATATATAAATTATTTTATGAATTTAATAGGCACATTTTCAAAATGTAGCTCGCGTCTATTGACTTTTCAAAATTCATTTATATTGGCAGAACTGATACTCTAAAACATGGGTAACAATTGTATGAAGAGATATTTCAAATACGTTTGCTGATTATGCTGTACATATTTTTTTAATAACAAAGAAAATGTAATCTTAAAAATTATTGATTTTTTTCATTCAAAAAAAAAATGTTTTTGGAATTCATGTTAATGATAACATCAATATGAATCATAGTTTTGTTTAGCTGCTATTTATGAATACTTTTGGAAATTTTCATTGAATTTGAAGCAAAACTCAGGCGCGACCTTCTTTTGGAATGTGCAGAAATGTAGTTTTGAGAAAAACAGGCTTTTATATAGGAACATCCTGTGTACGTTAAGGGAAGAGCACTGTGCCGTAATGACCACGTGGAGTGGGGGATATGAAAAATGTTAGCCGATCCAAATGTACAGGTGTTCCAGGAACATTTTAAGGTAAAAAAACAATTTTCTACTTTTTGACAATTTTGACCAAAATTTCACTATCAGTGTCCCTTTAGTAGTTTGCTTTGCTGTTTGTCTTGTTATATAAACCACTCCCTGGGATATTTAATGACAAAATTCTACGCATCCCCCTGGGATGTTGCTCACTGGTGCAGTACGTAATGCACATGCAAAGCTATAGTCAAGCAAATAGCAATAAGTAGCAATTGTTCTTCCACACTAGCCGTGTGTAGGACAATGTTTGGAAAGGTAGAATAAAACTGAAGCACAGATCTCCCTATCTCCACCTGATTGTTATTATAACTATGGTTATAATTTCGGGACGAAAATCCGACACACGGACGATGCTCATATGATCCTGGCAATTGACAGTGTCATTAAATCATAAGGTTATCTCGAATTCAGCAGTTATGGCAACATACCGTTATGGCAATTTACAATGTGTAAGACTTGAAGTCCCAGGACCAGCATGGGGATTATATCCCCTCTGGGAGGTCTGGCACGGGGTGCACTCAGCCTCGTTAGGTCCCGGGGGGACCAATTGAGGAGCTACTTGATGGAGAAGTAGCGGCCCCAGGTCTAGAAGACAGCATAACCGGCCGGGAGGGCTCGGAGCGCTGACCACGTCCCACCCTCCAGTACTGCACCTCACCAATGACGCCTGTAGTGGGCAGAGGTGGGGGACGCAGCGGCTGGGCGGTAGGCCTTGGCCCCTTGTGGGCTGTCGCGCCGGGGTTTAGTTTTAGTTTAAGTACTTGAACTGCAGGGTTTGAAGTTTAACCAACTATAAGGTCAACCAATGGCAATTATTCTTTCACACTAGTGTGTAGGACAAACATTGGAAAGGTAGAATCAGACTGAAAAATTCAATACCACAACTGGGATTTGAACCACAGACCTTCCGCTTACCAGTTACTTACAAATTCCAGTTGTGGCACTGAATTTTTAAGTTCCAGTTCTACTTCTCAAACTTTGCCCACACACGGCTTGTGTGTTTAAAAACACCAACAGTAAGTTTGTTGGCATAAATAAACAATAATTACCATCTGAAGGTTATTTAATCCTGGGATATAAAGTACTTACAATAGTAAGTCACCATTGGGGTAACTGTCTCTGATGTGAGACTGCCTTTGTGGTTTACCAGGAAAAATACGAACTGGCTTGAGAATTTAATGCCATTCTGGCAGTTTGTCACAATAGCTCAGTGGTTAGAGCGTCCGCCCGGCAAGCGGAAGGTCTGTGGTTCAAATCCCAGTTGTGGCATTGAATTTTTAAGTTCCAGTTCTACCTCTCAAATGGATCTACAAGTTTTTGTCCCGTTGCGCTAACCACTGTGCTACCATGGCAAGACAGTGGCACAACGTTAAATTCTCCAACTGAATAGCCGGTCTAGGTGGCTCATTGGTTAGATGGTGGCCTGCTGATCTCAAGGTCAAGGGTTCAGATTTGGCCCCGACCGACGACTTTTAAGTGTGCTTAACCCTTTCATGCCTGAATTATTTTGCTACTTATGCCGTTCTTCCTGTAATTCGAAACCGGTTTAGATTAGAATAATTAGATGGTCTGGGACACCTTCAGCCTGCTGGCTTGAATAGCCATAATCGTTGAGGTAACACGTAGTGCACTGGCCATGCACTCAAAGGCTGAGGTCGTGAGTTCGAGTCTTGGCAACCGC
>CM060964.1:388731900-388756900 GCA_030765045.1 Tenodera sinensis
AGACAGAGACAGACAGACAGAGACAGAGAGACAGACAGAGACAGACAGAGAGAGACAAACAGACAGAGACAGAGAGACACAGACAGAGAGAGACAGACAGAGACAGACAGAGAGAGACAGACAGACAGAGACAGACAGACAGAGACAGACAGACAGACAGACAGACAGACAGACAGAGAGAGAGACAAAGACACACACACAGCCCGGGGAGCCTCTGTTTTCACTGTGGGCCGCTAAGGTGTAACAACCTATGCTAACCTCATACTGGTTATGTCATATTTCAGTGTCGGAGTATATTTGGTTAAGATGGCGGCTCTTGGGGATAAACTCCTTGAATAAAATTACAATAGCTACAGAACACCGCTACTGGCCGTACCGTGATCTAATTAGCAAAGGTAGGTATGGAACAAAGCCGGGTACTTCTGTTCCAAATTATTATTTTTGAGTGTTTCAGCTATTGATATTATTTATCTATCATGTTAAAGTCTTTATATGATAATAGGCACTTGAACTGCACATGAAATACAACATTTGGAACCTAAAGTTAAAACACCACTATAAACATTAATTATTTACTAACAATCACTTGTTTAATAGCACTCCAAATGAACCATTTGTGACTCAAACAGGCTGGATTTATTAGTGCTACCAACTTTCTAGCGACAATAATGCTAAATGGTGGGCGAGCTGTCGTGGCATTATTGTATGCCTAAATGCATATCCAACTACAGTGCGATGGCAGTGTAGAGACCGGGGAACACAGGAGTACTTCTTCCTTTCCGAAAGATTAACCTCTTCGATGAGCAACTTGAACTTCTGATATGTGTGTGTGTGTTTGTGTGCGTGTGTGCGTGTGTGTGTGTGAGAGAGAGAGAGAGAGAGAGAGAGAGAGAGAGAGCGAGAGAGAGAATGTGTAAGAAAATTGGACCACATAAATCCATTAAAATGTTTTAAAAACATTCAACCAATTGAAGTAAAAATGCACTGCCAGCTCTCGATTCACTTGTTAAATTACCGTGGTTCACACGATTACTTTATTGTTTATTTTGCGGGAGGAAAGTTATGAGATCATTCAAGTGAACTATTTATTTGTGCTGAGAATAAAACTGGGCGGTGGTAAGCTTCATTACAACTATAATTAATATAAAACCACTATATATAAATCAAACACAAGTACACGAGTTGCCGATAGGGCAATAACTTCCAAAGAAAGACTGCTGACCATCAGGGTATAAACGGGACAATATAAACTGTTGGCTAGTTGGCTAGAAGTCGAAGAGATACTGACCAGACACCCCTTTTATCTTGCAATAGACAAGTGGACTCGACCATGAACTACTGCGCAACATTACGACACACGCCACCTCTAAAAAATACCTCTGTACGTCACATGGAGGTCGGAGAGCGCGCGCAGTTCAGATAACAATTAAAGCGAGCTCTTGAAACCCGATTTGACATGTTCCATTTAAAGCATTGACTGACAGTTCCATGGCGTAAACACTTAAGCAATAATTAATAAAGTGAAGCAAAATGCAATGATATATGGTATAAAGATACCTTAACTGAAAAAAAAAAAAAACAAAAAAAAACAAACATTAGAAACGTTCGTCAACACACTCTACTAATTACAAACCAATTTTACCACCGCCACCGAAACTACAATCAAAATAACAAGTAACAAATTGTTTGATCATAAAAGTAGACTTCCATTTGGTCACGTTGTTGTAGAAAAAGTAGCTGACGCCCACTGCTGACATTTCCTTGCGTTCCTTTTTGTCATTGTTACAGCTTTTAATTTGTTATTCAAATAATTTTGGAATGCTGATGTTCAGTTAGGTGCACTTACTTGAAGATCCCTCTGTTCTAACGAGTTTATACTTATGACGTTAAAAATTTTTGTCATTCATACCTACAAGAAATAGAAACAAATGCCAAAGATAAAAAATGGATTACACTACTTTCCAACCCAGATATAATCCCCCAGAGACCAAGGAAAACAGCTGTTGCAGCCTTCCGACTATTGACAAATCACGACTGCTTAGCAAGTCATCTCTACAGAATAGGTATCTCAGCTTCACCAATATGTGTCCTGTGTAACGATCCAGCAGAAATGAACGAAGACCACTTGAAGACCTGTGAAGCATTAAGATCAGAAGAAACTACAGTTCAAAAGTATTGGAGAGCACGAATGCTAATGGCTTCATTGCCAGATGCAAGGCACTAGAAAACAACAACAACATACTTATGATGAACCCAGAAAATAGCATATATGACAAAATGAGTAGATTAGCTTTTCAAAATTCTAATTTTGTAGTGAAAAGTACTGCTTATAGGTTTTTTTAAAAATTCATTCAGTTTTTGTAATACATAACAGATTTTAAATAGCATGTAAAATATGACAAAACAGCTCCGCTCGTTTTAATGTTCATATGCTGTTTTAAAACTTTAGAAAATTTTGGCTTTCTAGATGTAATAGTTTTGGAGAAAATGTTACCTCCATGTACACAATGAAAGGTTACGCGAAAATGGAGAAAAAAAAAAGGAAAATCACAAAAACCATAAAAGGGCGTGGCACATGCAGCATGTTATTTAAATGAGATTTTGGCGACTATCAAATGTACAATCCATATATCATATATCAATGGAGTTTTCAACAGTGAAAATAATAATATATATATATTTTTTTTTTTTTACCTCAGGAGCTGCAATTTGCCCTTAATGAGACACATTCTTATCTTTCTTTCAGTAAACATACCCAAATAAACAATTACGTTTTGATTACATACCTTTTCATTAGTTTGGCTGGTGCTTGTGCTGTTTTCTGGGCTCGAACCCGGGACAGTGTCACCATGCCAGCTGGGTATCAGCAAACAAGGCACTGCATCGGCACGTAACATTTATCTTGCAGGCAATCCAAGTAATTCATTCCTTTGATAATGCAGGACAAAGTTTTTGTCCCAATATTGCAACACTGCGCAACAGCACAGTTATGTTTGCTTTTAGAAACATTCACTCTTATCACTAGGGCTAGGAAGTTCACGCAATTGCATGTTTTTTCATATGGGCTAAAAATGTGCATTATGTGCACGAATTACGGAATTTTCAGTTGTTTGCACATGATTTTATGGTGCATATAACTGCATATTTTCTTGATTTTTGATAAATGCATATTATTTCAATGCTATAGCCCCTATATTGCATATTTTAATGATTTTTATGCTTTTTTATTCTTTTCATCTGTATAATATTTTTCATATTGGTAGCATTTCTGAGACAATGATTCTTTCCCATTGGTAGATAGATTTGTGTCCAATACGAAGATAATTTTTGTTAAATCTCCTAAAAGAGTTAAGTTATTTAGATCAACAGCACCTAATATCAGACTTCCTCCTGCACCAGTGTTAACTCGATGGGGAACATGGGTGGATGCAGTTTTATATTATGCTGAGCACATAGAAATAGCCGAAGAGGTTATTAATTCATTGGACTTGAAAGATGCTTCATCAATAGAAACTGTGCAAAATATTCTGTCAGGCACTGGGTTAAAAAAGGATCTTAGTTTCATATCTGCCCATTTTTCTTTCTTACCAACAGCCATAACGGCATTGGAAGCTGTAGGACCTCCTTTGCATGAATCACTGTCTTTGGAAAAAAAAAAAAAAAACAATATGTGATCTAAGCTTGGTTCCTGGTAGCATAGGACAAAAAGTGAAAGAGAAAGTGAATTTTGCAATTTCAAAAAATTGTGATTATAAACAGATGTGCGGTATTCGAGACATCCTCGAAAGAAAACCATGTTTCACCAAGAGACTTGACTCTCTCTCTCTCTCTGTGTGCGCGCGCGCGCGTGTGTGTGTGTGTGTGTGTGTGTGTGTGTGTGTGTGTGTGTGTGTGTGTGTGTGAAGCCGTTAGCATCATTTAAATATGCCCCGATAACATATTGTGACGTGGAGAGAAGTTTTTCACGTTACAAAAGTGTTTTGCGAGACAACAGACGATGCTTTACAGTTGAAAATTTGTGCAAAATGTTGGTTGTGAACTGCAATTTAGCAGTTAATACTAGCAGCGGGACCACTTCTGCTTCAGCCTCTAAAGAATAAGGTAACTTTATTTATTACTTATACTAACTCGTCTTGTCTACTGCAACGGGACATTAATTGTTTTAATTAAATAGTGCATATTTCTTGGCATATTTTCAAGTTTTTAAGAGCATATACGCATGCATATTTCAGTGTTTTTAGGGCATGAACTTCCGAGCCCTATTTATCACGAACGCACACACTTGTATTTCCAAATATGTGGCATCAACAAGGTGATCGAAAATAACATTCTTTGCATCTGTCCTGGAGCGCGAAATTGGGGCACCTGATTGGTCAGTATAGTGAATCACATAGATATTATTTAAAATATTGTTCTGTGTTTCTTCGACATAATTGCATAGGCTTGACTTCAAGAAGTGTTTTCCAGAAAATACGAAATCTTCTGTCTTAGAAATTACTGTGTTAACACGTACAACAAAATGCATCTCATAGGGCAATTCGGCACGTTTTTGTTATATAGTTCGTGCCATTTTGAATACGCCCTGGCTCAGACAGAACGACTCCAGCCCTTTTAAGATGAACAGAAAGATAAAAGGAAGCGAAATACAATGAGCTTTGCTTTGTCAGAGTATGCACAGCCTTATCCCAAACCGTGGGTCCCGAAATTCAGGTATAACATGAACGAAAGGCTAATGACCCTTCCTGCGTAGCTATGAAGTACTTCTTCCACATTCGGGAAATACGGACAATATTTCTTTCCCATTTTAAAGAAAAGGAGCAATCGACCCGTGCTGGAATAACCTTGCACTTATGCAATACTTTGATGATATTTCACAAATAAACTCAATTTGCGTTTAATCACATTATTCTACAGCCTCAAATCAGATTTGTTCTAAAATTATTTATAGTTGTTTAATGTATTAAAATATGCACAGCATATATTTTAATGATAAAAATCTGATGTGTTGCAGTCACATGACTTTCTCTACTCTTGTACTAACCATTCTTACAAACTCTTAGTCCTATATCTTCTTTCTTGTTAGTTGAGATAAACATTTGTACAAATTATCTTATTGCTTATTTCCTTGTAGGTGCAAGGGGAATCTTAGAGTATAGTAGGCTTTGTGCGATAGTCAAATCTTTTAAAGCTTTGAGATTCCGTTCTCTTGGCACGATTAATATATAAAAAAATGAACAACGTTGTTGCATTTCGCTAAAGTTCTAAGTTTTCCGAAACTTCCACACACAACAAGGAATATCTCCGAAATGGTTCACCCTACAACAAAATTTATCGGTACATAAATTGTGTATTTTAGCAAGATCTACATTTTTTGTATAGTATGATTTGGTCTATCTCTAACGGTTTACCAGTTATGCAAAAGTCGTCCAGAGTAAATACGACTACAGGGGCTATAGCCAGAAAATTCAAGATATGCACTTCATTTGTCATTAAAATATCTCAAACATATGCTATTTTAATCAAAATCGTTAGAGCCATTTTCAAGAAAATCAAAATTTTCGAAAAATTTTCCATGTAAAGGGTAGTTTAGGGTGGGGCTATTTTCTTCAAAATCTTCGTGTCGCATCCTTGAAAGACATTAAACTTAAATGCCAACTTTGGTTTTTAACCGACTTTTCGTTTTTGAGTTATGCTGTGCACAGACTGACAGACCGACACACAGACAGATCTTTTTCTAAAAATGCTTTTCTTGGATTCATGGGGCCTCAAAACATATATTTCCGGTGAAATCTCGACATCGAATTTTTGGGTGGAATACAATACTTCCCCTACTTACCAGTAGAGAAAGTAAAAATCTGATGTGCTATACACAAATGATTTTCTTTGCTCACTCTTGTACAAAGTACCAAACCTTATCCTTCTATATATTCATGTTAACAGAGATAAACTTTCATTACACATTATAAAGGATTCATAGGCGACAGCGATAGGCAAACCTTCTCCTCCCCCCACCCCGCCACCCCTCTCTCTCTCTCTCTCTTCGTTTCAAGTATATTGGTATTTTCAAAAATGATAGCTGTCGTAATTGTGTTATTTATTTCATTTTCCTCTGCGTATATTAACTTATTAAAAGGCCTTTTAGTAAGGGCTGCGTTGGAGTTATAACCTAAATTCTGAAGAAAGTGAAACAGGCGTGTTGAAAGCTCTTAACAAAGTAATAATTGTACGATTATGTGGCACACTGTTGTTACTTCTTCCCACAAATAATTTTCATTTCTGTTTTACGAAATATTACCGAATAAGAGCTTTGTTTTCAATTAAAACGCCTGCCTTGACATTTCATGTCAGAAAACAAGATAAGTAGAGTAGAGATACTTCGATAGTGCGATGGAATTTGAATCATATCGTAAAATGTAAGCTGCACGTGTGAATATCGGTACTGCGTGCCTTCCGTGTGACGTCATCAGCATTGGTGATAAACCAAATACGATATTCCGTATGTGAAATTCTATCTGGCCCTGGAATGCTCGTGGAATCCAAACTGAATGTTCCAAACGTCTATACTTTTGCAGTTAAATTGAAAATCTGATATGCACTCGCACACTATGTACCTATATCTTATATATTTAAACGAGCAATTCTTGTATATATATTTATTCCGCGCAACTTGGAAATGGCTCTAACGATTTCAATCAAATTTTGTATTCAGATAGGGTTTTGCTTTTTAAGTTCAGCTATATAGGTGTAATTCCCGAAAAAAATGCGATTTTACATAAAAAATAACATTTTTTATTCCCGCTTCTGGAGAGCAATTCTTGTATATAAATTCCCGGTATTTCAGAAACCGCTCTAAGGATTTGGTTAATTTTTTGTATACATGCATATTACTTTCAAAGTGTTTTCTCTACTCACTTTTAGGTAATATTCATATCTCTTTCTCTATTCACTCTTCTATAAACAATTTTCCATAAAAACGTGCTTTTACAAAAAAAAAAAAAAAAAAAAAAAAAAAAAAAAAAATCCCCGCTTTTAAAATAAGTCATAGCACGTTCTGTATGTTTCACATTCACATTGTTTTCTCCTCTCATTTTTAGGTAACACATTCACATCTCTTTCTCTACTCACTCTTCTATAAACAATTTTCTATAAAAAGACGTGATTTTACACCAAAAAAGCATTTTTATCCCCACTTTTAAAAAAGTCATACCATGTTCTGTCTGTTTGAAGTGCTATTACATTCACAATGTTTTCTCCTCTCACTTTTAGGTAACACATTCACATCTCTTTCTCTGCTCACTCTTCTACAAATGTCATACAATTTTCTGTACTATGTTTGAAATAGAAATGCTGCTTTAATGACGAAGGTTTTTATGTAATTCATTTTACCACGCAACGTATTACGTTCACATGGTTTTCTCTACTCCTTTTTCTCACACCTAACGCACTACTCCCTCTTCTACAGACAATCCATACATTTTTCCATACACTTGAAATATAAGTGCAACGTATAAAATTCACACGGTTTTTCTACTCATTTTTCTTTTACTAAACACAATCACATTTCTTTCACTACTCCCGCTTCGATGAACAATTAGAAACAATTCATACAATTTTCTATATGATTGAAACGGAAATGCATAATACATTCACATAGCTTCATCAAACAACTTTTCTTCCTGTAGTTTTCGTTATTGTTCAACAGTGCTCTTGCTTATTGTCGCTCCAGTGTTTTAATAAAAAATAATGAAACAGTTAAAAAAGTAAAGTAATCACAATTGGTGTCAGGAGTGCGACGAAAAGCACGCGGTGGAACAGTTGATGAAACAAATGTTAGCCAAGCTGGACATAATGGGAAATGAAATGAATTCCGGAATGTGGCAGTGGAAACAAACATGAAAGCCGTATTGGGTAAAATGTAAACTACGGAATAGAAAATATGGGAACAAAATGGAAACAAAATGGAAGCCAAATTGAAAATGTAATCTCCGAAACGGAAAATATGGAGATGGGAACGTCCAATATGAAGATAGGTCTATCGGAGAATACTAACAAGCGACTGGCCGGGGTTAAAGAAGCAATGGAAGAACTCAACGGAAAGATAAAGAACCTTGGCCAATGTGTTAACGTCCTGGAAGATACAGTCGACGGCAGCACTAAAGAACTGAACTCCAAAATGGAACAAATGCTCGACGAAAACCTCAAACTAGGTGGGGAGGCCTGCGTTCAGCAGTAGACGTTTTACAGCTGAAATGATGGTGTTTGTGAAATATTTGTACCTATTTCCATATCTCTTTTAACTCAGAAATGATTCTTAACAATTGCGACAAACATTTCTATTTATATAACGTTTTGAGTTTCAGATTTATTTAAATAAGTAGGTATCTTCTCCCACAAAAACAAGATTTCACAAAAAACAGAGGCGAAAAACGCCGAGCGAAACTCGGTCGCCCAGGTACTATTTTCTTAAATCGATAGTTTATGAATTACCCGTCTTTCTGTACCTAAACCCCCATCCTCCCAAAATTCTGTAAGCAGATGAATAATTGGAAAACCAATGTACGATGCCTTAGTTCTGAGAAGGCAAGTTATTTTCTGTATTGTTGGGAATCCATCAGAGCTCTAAAATCACAAGTTTGTAACCCTCTTCGGAGGCCCAATGTGTTTTCTAGACCAGACATATTCAACCTAGTACGTACAATTTTCAATACGCATACAGTGGGTAAAACATGTCTCCCGAATGAACTACAAATAACGAAAAGTATTTCGGCCAGAGTTTTGAATTGCCCTCTGTCCAAGAAACTATTTTGCTTACTTTATCGTTTACTTTATGTAATTCTCACGGCTCGTATAGTTGGTATAATATTGTATTCCATCCAAAAATTCGATGTCGAGATTTCACCGGAAATAAACGTTTTGAGGCCCCCTGAATCCCCCCCAAAAAATTTATGGAAAAAGCTCTGCCTGTGTGTATGTGTGTTTGTGTGTGTATTCGTGTGTGTGTGTGTGTGTGTGTGTGTGTGTGTGTGTGTGTGTGTGTGTGTGTGTGTGCGCGCCAGTCTGTGAACAACATAACTCAAAAACGAATATCCGGTTAGAAACCAACATTGATATTTAACTTAAATGTCTTTCAAAGATGCAACTCGAAGATATTGAAGAAAATTCCTCCACTCTACACTACCCTTTACATGGCAAATTTTTCGAAAATGTTGATTTTCTTGAAAATGGCTCTAACGATTTTGATTAAAATGCCATACGTTTGAGACATTTTTATGACAAATGAAATTTATATCTTGAATTTTCTAGCTATAGCCCCTGTAGTATTCACTCTGGATGACTTTTGCATAACTGGTAAACCGTTAGAGATAGACCAAATCTTACTGTACAAAAATGTAGATCTTGCTAAAAAACACAATTTATATCTAAATATATATTTATAGAGTTAACCATTTCGGAGATATGCCTTGTTATTTGTGTGAGTTTTGGAGAACTTGCACTTCTGTCAAGTATAACATCGTTATTCATTTTTATATGTTAATCGTGTAAAGAGAACAGAATCTGAAAGCTTTAAAAGATTTGACTGTCGCTCAAAGCCTACTGTATTCCCATATTCCCCTTGTACCTACAAGGAAATAAGTAATAAGATAATTTCTGCAAATGTTTATCCCAACTAACACGAAGAAATATAGTAATAAGAGTTTGCAAGAATGGTTAGTACAAGAGTAGAGAAAGTCATGTGAGTGCAATGTATGAGATGTTTCATATTATACTCATATGCTCTCTTAAATTTTGGTATTTTTGTCATATTTTTATATTTCTATCCTAGTTTCGCACGTGTGCTTGCAGTCATCCCAAAGACGATCTCCTGATTTGTGTCTGTAATATTAAGTATTTTTCCCATTACAATGTTGCGTGCAAACAGAAGGTCGTTCCGTTTTGAAAACTTCAAAATGTATGTAATTTGCTACTGCAATTCTTTCTGATCGCCCTTCAAAATGTGACATTTATTTCACTCTCTACAGAGCTGAGTGTGAGCACTGGATTGAGCAATTAAATTCAAAATGCAACAATAAAATTAATATTTATTTATTATTGAGTGTGCAACATTATTATTATTATTATTATTATTATTATTATTATTATTATTATTATTATTATTATTATTATTATTATTATTATTATTATTATTATTATTATTATTATTAGTACTATTATTATTATCATCATCATTATCATTATTAATTATTATTATCATCATCACCATCATCATCATCATCATTAGGGCTCGGAAGTTCATGCCCTAAAAACACTGAAATATGCATGCAAATATGCTCTTAAAAACTTGAAAATATGCCAAGAAATATGCAATATTTAATTAAAACAATGTCCCTTCGCAGTAGACAAGGCGAGTTAGTATAAATAATAAAGTTACCTTATTCCTTAGACTAGAGGTTGAAGCAGAAGTGGTCCCGCTGCTATTATTAACTGCTAAATTGCAGTTCACAACCAACACTTTGCACAAATTTTCAACTGTAAAACATCGTCTGTTGTCTCGCAAAACACTTTTGTAACGTGAAAAACTTCTCTCCACGTCACAAGATGTTATCGGGCATATTTAAATGATTCTAACTGCTTCACAGAGAGAGAGAGTCAAGTCTCTTGGTGTGATAGATGGTTTCCTTTTGAGGATGTCTCGAATATCGCACATCTGCTTATAACCAGAATTTTTTGAAATTAGATAATTATATCACTTTTTCTTTCACTTTTTTTCCTATGCTACCAGGAACCGAACTTAGATCACGTATTGTATTTTGTAAGACAGTAAATGATTCATGCAAAGGAGATCCTACAGCTTCCAATGCCGTTATAGCTGTTGGTAAGAAAGAAAAATGGGCAGATATGAAACTAAGATCCTCTTTTAATCCAGTGCCTGACAGAATATTTTGCACAGTTTCTGTTGATGAAGCATCTTTCGAGTCCAATGAATTAATAACCTCATCGACTATTTCTATGTGCTCAGCATAATATAAAACTGCATCGACACATGTTTCCCATCGAGTTAACACTGGTGCAGGAGGAAGTCTGATATTAGGTGCTGTTGATCTAAACAACTTAACTCTTTTAGGAGATTTAACAAAAATTCTCTTTGTACTGGACACAAATCTATCTACCAATGGGAAAGAATCACTGTCTCAGAAATGCGATGAATAGCGTGTGCCAAACAAGTTATATGAATTAAGTTAGGAAAAATACATTTCAGGGTTTGTCCTGATTTTACCATATAAGGACCTGCATTAGTAACAAATAAAAATAACCGGGCGTATTTGATTCCACATGGCCATTATAATTACAGAGTCCATCACAAACTGGATTACAGTTACATTGTCAGTGGCCGACAATTCGCACACATTAAGAAGATAAGGTAGAAAGTTTTTAAATGTGGGATTATTAATTTTGAACAAGGGAATATCAGCAGCTAAAAATGCTTGGCACAAGTCAGGAAAATTCAGTAACCCTACTTCCTACACACTCTACTTGCTGTTTTTGAACAGGTTCTTTGTTTGCGAGTTGTTCTTCTTATGCTTTGCTGTGTATATGTGCTGAACTATATGAAATCTTTACTCACTCCCTACCTTTTTCTCACACGCTCCACACAGTACCCTATTATCTGTAGATATTAAATAACCCGAAAACTCTGTAATTTAATTAGTCTAGCACTCGAAGTTGGTTTTATTTTCGACGTTTGAAGAGCGTTTTAACATTTATACGCCTAATTTAATTTGGAGGGAACCGGTTCACAAAATTGTTAAGTTTGAATACCATGGCACAACTATTGGAGAGCAGGGAAGCGTTGCGATAATCGTGCTGCTCAAAACGTTGACCTGCACCTTATCTTTGTTAATATAAACCTCTCAGACAACACACTGATTATTCTCTACGCACATACATATAATGAAGGGATGGAAACAGGGGGTTCACTGCATGACATCATGACTCACCTCGCTAGTTGCATTATCATGTGCAATACTACCAATATGAAAAGTATTATACACATGCAAAAAATAATAAAAACCATAAAAATCATTAAAATATTCAATATAGAGGCTATAATATAAATATTATGCATTTATCAAAATCAAGAAAATATGCAGTTATATGCACCATAAAATCATGTCCAAATAACTAAAAATTCCATAATTCGTGCACATAACGAACATAACATAACTTTTTTTTTTTTTTTTTTTTTTTTAATTAACGTCCTCCAACATTGTGCCATATCGAATGAATGAAATGAAATGGGTGAAATGATGCTCAAATGAGCCCGAGGTCCATGGAGCTTTAAGTTACCCGACATTCGTCTTCTCAGGTGTAACGGATTAATTAGTGGGGGGCACGAACAGCAGTTGGAAGAGCCAAAAAGAGAGGGTGGTCGGCAAGAGATGGAACAGCTTGAGATGACGCCAGAGAAAAAAGCCTGTGGTCTAGAGGTTTCTACTGCGTAGTTAGTGTGCGTTTTTTTGGAGTCTACCGTGAGATGTGACCAGGAGTTCGTCCGCCACCAACAAGGGGAAGTAGAACCCGGGCACCAGTGCAAGTCGGCACCCACTGGTCGTGGGGAATGCAAGATAGGCGCATAAACTTCATTCTCCCAGTTACATGGAATACGACTTGGTGCATGTGGTTCCCTTTGGCAAAGGAGCGGTATGGACTTCTGAGGTGGTTGAGCCAGTTAAGTCTGGTTAGAGACGTCGCCTATGTGCAAGGAGGCTTCGATGAATGGCGGTGAAAGCTGAGGACACCGTTGTACACTGTCGACCAGGGCGTGGCTACTCCAGGCTGGAAGTTCTCCGTACATCCTATATCTTCTAGTGCCGACATCGGGATGAGTATCAGTTTTGTTAATAATACTTTGTAGGAGTGGGAAAACTCCAGAGGGACAGTTAACAAAGGGGGATTGCTCTGTACGAGGCCCCTTATCAGTAAACCGGAGAGCAACTCGGTAGTTTAGTTAGTGGATATTGTCACAGACTGTACGCAAGATTTCCAGCTAGTATTTTCTCTGTAATTAACTGATTCCAAATATAGGAAAGGTTCTTGTTTTCATTTTAGAATTTTCATGTTAATATTTAATAGCGTTCATTATCAAGTTGGTGGTTTCATTTTAATATTTTAAGTTACTACGTAACGGAGTCCATTGTTAAAATTATTGTTTTTTAACTAATTGCTTGTTAATATTTAACACCTTTCACTATAATAAATGTTATGCTATGCTGTAGTGTGTTGTGTTACTTGGTAGTACCCTGTAACGATCCTGCGGAATACGCTAGTAAGGAAAGGGAAAGGTAGTAGGTGTAAGCAAAACGCAAAAGGAGCGTAACACTGGTAGCAGAGCCATTTTGTCCTACATACACGTTTTAGTGTCGGTGGGAACATTTAACAGGATACTACAAAGTACACAAAATAGTGTTTCAGGTCAATTATATTGTCAGTGTCATAATGGAAATTGTATTTCAGCCCGAATTCCTCCATCGTACGGAGTTGGAAAGAGAACTGAAAATAAGACAGATAAAATATGATTCAAAAAGTACAGTAGTTGAATTGGCCAGAAGTTTACGAGAAGCATTAAGCCAACCAAGCCCAATTAATCTCGGAGCGAGTTTTGATCCGGTACAGGAAATCGGACTTTGTGAGGCGAATGTTAATTTATTTGATGAAATGTTAAAAGAACTTAGGTTATCGGAAATCACACCGAGTCAGAAACGAAGAATAGTTGGAAGGTTAAAGTATTGGAGTTTTAGGATAAAGGAAAATGCACGATTGTTAGAAGGAGAAAATAATGAACAGCTTCATAAGTTGGGGAGGCGCTTGTCGTCATTAGCAACACAATTAGATGCCACCGGAATTGAAAATAAAGGAGCAACTGGTTCAGGAAATACTGAGAATATCAATCCAGAGCTACTTCAAGTTAAATTCGCGAAACTTGTTGTTCCGAATCCATGGCAAGCGTTCTTAGCGTCATTAAAAATATTTGAGGTAAAATCACCAGACGACATATTGGATTTTCTCATTTGTTTGGTGAAAGCTAAAATGCAAGCTGAAGCTTTCCGAACACCACAAGTGACTGTGTTACAGATGTTACAACCTTTTGTAGGCTTGAATTTACAGTCGGTGTTGTTACAAATAATTGCAGAAGAGGGCTCGTTAGATAGTTTTCATAGTAAGGTGTTACATATGTTTCTGTCATCAGCACAAATTCATGAGCTCCTATATCGACATTTTTTTAGGCTACAACGGACTTCGGAAAGTATTTTAGATTATATTAATCAGCAGAAGTTGGTAGCCTTGGCACTAAAAGTAGTACTTTCAGAAGAAGAGATTGTGAGTAATATATTACAGAATACAGTTCATATCGAACTCCGGTCATTATTTTTGAGTAAATCAAAGCCCACGACCTTTAAAGAGTTGGAGGAGGTAGCTTTGAAATGTACACAATTGCCAAGTTTAAATACGTGCGGGTCTCAGATTCAAATGGGGCAGCCACTATCGAATACCGAACTAACGAAACAAGAGAGTAAACAAGTGTTCGTGTGTTATTACTGTAATAAGCCAGGTCATATGGTAAAAGATTGTGACGTTAAACGGCTTAAGGGAGAGCAGATATTTCAAAACTCGTCTTTCGGGAGGAATTCCTGACAATTAAGGGACAGGCTGGTTCACGGAATAAATGCAATACAGGGTTTAGTGCATAAAGAATTGCCTTTTATGAAGATAGAGGTAAATAGGATTCCCTCATTCGCGTTGATTGACACGGGTAGTGTGGTAACATTAGTTAATGCACAGTATATTAAGGATAAGCGTAGAGATCTAATGGTTGAGGAAACACAATTCATTACGGTAGATAGCAGCCCGTTGAAGATTATTGGATCCTTAGTAATTCCATTGAAAATTGGGGAGTTTCGTTGGAACTATAAAGTTTATGTCATAGAGGAATTATTTGTACCACTGATCTTAGGAGCGGATTTTGTTAGACATACACAAATGGTAGTGGATTTAGCGAGAGCAAAAGCTTATTTCGGTTTTCAGCCAAGTACTTATATTCCATTACAAACTTGGTTAAAACAGAGTCCAGGGGGTACAGTTATTTCTAATGTGGAAGAAGAACGGTTAAACAGGGAAATTGATCTGGGATATTTATCATCGCAACAACAGAGTAAATTACAACCACTTTTGGATGAGTTTACCGATGTATTAACGAAACGCCTGGGACGAACGAACCTTATGCAATATGAAATTCAGTTACAAGATCAAACACCGGTACGATTATCGCCTTATCGGCTACCCCCAAATCGGCTAAATTTATTAAGAAAGAAAGTAAACGAAATGTTAGAAACTGGAGTGATAGTACACTCCCAGTCAAATTATTCAAGTCCGGTGTTCGTAGTACCAAAGGCAAATAATGACGTGCGGTTAGTAGTAGATTATAGACAGTTGAACCAGAAACTGCGGATTGATTCAACCCCATTACCCCATATTCATTACTCATTTCATTGGTTTGCAGGAGCAAGATATTTTACAACTTTGGATTTAAACAGTGCGTATTACCAGATCCCTTTACATGAGAATTCTCGACGGTATACAGCTTTCACCACAGATTATAATTTGTTTGAATTTACTTCACTACCTTTCGGTTTGGCGGTTGGAGCTCAGGTCTTAACACAGTTACTAGATAAGATCTTTGGGGATATTAAATTTACTTATCTTTATCATTACTTAGATGATCTTTGTATTTATTCGAGTACTTTTGAGGAACATCTTTGCCATATAAGAGAGGTGTTTACGAGATTACGTAACGCTGGATTAACAGTTAATCCGCAAAAAGTGAAGTTCGCTACTTCAGAATTAAGATTCTTGGGGCATATTATCTCGTCACAGGGAGTACGAGTAGATCCTGACAGAGTACTTAAGATTCGCGAATATCCGCGACCACGGTCGGTTAAGCATATAGCAAGATTTTTGGGAATGGTTAATTATTTTTCGAAGTTTATCCCCGTTTATGCAGATTTGGCTGAACCATTAAATAGATTACGTAAGAAAGGAGTAAAGTTTCATTGGGATATAGAGCAAGAAAAGGCGTTTATTAAATTAAAGGAATGTTTAATGTCACCTCCAATATTGGCAGTACCGGACTTCTCAAAAAAATTTGTGCTTCAAACGGATGCCTCGTCGGGAGCGATTTCGGCGGTATTGCTATTAGAATCTGCCGAGGGGAGGAAAGCAGTGGCTTATGCATCACGAAGATTATCAGCGACCGAGAGAAAATATTCAATTTACGAATTGGAGGCCCTAGCGGTGTTATATGGCTTGGAGAAATATCGATTTTACCTGGAACATACCGAATTTCAATTAGAAACAGACAATCAGGCGATATCATGGGTCTTAGCGAAACCGAGGAAAGCAGGGAAAATTGCCAGATGGGCATTAAAATTATCTAGCTTTAAGTTCACAGTAAAACATGTCAGAAGTTCGAGTAATTCAATAGCGGATGCTCTGTCAAGGATGTATGATACGCCAGTGGATAATTGTGAACAAGTTTCAGGAAAAGTATGTACAATATTATCAAATCTTCCCTCGTTGTTTGAAGATATCCGGACCTATCAACGTAACGATAGTGAATTGGGGCCCCTATTGCAACAGGTTGAGGGGGGGGAAGGAGTACCAAAATATGTCGTACAGGATGGAGTATTGTGTTGTAAAAATAGAACGCAGGACGCAAAGATTCTGGTACCAAAGAGCTTAGTGCCAGAGCTGTTTACCTATTTTCACGAAGCGCCTAGTGGGGGGCACTTAGGGGGGTTTAAAACCAGAGCTAGGATCAAACAGTATTTCAGATGGAAAGGAATGGATAAAGAGATAACCCAGAGAGTAGCTCAGTGTCGTAGGTGTAAACAGAGCAAGCCTGTAAAGAGTAAGCAAGTGGGGTATTTGGCCTCCAAGGTAGCTGAACGGCCAATGGAGAGATTGTTTGTCGATTACATCGGACCATTTCCGAGGAGCAAGATGGGAAATAAACATGCGCTGGTGATAGTTGATGCGTTTACAAAATATGTTTGGATACGAGCAGTTCGTGAAGCGAACACCCATAATGTGATTAAGGAATTGCAAGGCATAATTGCTGTCTTCGGAGTACCGGAGGAAGTCGTTTCGGATAATGCCACGTGTTTTAAGTCAAGGGCGTTTAAATCGTTTTGTTGGGGAAGTGGCATTCGTAACGTATTCATGGTACCCTACTATCCTAAGGCGTCACAAAGTGAAAGGGTTAATAGAAACCTGAAGAATGCGTTGATTGCCTATCACTCAGATGATCACACCAAGTGGGACCAGAACTTGTACTGGTTGCAATTTGCATTTAATGCGGCTAGGCACGAGAGTCATGGCGAGAGCCCGTTCAGGTTAATGTTTAAATTCCAGCCTAACTGTCCTCTATCTAATTTATGGGGGATTAAGGACATTTTGCCGGATAAAGTAAGCGAGTCCGAGATTCGGGAGACCTGGAAACGGGTCAGACGTAATTTATTGAAGGCTAGAGATAAAGTGGCTAAGTACTATAATGCGGGACGACAAGCTCCTCACTTTCAGGTTGGCGATATAGTGTACGTACAGAATCATCCCCAGAGTAAGGCAAGTAATAAGTACACGGCTAAACTCGCCCCGAGATATAAGGGCCCATGGCTTATAGAAGAATTCACATCTCCAGTCTCAGTGCGATTGACGGAGAGCGGGACTGGAAAATCAAGCTTTGCGCATGTGTCTCAATTGAAGAAATAATAGGAATAGGAATTGTAAACTGAGATGTTCTCCGGGGTAGGATGAAGGGTTCACCTCTTCAAGGCTATTGTTTCACAATAGATTAAAGGGGGGGAGTGTAACGGATTAATTAGTGGGGGGCACGAACAGCAGTTGGAAGAGCCAAAAAGAGAGGGTGGTCGGCAAGAGATGGAACAGCTTGAGATGACGCCAGAGAAAAAAGCCTGTGGTCTAGAGGTTTCTACTGCGTAGTTAGTGTGCGTTTTTTTGGAGTCTACCGTGAGATGTGACCAGGAGTTCGTCCGCCATCAACAAGGGGAAGTAGAACCCGGGCACCAGTGCAAGTCGGCACCCACTGGTCGTGGGGAATGCAAGATAGGCGCATAAACTTCATTCTCCCAGTTACATGGAATACGACTTGGTGCATGTGGTTCCCTTTGGCAAAGGAGCGGTATGGACTTCTGAGGTGGTTGAGCCAGTTAAGTCTGGTTAGAGACGTCGCCTATGTGCAAGGAGGCTTCGATGAATGGCGGTGAAAGCTGAGGACACCGTTGTACACTGTCGACCAGGGCGTGGCTACTCCAGGCTGGAAGTTCTCCGTACATCCTATATCTTCTAGTGCCGACATCGGGATGAGTATCAGTTTTGTTAATAATACTTTGTAGGAGTGGGAAAACTCCAGAGGGACAGTTAACAAAGGGGGATTGCTCTGTACGAGGCCCCTTATCAGTAAACCGGAGAGCAACTCGGTAGTTTAGTTAGTGGATATTGTCACAGACTGTACGCAAGATTTCCAGCTAGTATTTTCTCTGTAATTAACTGATTCCAAATATAGGAAAGGTTCTTGTTTTCATTTTAGAATTTTCATGTTAATATTTAATAGCGTTCATTATCAAGTTGGTGGTTTCATTTTAATATTTTAAGTTACTACGTAACGGAGTCCATTGTTAAAATTATTGTTTTTTAACTAATTGCTTGTTAATATTTAACACCTTTCACTATAATAAATGTTATGCTATGCTGTAGTGTGTTGTGTTACTTGGTAGTACCCTGTAACGATCCTGCGGAATACGCTAGTAAGGAAAGGGAAAGGTAGTAGGTGTAAGCAAAACGCAAAAGGAGCGTAACACAGGATAGGGAAAACCTCGGAAAAAAACCTTACCCGGATAACTTACCCTAAGCGAGATTCGAACTCGCGACGTCTTGAACGTGAGGCAGACACGCTAACCATCACGCTACCGAGGCGTGCACATAACGTAAAAGCATACATTTTTAGCCCATGTGAAAAAACATGCAAATGCATGAACTTCCTAGCCCTAATCATCATCATCATCATCATCATCATCATCATCATCATCATCATCATCATCATCATTATTATTATTATTATTATTATTATTATTATTATTATTATTATTATTATTATTATTATTATTATTATTATTATTATTATTATTATTATTATTATTATTTGGCTAAAATTATATATTAATCGATTCCTGCTGGATGGGAGCGGGATAGCAAAGAACTCTGCTCCAGCCAATGAATGATGCTCTAGTTTCGAGATTATTGGAGGCACTATACGTGTTTCCTTGGATTTTGTATTCTTGTATTCACGCTGTGGGCATTTTGACATTTGCTTGAATCATCGGCCTGTTGTACAGCTGACTGAATAACCATGTGTAGTTAATTTACACTTCCTTTGGCTCATAGGAATGTTATTAACAAATTTGACAAGGGCTTCTTGTGCCCTTAAACAACCAAGAACTTAGCATAACCTAAAGCTCTTGCATGTTTGGTTTCTATGTTTAACAACTGCAGCATTGATCAGAGTAAAGGAACGGTGTCTGTAAACTAATATAGAACACCCTGTACAGAAACAAGACTATAGCTGCAATGTATCATAGGGGACAGGGTTGTCAACCCGTACGATAATAATGGGGGCATACGATAATTTTAATGTTTGTACAACAGTTGTCAACCCGTACGATAATTATGGGGGTGTACGATAATTTGAATGTATGATAGTTCGATATCGGCGAAATATCACTTTCACTGGTTTGTCACTCCAGCGAAGTGAAACTAATTACAAATAACACCACTTTTGTCCTCATTGTCTGTCTCCACCCCATAGCTACTAAGCCTGCTACCCTTTATCCTCTTATTGCCAGTGTGCCCAGATCTGATAATCTCAATGAAGAAGGCACTGTTCAGAAAATTGATTATCAATGTAGAAAACTCGGAATACGTGCTATTCCGTGTGAAATAAAGAACATGCGTGAACCTGACAGTTTCTGGAGTGCTGTTAAACATATGTCACCTTGGTGGAAATACTGATTTCAAAGAACTAGCGGCCTTTGCATTATCAGAGGTTTCCTTGCCCTACAGAAACACTTCTTGTGGAAGAGTTTTTTCTAAACTGGGTTTAATAAAAGCCAAAGTTAGAAACAGATTGGCACTAGATACGGTAAATGAACTCATTTTGTCGTCTCAACTTATGAAAGAACGTGGTAGATGTTAAAATCTGCAAGTCACCGAGAAGATGTTAAGGTTTATCTCAACAACAAATTTGTGCAATGCTGCAACGGTTGAGGAAGCTGAACTTTCAGATGAATAGTGCGAGAAACATAAGTGCTAAAGCTGTAATATTTGTTGAGGTCGTCAATCTTGTAAGTGGATACCATAAACATCGTTACTCTTATATTTTCATAAGTATTATACTGATATTTTTATTGTTGCAGCGTTTGCTTTATGATGTACGATAATTTTGGATCCAAGTCTATAATTTTGAGTGGCTGGCACGATAATTTTACTTTTAAATATTGGCAACCCTGATAGGGGAAAACCATATCAGGATATAAACGGAAAACGTGTTCAATTTTAAAGATCGTCATTTGTTTTCGTCTCCTGATTCTGATGATAAAATTTGCGGTGGTCTATACATAGAGATAGCACGTGGTAGAAAAATACTTTTGGGGGGTTGGGGGACCTCAAAACATGTATATTCAGTGACATATCGACAGCTTCGTAAGAATAGCTGCAGTAACTATGTACAAATAAATGACAACGGGCAGAGAAAGTTACGTGAATGTAACACATAAAATTTGTTTCTTTTTCCATAGTAGTAATATGTCTAATGTTTACTAAGACTGAAAGGGAATTCGCAGAATTCAGCGTATGTAGTGTTGTTTTGTTGGTCCTCGTAATATGTAGGTATATTGAACAAACTTGCTAGTTAGAGCCGTTACACACGAAACGTATTATCTAACATTTTAACTTTCCATGACAGCTTGTGACGAGGCTTTAGTATCCACGGAAATCTTGGCTCCATTTAAATAAGTTTGATACACATACACATACACATACACACAGACACACACATACACACACATACACACACTCACACACAGACACACACACTCACAGACACACACTCACACAGACACACACACACACACTCACACACAGACACACTCACACAGACACACACACAGACACACACAGACACACACTCAGACACACACACAGACACACACACATACACACAGACACACACGCAGACACACAGACACACTCACACACAGACACACTCACACAGACACACTCACACAGACACACACGCAGACACACACAGACACACACACACTCACAGACACACACACAGACACTCACACAGACACACACAGACACTCACACAGACACACACACTCACACACAGACACACACTCAGACACACACAGACTCACACACATACACACAGACACACACGCAGACACACAGACACACTCACACACAGACACACTCACACAGACACACGCAGACACACACACAGACACACGCAGACACACACAGACACACACACAGACACACACACATACACACAGACATACACGCAGACACACAGACACACTCACACACAGACACACTCACACAGACACACACGCAGACACACACGGACACACACACACATACACACATACACACAGAAAGACACACACACATACACACAGACACACACACATACACACATACACACAGACACACACATACACGTATGCACGTATGCACGTATGCGCGTATGCACGTATGCGCGTATGCAGGTATGCGCGTATGTGAGTATACGCGTATGCAGGTATGCGCGTATGCACGTATGCACGTATGCACGTATGCACGTATGCACGAAATGCACGTATGCACGTATGCATGTATGCACGTATGCACGTATGCACGTAAGCACGTATGCACGTATGCACGTATGTATGTATGTAACGGAATCTTTCGACGTAATTTTCACCAACTTAGGTTCGTCTGATTGACATGTAAATGTGCACACATGTCCAGGACCAATGGCAGTACAATACTATTATAACCTTGTCCTAAGATCCTGACCAGGATCATCAAGATAAAAAGTAAATTAGCTAAATTTATTAAAGTAATGTAGTTTTCAGCTACTTGAGTCGTATGATTAATTTGAAAATCTGCACACGTGTCAAGGACCGATAACAAGGTAACCATATCATGACTTTGTCCTAATGTCCTGACCAGGATCATCAGGATGAAAAAGTGACTTGGCTAAATTTAACAATGTAATGTAATTTTCACCAACTTGAGACGTCTGATTGACTTCAATATTTGCACACATGTCAAGGACTGATGACAATGTAACAATATCATGACTTTGTCCCAATGTCCTGACCAGGATCGTGAGGATAAAGAATGACTAAGCTAAATTTATAAATGCAATGGAATCTTCCGGCGTAATTTTCACCATTTTAGAGTCGTCTGATTGACTTGAAAATTTGCACACGTGATAAGGACCGATGAGAACTTTCGTACAATGCCTTCATGACTTTGTCCCAATGTCCTGACCAGGATCGTGAGGATAAAGAATGACTAAACTAAATTTATAAATGCAATGGAATCTTCCGGCGTAATTTTCACCATTTTAGAGTCGTCTGATTGACTTGAAAATTTGCACACGTGATAAGGACCGATGAGAACTTTCGTACAATGCCTTCAGGACTTTGTCCCAATGTCCTGACCAGGATCGTGAGGATAAAGAATGACTAAACTAAATTTATAAATGCAATGGAATCTTCCGGCGTAATTTTCACCATTTTAGAGTCGTCTGATTGACTTGAAAATTTGCACACGTGTCGAGAGCCAATGTCAATACAATAATAATAGCATGACCTTGTCCTAATGTCCTGACCAGGATCATCAGGATAAAAAAATTACTTAGCTACATTTATCAATGTAACAGAATATTTCATTGTAATTTTCACCAACTTGCAGTTGTCTGATTGCCTTGAAAATTTGCATACTTGATAAGGACCGATGGGAATTTTCGTACAATGCCTTCAGGACTTTGTTCTAATGTCCTGACCAGGATCATCAGGATAAAAAATTACTTAGCTACATTTATCAATGTAACAGAATATTTCATTGAAATTTTCACCAACTTGCAGTTGTCTGATTGCCTTGAAAATTTGCATACTTGATAAGGACCGATGGGAATTTTCGTACAATGCCTTCAGGACTTTGTCCCAATGTCCTGACCAGGATCGTGAGGATAAAGAATGATTAAGCTAAATTTATAGAAAATGGTACAGTTCTGACATCTTAGATGTCGCTAGGAAACATGTCTACATGCACCCTGAAAATTACTTTAATTGAATAGATATTGATAAATAGGATGACATGGATGCCCAGAGAGAGAGAGAGAGAGAGAGACAGAGAGAGACAGAGAGGAACAGGGCCTGAAAGGAACACGAGACCCGGAGGAAATAGGATGTCTGCTTGAATTGCCTCCTAATGACTATTGTATCTAAAACATTCCAGAAGAAATGAAGTGCAATTTGGTGGAATTCTAATAACAAAAGACGATACCTGGCAGGGCAAGCCCAGGTATCTTTCTAAAGGGAGTGTTGTTAATGTGAACATTTTCTACACTCAGTTTCAACCACAACGTGTGAAATGCACTTAAACGTGCATGCACTATTATAAGTATGTGTTTTTATTACTTTCTCTACTGGTAAGTAGCGGAAGTATTGTATTCCACCCAAAAATTCGATGTCGAGATTTCACCGGAAATATGTTTTGAGGCCCCCTGAATCCAAAAAAAAAATGCATTTTTAGAAAAAGGTCCGTGTGTGTGTCTGTGTGTCAGTCTGTGGACAGCATAACTCAAAAACGAAAACTCGGTTAGAAACCAAAGTTCGTATTGAAGTTTAATGTCTTTCAAGGATGCGACACGGAGATTTTGAAGAAAATAGCCCCACCCAAAACTACCCTTTACATGGAAAATTTTTCGAAAATTTTCATTTTCTTGAAAATGGCTCTAACGATTTTCATTACAATGTCATATGTTTGAGATATTTTTATGACAAATGATATGGATATCTTGAATTTGCTGGCTATAGCCCCTGTAGTCGTATTTACTATGGACGACTTTTGTATAACTGGTATACCGTTAGAGATAGACCAAATCATAGTATACAAAAAATGTAGATCTTGATAAAATACACAATTTATGTCTGCATAAATTTTCTTGTAGGGTGAACCATTTCGGAGATATTCCTTGTTATGTGTGTGAGTTTCGGAAAACTTAGAACTTTAGCGAAATGCAACAACGTTGTTCATTTTTTTATGTTAATCGTGCAAAGAGAACGGAATGTCAAAGGTCAATAAGATTTGACTGTCGCACAAAGCCTGCTGTATTCCAATATCTCCCTTGTACTTACAAGGACATTAGCAATAAGATAATTTGTACGAATGTTTATCTCAATTAACATGGAGATATAGGAATATGAGTTTGTTAGAATGGTTAGTACAAGAGTAGAGAAAGTCATGTGAGTGCAACACATCAGATTTTTATGTATGTTTTCCACACGTTTTGTTTTTGTATATAAGTAAAATATGGTTGACTGTAGTCCACATAACCATCTTTATTAGAAAACGTTGAAAAGCGATGTTTAATGCAACACTATAAAATGGGTGACACCTGTTCCCCAGGCCTGTAAACACGTTCCAGTAACGAAAGGTTAAAACTTACGTCACGTATAAACAGAAGGTTGTGCAGGCAAATACCAAAAAGAGCTTAACTTTAGATTCAGTCATTCCTTATATATACGTAGTTATATTTTCCGTGTGTTGAAGCAGACCTTGAACTGTTTACAAAGGTGTGAATAACCTTTGT
>CM060964.1:388771900-388776900 GCA_030765045.1 Tenodera sinensis
TGACTCGTCTGTATAAACAACTGATTTCCCCTGGTCCCTAAACCTTTTACGTCTTTTAGATATTTATGTCGCCATCTGATGATATCGATATCGTCTCTTTCTATTAATATGCACTTGTTACCCTTTCTTTCATATTCGAACCCCAAATCAGAGTGGCCCTTGAGAAATTTGGTAGGGTCTCATCACTGTTCAACTGTGACAAAATTATATTCAGCGTGGGTGGAATATTTGCAAACTGTAAAGAATGAACAATTCGCCGCACTCCACCTTGCACTATTCAATCATATTGCGTTAACCTAGCGTTTTGTGTAGTCCCGCCTCTTTTGCTTTCTTTTTCGATGGCGTTCTTAGAGGTCCTTTCATTAGTTCCTTTTTAATCATACACACTACTGCTTCTGAACACCCGATAGCCTTAGCTGTTTCTTTTACTGCCTTTACTGCCAAGCATTTTGCTTCAAAAATAATCTAACACATTCATAATTGTTTGGCGTTCCTTACTTCTTAATTTACCAACATATCGTCTCTTCCTAGCTTCCCCCTCCATAACTACAAATATTTATAAAAATATTAAACAAATAACGCAATAACAGCCCACAGTTACACATACGGCTTCTTTCGAACTAATGTTAGTGCTGCTCCTTATACTATCTTCTGTGTCAGGCCTGACGCTGAATAGATGAATACCTTTTGTTTGCCTTACTGGATAAAAGAAAGAGGTTACTGCCTTTTGGTTTATTTTAAAAACTTTCTCCAACCTTCCTTAACATTTGTTCTCGCTGGTTCCCTGATGTAAACTCAATAACAAAAAAGTTTCACACTGCGTAACTTTTGCAGTGCACAGATATAAAATTTTCCGAAAACATTTAATTTAAAAAATTATAACCCTTAACTGGGTAAACATAGAGAATTCAAAGTAGGCAGGTAGTAGCACTATAGTTTACTCTACCTAAGAAAAAAATATAGATGCATTCTAGCAGTTAGTTTGTTAGTTAGTGCGTGATGAGTGTAGAAACAGCAAATATCGGACTTCTATTGAAAAAAACGTTTTCTGAAGAAATTTGGACCTATAGAAATGTATAATGACTCTGAAAAGGATATAACCTGATAGAGAAAAAAATTCTGCATAGGATAATGTGTTCAAACCTGAAATTTATAACAAATGAATATTTATACCATGCTATTAGGAATGTGGCAACAGAGCGAGGGTAGGAAAGGACTCGGCTAATGGCAACTTGTATGCGCTAGATAGAGACAGAGATGTCCCATTTAACTCCATACTGTCTTCTAAGAGTGAAACGCTATATAGTATTATGATTATTTTTACTATTATTATGATTATTATTATTATTATTATTATTATTATTATTATTATTATTATTATTATTATTATTATTATTATTATTATTATTATTATTATTATTATTATTATTATTATTATTATTATTATTATTATTATTATTATTATTATTATTATTATTATTATTATTATTATTATTATTATTATTATTATTATTATTATGATTACGGTTATGATTATGATTATTATTACTATTATTATTATGATTATTATTATGATTATTATTATTACTATTATTATTATTATTATTATTATTATTATTATTATTATTATTATTATTATTATTATTATTATTATTATTAATATTATTATTAGTACTATTATTAGTATTATTATGATTACGATTATTATTATTATTATTATTATTATTATTATTATTATTATTATTATTATTATTATTATTATTATTATTATTATTATTATTATTATTATTATTATTATTATTACTAGTATTATGATTATTTTTACTATTATTATGATTATTATTATTATTAGTGTTATGATTATTATTATTACTATTATTATTGTTATTACTAGTACTATTATTATTATTATTATTATTATTACTATTATTATTATTATTATTATTATTATTATTATTATCATTATTATTATTATTATTATCATTATTATCATTATTAGTATTATTATTATTATTATTATTATTATTATTATTATTATTATTATTATTATTATTATTATTATTATTATTATTATTTTCATTATATTTCCAATGATTAATTTTCTGAATATATAATTTCAGGATCATGATCCAAGCATTTCTTCGTCTGCCGGATCTAGAAAGAGAAACTCACCCTATTTTTTGAATAATCTAGAGAACCAGGTAGGTTGTGTTCCCTCCCTGGAAGTTCACACAATCTTATGAGAGCGTTTCCCGTTGTGCGTTTGTTATTCGAAATAAATCAGAAAACAACAGTAATTAGCTAGGTACAAAGAATAAACTGGGTAAGTGATTTTATTCCATACCAATAAGTGATAAAAGACGTTTTGCTTTATAATAATTTAAAGAACATATATGTTATGATTTCTGCATCATTAATAACTTATTTAATGTAATTATGTTCCAAACTGTAAGTGCGAAATGACTGATAATAATCAAACACATGGGAAGGATGCTTTAGTTTAATGGATTTTTGTATGTTAGAGTTTTAGTAAACTTCGGACCCCGCAAACTGGCAACATTGCATATTCGCGGTTTACTGCGCAGTATACTGTCTTTTGTATTCAAAGGAAAGGGTCTTTTTTTGTTGCATGACTATTCACTTGTCACTTTCTTTTAAGGCTGCCTCTGCCTTGTATCTTATTTTGTTGGGACAGATGTGTTTATTTAACAAGGGTTTTGGCTCATACGAGGAATCACTAATTTATTTTCAGTTTCTTTCTATTCTCCAACTTGTCTGAAAACTTTTTCTTTGACCTTCAGTAATTCTACTGGTATGTTACTGACTGCATTTCTTAGTCTCAATTAAGTCATTAAAATAATCATAGATATATTTTGTTTTCATTTAAATTTGCCATCATACTATCGTATTTTATGACTACAGGTTTACTAAGAACTTCAACAATATTCGTTTTGTTTACATAAATATTGCTCATGTTCTTTTGAATTCCCAAAACACGAAATTCGGCAATTCCGGACCTGTGGAGTCCGTGAAATTTCCCACCAAAGTGCAACCTCCCACCACACCTCTGTGCAGTAACAATTAGTATACAATTCGTATACTATTGCTCGTGGATAAGAATTACTGGCTTTAAACTTTTTATTTCGCTCTTCAACATACAATTCATATCATACATCATTCAGACTGCGATTTATCTTTAATTTGAGGCAAAGATCAAGTAATTTGTTTGATTACAATCGGAAATGTGATTGATTTAAGGGTGAGGAGCGCGCGATTTATGGGATATTTAAAAAAATAATATCTGCCAACATAATTTGTTTGTAAAAGGGAAGAAACAGGAGGCAAATGTGTTTTGTTCCAAAACACGTAAAAAAAGATTTCAAAAGAATTGGTGTCATTAAGGTCAATTTGTACCATATTTTGTGCGATTTTACAATTTTAAATTAAATTACTTTGTTGTTTAATGAAGATATCAATTGCCAGGATCGCATCAGCGTCACCGGTGTGCCGGAATTTCGTCCCGCGGAAGTTCTTTCACATGCCACTGTAATATCTACTAAGATGGAGCTGTTGTTTTTAAGCACACTTAAAAACCATCGGTCTGGGCCGGATTTGAACCCGCGACCTTAGGCCAGCGTGTATAACCAATTGAACCAGTCAGACCGACGTGGTGTTACATTCAGGAATCAACGGAGATGAAATATCATATTCAATAATATATAACTTATGTGAAATTATATGAATTGTGTGTCGAAGAGCGAAATAAAAAGTTTAAAGCGACTAGTTCTTGTCCGCCTGAAATAGTATACGAATTGTATATGCAAGAGCCATTCGTCATTCATTCGTTTCGTTCATTCATTCATGCATACTTGGCTTCAGTTGTAAAGCTTGGGCAAGTTTACCTGGCAATTAAGGACGTGTCCCCAACACGCTCTATCGTCAATTGTCTTTGACAGTTGGATGGGACGGACGGATACACTTGCTGCCGCCCCGTTACCTGCCTCTGTGCCTTTGTTCACATCTTCCCTCTTTCTCTGCAACCTCACGTGTCTGTCCACATTCTATTTACAACAATATACATGTACATATAATTAAGGGCGCGGATTTCAGCAGTTCTGACTTCGTTTTATCTGTGTGCAAACATTCGTATTTTTGAGTTTCTTGTTTTTGGAATTCAAAAGAATATGACTTTGTACGTAAACCACCAAAAGAATGTTACTCAAGCCTGCAGTCGTAAAGCATGACAAATGAAAATGAAAACAAAAGCTATCTATGATTAGTTTTGCTTGATGGGACCTTTTCTGTCGCCATGAGGAGTGCTGAAGCGCTCTGTTCCCAGCATCTGCTTACAATTGTATATTCATTCCATTTGTGAAACGTTTAGCACAATTCTTTCCCTCCTTATTATGAATTATGTTTATAGTTGTCTATACCAGACATGTTCAACCTGGGAAACGCGTACCCTAGGCGGTAGCTACATACAACTTAAAATACGCATACAGTTAGTGTAATGTTTCACAAATAACGAAAATATTTCAGACAGAGAGATTTGATTTGTCCTGTTTCCAAGAATCAAGTTTGGTTGGAACTGCTAATGGACTTTCGACAGTAACCAAATCTACAGTTTTAAAATACTTCCCAGAAATTGAGAAAGACGGATTATAAATCCGCTTCTCACCATCGCCATCAATTTCTCCAGTCTTCCCATTAAATTAAAAGAAAGTATTTTGGAAACGTCCCGTGACTGTTCATTGCAAATAAAAAGTCAAAGCATGTCAGTTTGCAATTTCCGGTGTTATGCACGCAAAGAGTACACTGAAGTTGGCGACACTGTCATAACTAGGGCTAGCAAGTTCATGCATTTGCATGTTTTTCCATACGGGTTAAAAACGTATGCTTTTACATTAGGTGCACGAATTAAGGAATTTTCAGTTATTTGGACATGGTTTTATAGTGAATATAGCTGCATATTTTCTTAATTTTGATAAATGCATAATATT
>CM060964.1:388781900-388816900 GCA_030765045.1 Tenodera sinensis
TTCTGATTTTTATTTCAGCTTTTGATTTTTTAAATCTCAATTATTAATGATTAGGTACATCATTTTGTGCCCTATTTATAATTGGCATTAGAATATATCACTATTAATTTTTTCCAAATTTTTCGGCGTTAAACTGCATCTTTTATCTGATAGAACCATTTTATAAGCTAAAAAGGGCCGTTCCACAGAAACTGAACAGCTTGGGGCATATTAATTTTTGCAAAATTTGACACGTGAATTTGTATTGACAGATCCACATCCTTGCCTTTCAGCACATCGCACACTTTTTTAAAAACAGAAAAGCCAGCAAGATGATGTCTAATGCATTATATATGTAGTAATTCATGTCTCCAAATTAAAACATTTATTTTATTATTATGACATGAATTACTACATATGTAGGTATATCAGACATGAGGGACATTGCCCATCACCAAATTGCAACATACAACAAACAGGTTGTGACACTTTCATTTGTCATAGTTGCCGCTCTTTCTGTTACAACCAAGTTACATATATGTAGAAAAAATCTCTCGCTGTCAGCATTTGATACTGATAATAGCCAAACACACTGAAGGGACTTTTCATAGAAAAATCTGATGTGTTGCACTCACATGACTTTCTCTACTCTTGTACTAACCATTCTTACAAACTCTTATTACTATATCTTCTTCATGTTAATACAGATATCTGATGTGTTACACTCACATGACTTTCTCTACTCTTGTACTAACCATTCTTACAAACTCTTATTACTATATCTTCTTCATGTTAATACAGATATCTGATGTGTTACATTCACATGACTTTCTCTACTCTTGTACTAACCATTCTTACAAACTCTTATTACTATATCTTCTTCATGTTAATACAGATATCTGATGTGTTACATTCACATGACTTTCTCTACTCTTGTACTAACCATTCTTACAAACTCTTATTACTATATCTTCTCCATGTTAATACAGATATCTGATGTGTTACATTCACATGACTTTCTCTACTCTTGTACTAACCATTCTTACAAACTCTTATTACTATATCTTCTTCATGTTAATACAGATATCTGATGTGTTGCACTCACATGACTTTCTCTACTCTTGTACTAACCATTCTTACAAACTCTTATTACTATATCTTCTTCATGTTAATACAGATATCTGATGTGTTACATTCACATGACTTTCTCTACTCTTGTACTAACCATTCTTACAAACTCTTATTCCTATATCTTCTTCATGTTAATACAGATATCTGATGTGTTACATTCACATGACTTTCTCTACTCTTGTACTAACCATTCTTACAAACTCTTATTACTATATCTTCTTCATGTTAATACAGATATCTGATGTGTTACATTCACATGACTTTCTCTACTCTTGTACTAACCATTCTTACAAACTCTTATTACTATATCTTCTTCCTGTTAATACAGATATCTGATGTGTTACATTCACATGACTTTCTCTACTCTTGTACTAACCATTCTTACAAACTCTTATTACTATATCTTCTTCATGTTAATACAGATATCTGATGTGTTGCACTCACATGACTTTCTCTACTCTTGTACTAACCATTCTTACAAACTCTTATTCCTATATCTTCTTCGTGTTAGTTGACATAAACATCCGTACAAATTATCTTATTGCTTATTTCCTTTTAGGTACAAGGGGAATGTTAGAATACAGGAGGTTTGTGCGATAGTCAAATGTTTGAGATTCTGTTGTCTCTGCACACTTAACATATAAAAAAGTGAACAACGATGATCCATTTCACAAAAGTTGTTTTCTGAAACTCACACATATAACAAGGAATATCTCTGAAACGGTTCATCTTACAAGAAAATTTATTGAGACATAAATTGTGTATTTTAGCAAGATCTACATTTTTGTACAGTATAATTTCGTCTATCTCCAGAGGTTTACCAGTTATGCAGAAGTCGTCCAAGGTAAATACGACTACAGGGGCTATAGCCAGAAAATTCAAGATATACATTTCATTTTTCATAAAAATATCTCAAACATATGACATTTTAATCAAAATCGTTAGAGCCATTTTGAAGAAAATCAAAATTTTCGAAAAATGTTCCATGTAAAGGGTAGTTTAGGGTGGGGCTATTTTCTTCAAAATCTTCGTGTCGCATCCTTGAAAGACATTAAACTTCAATACGAACTTTGGTTTCTAACCGAGTTTTCGTTTTTGAGTTATGCTGTCCACAGACTGACACACAGACACACACGGACCTTTTTCTAAAAATGCTTTTTTTTGGGGGGGATTCAGGGGGTCTCAAAACATATATTTCCGGTGAAATCTCGACATCCAATTTTTGGGTGGAATACAATACTTCCCCTACGTACCAGTAGAGAAAGTAATGCATTTGATACACAAATATAATGTTCTGATTTTTATTTCAGCTTTTGATTTTTTAAATCTCAATTATTAATGATTAGGTACATCATTTTGTGCCCTATTTATAATTGGCATTAGAATATATCACTATTAATTTTTTCCAAATTTTTCGGCGTTAAACTGCATCTTTTATCTGATAGAACCATTTTATAAGCTAAAAAGGGCCGTTCCACAGAAACTGAACAGCTTGGGGCATATTAATTTTTGCAAAATTTGACACGTGAATTTGTATTGACAGATCCACATCCTTGCCTTTCAGCACATCGCACACTTTTTTAAAAACAGAAAAGCCAGCAAGATGATGTCTAATGCATTATATATGTAGTAATTCATGTCTCCAAATTAAAACATTTATTTTATTATTATGACATGAATTACTACATATGTAGGTATATCAGACATGAGGGTCATTGCCCATCACCAAATTGCAACATACAACAAACAGGTTGTGACACTTTCATTTGTCATAGTTGCCGCTCTTTCTGTTACAACCAAGTTACATATATGTAGAAAAAATCTCTCGCTGTCAGCATTTGATACTGATAATAGCCAAACACACTGAAGGGACTTTTCATAGAAAAATCTGATGTGTTGCACTCACATGACTTTCTCTACTCTTGTACTAACCATTCTTACAAACTCTTATTACTATATCTTCTTCATGTTAATACAGATATCTGATGTGTTACACTCACATGACTTTCTCTACTCTTGTACTAACCATTCTTACAAACTCTTATTACTATATCTTCTTCATGTTAATACAGATATCTGATGTGTTACATTCACATGACTTTCTCTACTCTTGTACTAACCATTCTTACAAACTCTTATTACTATATCTTCTTCATGTTAATACAGATATCTGATGTGTTACATTCACATGACTTTCTCTACTCTTGTACTAACCATTCTTACAAACTCTTATTACTATATCTTCTCCATGTTAATACAGATATCTGATGTGTTACATTCACATGACTTTCTCTACTCTTGTACTAACCATTCTTACAAACTCTTATTACTATATCTTCTTCATGTTAATACAGATATCTGATGTGTTGCACTCACATGACTTTCTCTACTCTTGTACTAACCATTCTTACAAACTCTTATTACTATATCTTCTTCATGTTAATACAGATATCTGATGTGTTACATTCACATGACTTTCTCTACTCTTGTACTAACCATTCTTACAAACTCTTATTCCTATATCTTCTTCATGTTAATACAGATATCTGATGTGTTACATTCACATGACTTTCTCTACTCTTGTACTAACCATTCTTACAAACTCTTATTACTATATCTTCTTCATGTTAATACAGATATCTGATGTGTTACATTCACATGACTTTCTCTACTCTTGTACTAACCATTCTTACAAACTCTTATTACTATATCTTCTTCCTGTTAATACAGATATCTGATGTGTTACATTCACATGACTTTCTCTACTCTTGTACTAACCATTCTTACAAACTCTTATTACTATATCTTCTTCATGTTAATACAGATATCTGATGTGTTGCACTCACATGACTTTCTCTACTCTTGTACTAACCATTCTTACAAACTCTTATTCCTATATCTTCTTCGTGTTAGTTGACATAAACATCCGTACAAATTATCTTATTGCTTATTTCCTTTTAGGTACAAGGGGAATGTTAGAATACAGGAGGTTTGTGCGATAGTCAAATGTTTGAGATTCTGTTGTCTCTGCACACTTAACATATAAAAAAGTGAACAACGATGATCCATTTCACAAAAGTTGTTTTCTGAAACTCACACATATAACAAGGAATATCTCTGAAACGGTTCATCTTACAAGAAAATTTATTGAGACATAAATTGTGTATTTTAGCAAGATCTACATTTTTGTACAGTATAATTTCGTCTATCTCCAGAGGTTTACCAGTTATGCAGAAGTCGTCCAAGGTAAATACGACTACAGGGGCTATAGCCAGAAAATTCAAGATATACATTTCATTTTTCATAAAAATATCTCAAACATATGACATTTTAATCAAAATCGTTAGAGCCATTTTGAAGAAAATCAAAATTTTCGAAAAATTGTCCATGTAAAGAGTAGTTTAGGGTGGGGCTATTTTCTTCAAAATCTTCGTGTCGCATCCTTGAACGACATTATACTTAAACACCAACTTTGGTTTTTAACCGACTTTTCGTTTTTGAGTTATGCTGTCCACAGGCTTACAGACACACACACACACACACACACACACACACACACACACACACACACACACACACACATTCACACACACACACGGACCTTTTTCTAAAAATGCTTTTTTTTTTTTTTTTTTTTTTTTATTCAGGGGGCCTCAAACATATTTCCGTTGAAATCTCGACATCGAATTTTTGGGTGGAATACAATACTTCCCCTACTTACCAGTAGAGAAAGTAAAAATAAACGACAACGTTCCATTTCACCAGTTTGCCGAAACTCACACACATAACAAGGAATATCTCCGAAATGGTTCACTCTACAAAAAATGTATTTAGACATAAATTGAGTGTTTTAGGGAGATCTACATTATTTGTATAGTAAGATTTTGTCAATCTCTTGCGGTTTACGAGTTATTCAAAAGTCATCCAGAGTAAACAGGACTACAGAGGCAATTGCCAAAAAATTCAATATATACATTTCATTTGTCATAAAAGTATCTCTAACATGTGGCATTTTAATCAAAATCGTTAGAGCCAGTTTCATGAAAATCAAAATTTTCCGTGTAAAGGATAGTTAAGCGTAAATACCAACTTCGGTTTTTAACCGAAGTTACGGTGTCTACAGACAGACTGAGACACATGCACATATCTTTTTCTAAAAGTGCTTCTTTTTTTGGATTCAGGAGGTCTAAAAACATATTTCCGGTGAAATCTCGACATCGAATTTTTGGGTGGAATACAATAGTTTCTTCTGCTTATCAGTGGAGAAAGTAAAAATATAGAGGCAAATGTTTTAAGATGGTTTGAACACATAAATAGGACGGATGAGAGAAGGAAACCGGAACAGGTATGGGAGGGCAGAGGGGAAGGAAGGAGGAGAGGGCGACCAAGAGTAGAATGGAGCAATTTTATTGTAAATAAGAAAGGGAAGACTTTGAGGGAAGCTAAACAACTAGCTAAGGATGGAACAAAATATGGGAAATGGATCATGATCGGCTGAGGAAACTGATGCTCGAAAGGGCACAAGGGAGAACTGTCACAATGCAGGCATTACATTTATTATTAATCCAGCCTTGTTTCAGACCAGCCACCAAAAAGTTCATCTCCTTATATATTGTTGATAAAATGGTTTCGGATAATCCAAATCTAAATTACTAATAATGTTGGCAAATTCTTCATACACGCAAATTACTGAAAATAAATGTTGTTAGCTAATGCTGGATTTCTGACAATGAAGTCATTAATCCTCTTGCTCTCCAATATTTTTCACTGATGGATGGGAAGGGCACTAGAAGTGGCCGGGCATATTTGAAGGTGGTCTCGGTCCATTTCCTCTTGCAGATCACATAGAGGACAGAGTGATGAAGAATATATCCCAATTCTGTTTAAATGTTTTGCCAGACAATCATGTCCTGTAATCAACCTGAAGGTTGCAACTGCTGTTTTTCGAGGATACTCAAGAATTACTGTTTGAATGTTTGCTAGTTCCCATCTTTTATTCTTTGATTTTTCATAGTAATATTTTGCAATAATTTTTTTGAATTCAGAGTTGACTAATCTTTTAGCTGCCTAAAATGGTACATTAACTATAGATTTTTGTACACTGCCGGTACCCTTTTATGCAAGAAAATCAGCTATCTCATTACTACTCAGTCCACAGTGAGCTGGTATCCATTGGAAGACTAGGTGTTTTTGAAATGCTGTTAGATGGGTAAGGATTTTCCAACATTCTATAATAGTTTGGTTTTTTGGTGACAACTTGGCAGTAATTGAAAATAAATGTTATATAATATGAAACCGTAGTAGATGAAAAACGCTAACCGCTTGCATTTTATAGAACTGACACAGTTACAAGTTACCAAATCAATACGCAGATGTTTTAAAACAAGCCTCTAGAATTATATGCTCTTTGTATGTTCATAAATGGCAAAAAAAAAAAAAAAAAAAAAAAAAAAAAAAAAAAAAAAAAAAAACCCTAACTGAGCCCTTGAAAAGCAAGTAATAACAATGAATACCTCAGAAAAGGCTAATTCCACAAAAATATTTACTTATACCTAAACTGTGTGCTTTAAAGTTATCAAACATCTACGGCGCTGCACATTTTTATGCATCTCTTATAGTTTACTAGTTATTCAGGATAGAAGGTACATTTACAAGATATCCCTGTAAACTTCAGACTTTATTAGTCATCAAATACAAATGTGTGGTATGTATACCAGAATCGTTGTCCATTTTTGAGGAATGAAACAAATGCAAATGGTAGCTTAGGGGAGGGGGGGGGGATTTTCTTGAACTGACACAGATCGTACAGAAGGGAGTAGGTATCTTCATTGGTTCAGGAACTTACAAATATGTGTTTCTCAATACCTACATAAGCTTTGAGTGCAGTGCAATACTTGCTCTGCATGCCATGTAATAGAGAAAGTAAGTACAGGTAACCCCGTACACAACCGCTCGACCGCTGCGTCCCTCACCTCTGCCAACCAAAGGCGTTATGAATGGAGTGAAGTATGAAAGGTGGGACGTGGTCAGCGCCCTGGTCCCTCCCGGCCGGTTATGCTGTCCTCTACTTTTCAATCAAGTAGCCCCCTCAATCGAGGCTGAGTGCACCCTGAAAATCCCACATATCTCGTTAAAAACACAAGTTAGGTTCAAATGCATCTTCTTGTGGGGTGAAGCATTTCTGAGATATCCCTTGCTATTTGTGGAAGTTTTGGAATACTTCACCTTTTGTCAAATGGAAGGTTGTTATTCATTTTTTATCTGCTTTTCGTGCAAAGAGAATGGAATTTTAAAGCCTCTATATACTAACATGCAGCGTTTAAAGCCAACTGTATTCCCATATACCTATCCCTTGCACCTACAAGCAAATACCTACGCAATAAGATAATTTCTGTAAATGTATGTTTCGAGTAACACGAAGAAGATAGACGAATACGGGTTTGTAAGAATAGTTAGTACAAGATCAGAGGAAGTCATATGAGAGCAACGCATCAGATGTTTTAAATAAACATTTTAGCATTAAAATACAATTAAACATGTATAACTCCCAAACTACTGATCAAACTGAGCTGAAAGCAAACACACAACGATATAATTAAGTTATGTACAAAATCTGAGACAAATATCTTCAATAAAAATGTAGAAAATAGAAATTTGAGTACTAGTGTCCCTTAATCCAAAGGACGCCTCCGTTTCGCAAGTTTGAGCTGAAGAAATATTTGTGCGGTTATAGAAGCGAGACATCTAAACTTCTGGGTGTTTGCATATCTGGCATTCCTTAGTGAACCACTGTCTTAATCTATCCACTGTTGGTGGCCTCAAAGGACGAGGCCCCATATCTGTTGGAGTAGAAGCAATACTTTCCAAACGCCAGAAGTAGTAACATATGTTCCAGAATGTTCTTTTCATTAAGAAAATCGTGCCTTTTCAATATAAACACTTTACTGGTCTCCCAGCCGGCGCCTGCGTGTCCCGGGCATGACCTACACAATAGACGCTGGGATTATACAGCCACTAACACTGCAATGTTGCCAAACTGCGTTCCCTGGTGATGCTCACATATTTCCCAATTGCGTATTCCAGCCTTTCCCAACAGTGCTGTGGTAAATAACTGTATGTCGGATGTAATATTTAACAATTCTTTAGTTATAAGTAACTAGAACACACATTTATTGGTGGAGTAAACCTTCATTTTAGCTTTCTTGTGTGCTTAGAATGAATTTTTAATATTTTTTTAATTTCTGTGTTTCTTTTTACATATTTATTATTTTTGTGAGATTTATTTATGAACTTTTTCGCCAAAGTTTTTCTTGTTAAAGATGCATTAAACACAGGAAAATATATTTTAGTGTTTTATTCGTAGTTTTCATTCAAATTTTCTGACATACGATTTCTTATCACGTAACTCGTTCTTGTATGAAGAAAAAGTACTTTCACCGGAACATGACGTCATTTTAGCGTACGACAACCCGCAGCAGGTTCTAGGGGGTAATTTTCTTGCACACGTTTCTCCCTTTAATAGTGAATTTGTGAGTTTGATATCTTCGAAACCATAATTATGTTCAAGAATCTTCACTTAAAGAAGACAAAACAGATGCCTAGGCTCTTTTTGGTATCAACACCTTATTTAAACCTTTTTCTCTCTTCTTCTTTCTTTAGCTGTAATGAAATTCACATGTTCGTTAATTAAATAGCCAGATTAAAAAAAAAAAAAAAGGATCCGGAGTGAAAGTTGTGATTCATTTTATTTTAGATAAAATAGATACTGGAAAAGTCATTTTTATATCTTAGTACTTCCAGTGTAATTAAACACTAATTTGTTGATGTAATGTTTTTTAGCACCGGGAAAAGGGAAGTTGGCAGTATAAATTTGTAACCAATATAAATCATTTCATTCAACAGGATTCGCAAATTTTAAATAGCTAAAGCTCATTTTCCAGTTTTAAGTGTTCCAGCATAAAATGTTGAAAATTGAAGGAAAACGCAAGTGGGAATTTTTGAAACCAAGTATAGCGTGCTTTACGAAACTATAAAGAGTAAACTAGAAGAGAAAAAATTGAAATAAAAAAGAAAACAAATATCACAAAACTGAAGCTGCTACATAGAAAACTTCATTGATTTTTGTACCTCCTATTTCATCGGATAAAGCACGTTTTGGGGTCCCTTGAAACAAAAAATTAGAAAAAGGTCCTTGCGCATGTATGTGAGACAATAATAATTAATCAAAAATGAAATGCCAGTCAAACTTAAAATTTAGTTTTAAATTCATCATGTTTTAATCATTAAAACGAGGTTTTTCCTCGTTGGAAAATTTTTCCAATTCTTTTATCTTATTTTCTGAAAAATAGTCTTAATACTTTTAACGAAAATAAAAATGCTTAAGATATTTGCATTTGAATTTCCTGAGAATAGCCTTCGAAAACTTCTTCATGCGTGTTACGTTTGCAAAACTGGTAAACTGAAAGAGAACAGTAAAAAGCTTGTTATACGAAAATATTAATGTCGTTAAGACAGAATTTATATGAAATATTTTTCAGTTATAATCACTTCCGAGATATGGTTATTATTGTTGTGCATTTTAAAATATTTAATAATTTTTTAGAGCGCCAAGTCGCCGTTCGTTTTGTCTCTGGTTGTCATGCACACAGTCTCGCAGAATTGCAAATCCAGCATTTATGGTGATCCGCTTTTAAATATTTGATTGAGGCTTCAGTCTTCTGTATATTCCTTGTACCTAAAACAAAATATGTAATGAAGCTATTCCTGCACAAGTTTATCTCAGTTAAAATTAGGTAGCAGGAAAAGCTATTTTCTATTCCTTAACGAATATCCCCAGTTTCTGATTTGTAAGCAAAAGCATCTATGCAAACCATTGAAAAACAGATTAGAAGTGAAAATGGATGTAATTTAAAATAATCTAGCTCATGATATGCACATCCTCGGACTTTTTACTTTCTGTACTACGTAGGCGAAGTATTCTATTGGACCCAAAAATTCGATGTCGAAATTTCACCGGAAATATATATTTTGAGGCCCGCTGCATCCAAAAAAGCATTTTGAAAAAAATGTCCGTGTGTGTCTGTTTGAGAGAGATAGAGAGAGAGAGAGAGAGAGAGAGAGAGAGTGTGTGTGTGTGTGTGTGTGTGTGTGTGTGTGTGTGTTCGTGGACAACATAACTCAAAAAAGAAAAGTCGGTTAAAAACCAAAATAAGTATTTAAGTTTAATATGTTTCAAGGATGTCGCATAAATATTTTGAAGAAAATCCGTTTACCATAATTTTTTCAAAATTTTGATTTTATAAAAGAGATTCTTAAGGATTTTTACTAAAATGCCATATGTTTAAGTTAGTTTTATAGCAAATGAAATGTATATTATGGACTTTCTGGCTCTAGACCATGTAATCCTGTTTACTTTTGATGACTTTTGCGTAAGTGGTAAACCATAAGAGATAGAACAAATCTTACTATACAGAAATGTGCACCTCCTTAAAACACACAAGTTATGTCCAAATGCATTTTTTGTGGAGTGAACAATTCCTTGTTATTTGTGCGAATTTTACGATCCTCAAAACCTTTCTCAAATGGAAGATCGTTATCGTTATGGCCGTGCAAAGAGAACGAAATTTAAAGCCTTCATATAACGATCAACTCTAAAATATTTGACTACTGTATTCCCATATTCCCCTTGTACCTACAAGGAAATTAGCAATAAGATAATTTGCACAAATGTTTATCACAACTAACACGAAGAAGATATAGAAATAAGAGTTTGTAGGAAGGGTTAGTACAAGAGTAGAGAAAGTCATGTGAGAGCATCACATCAGATTTTTAAAAAGAAAAATTTCTGGCATCCATGATTTTAATGATAAAGTCAGTAGTACCACAAATAACCCAGAAATGAATGGTAAACCTTTCATTATTCTAGAATATCTGGTTCCTGAGAAAATGGGACAAAAGTATGTAGAAAAATAAGTTTGAGAAAAACCTCAATTGAAATTAGGTGAAGTTGTACGCTCTATGCTTGCAATGTTAATATTAAGAAGTTTAACTCCACTTTTCAGAGAAACTATTCACTCTACAAGTGTGAAATTTTGTACGTACTGACTTTTTATATCACATACCTAGATATCATTTCCATATTTTTACTTTCTCTGCTACGTATGGTAAAGTAGAGGAAGTATTGTATTCCACCCAAACATTCGATATCGAGATTTCACGAGAAATATGTTTTGTCACCGCCTTAATCCCCCCCCCCCCAAAAAAAAAAAAACATTTTTAGAAAAAAAGTCCGTGTGTGTGTGTGCGGGTGAGTGTGTGTCTGTGTGTGTGTGTCAGTCTGTGGACAGCATAACTCAAAAAATCTGATGTGTAGCACTCACATGACTTTCTCTACTCTTGTACTAACCATTCTTACAAACTCTTATTTCCTATATCTTCTTCGTGTTAGTTAAGATAAACATTTGTACACATTATCTTATTGCTTATTTCCTTGTAGGTGCAAGGTGAATGTTAGAATACAGTAGGCTTTGTGCGATAGTCAAATGTCTGAGATTCTGTTGTCTTTGCACACTTAACATATAAAAAAATGAGCAGCGATGACCCATTTCACGAAAGTTCTAAGTTTTCCGAAACTCACACACATAACAAGGAATATCTCCGAAATGGTTCACCCTACAAGAAAATTTATGCAGACATAAATTGTGTATTTTAGCAACATCTACATTTTTTGCATAGTATGATCTGGTCTATCTCTAACGGTTTACCAGTTATGCAAAAGTCGTCCAGAGTAAATACGACTACAGGGGCTATAGCCAGAAAATTCAAGATATACATTTCATTTATCATAAAAATATCTCAAACATGGCAGTTTAATCAAAATCGTTAGAGCCATTTTCAAGAAAATCAAAATTTTCCAAAAATCTTCCATGTAAAGGGTAGTTTAGGGTGGGGCTATTTTCTTCAAAATCTTCGTGTCACATCTTTGAAATACATTAAACTTAAATACTAACTTTGGTTTTTAACTGACTTTTTTTTTTTGAGTTATGCTGTCCACAGTCTGACAGACTGACAGACACAGGCACACACGGACCTTTTTTAAAAATGCTTTTCTTGGATTCAGAGGGCCTCAAAACATATATTTCCGGTGAAATCTCGACATCGAATTTTTGGGTGGAATACTATACTTCCCCTACTTACCAGTAGAGAAAGTAAAAAAGAGAAGTCGATCTGTAAGTTTAATGTCTTTCGGGGAGGCCACACGAACGTTTTGAAGAAAATAGCACCACGCTAAACGAAAATGCTGTTTCTTGAAAACGGCTCTAACGATTTTCATAAGATGCCCATGCCATATATTTGAGATATTTGTATGACAAATGAGATTTATATCTTCAATTTTCTGGCTATAGCCCATGAAGTCCTATTTACTCTGGATAACTTTTGCATAACTTGTAAACCGTAAGCGATAGACCAAATCTTACAACACAAAATGTAGCTTTTGCAACAATTGCACACAATTTGAGTCTGAATAAGTGTTTTTCTAGAGTGAACCGCCCTGCGCCGTGACGTCATGCCTTGGTTCCCTGCCACGGAAATCTTCAAGTCGCATCGTTAAAACATATTACATTTAAATACCAACTTTGGTTTTTAACTGACTTTTCGTTTTTGAGTTATGCTGGCCACAGACAGACAGACAGACAAGGGTGCGCCTTTTTTGCAAAAATGCCTTGGTTTTTAATTCAGGGGACTCCAAAACGTATTTCCGTTGAAATCTCCACATCGAATGTTTGGGTGAAACACAATACAACCTCTACCTACCATACGTAGTAGAGAAAGTAAAAAAGAAATAAAAAACTAGGCGTTAACCATTTCCTAGATATTCTCTTTTATTTGTTTGAATTTTCAAATACTTTATACTTTTCTCAAGTACAAATCGTTTTCGTGTTCATGCAAAGAGAATAGAATTTCAAAGCGATCACATAGCGAATTGCACTAGCTCAATGTGGGTATTCTTCTAATGACTTGTAGGAAATGTGCAAATGAGTAATGTATTAGGCCGCACCGTGGTCGAGTGGCTAGACCATTCGCCTCTCACCAAAGCGGTCCGAGTTCGATCCCAGGTGACCGCATGTGGACGAAGCGTGTTTCCTCCAAGTTCTCCGGTTTCTCCATCTTCATACCATGTCACCGCCTGCGGTGCCTCTCGTAGTACAAGCGCACCTTAAATGTGCATCCATAATAACAAGAATAAGATAGAATATGCTTTTGTAACTATAATTTGTGGAAGAATCAGAAAAGCATGTCATGTCAATGTAACACGTCATTTTCTTTTTGTTTTTTTTTCTTTTCTGCTTTTTTTTTTTCGTTATTTTTTTCTGACACTTTTCTTTGTACATGTTGGATTTTGTTTACGTGCTGGAATATTTCAAGAGCACTTCAGAATTAGGAGGTTAAAATTGGCGTGCGATTTTTAAACATCTGAGGCTTCAAACACTTTAACTTACTTTGCTCATTATATCTTCATAGAATTTCCTATAGTTCTGACACACACACACACACACACACACACACTAATTTAACACTACGAAGCAACACTGACAGTAATTTTCGGCTCGTCCCTGCAACGCAACTTATAAACTGATTTAATGTTTATGATTATTTTATTGAACCAAACACGGCAGCTGTTATATCAGGTGGAGAAAAGAGGAAGCGACAAGCTAATCACAACAGCGATAGGTCTCCCTAGGATAAAGATGTATAATATAAATAATGCACATAAACATCCAATATTAAATGCCAGAATAAACAGAAGTGAGAAGCGTAAACACAACTGATAAATAGCAAATTCCAAACTGCTGGGACGATGAATTATGTTGAATAAAATGTTATTGCTTCTTTGTTATCTCAAGTGTATGGTTTAAAAGAATATATATTTCTTCCAGTTTATCAGCATAACCCAGATTTCAAAAGCAAGCTCTCTGACGATGAGGCAATCCAGATGTGGTATACTGTTTATTTAAACAGGTGATTATATTAATCTTTCGTCTTTATAAACAAGGGAATGACTTGCCTGAAAATCTTTTTGGGAAGGGTGAATTATACGATGTGAAGGAAAACATGTTTAAATATGGAAAATATGTAAAAAGCAGATTTTAAAGTGCGTTCAGTTTTTAACAGTAGATCAGTAGATTTGCAAAACGCAGATCTGGAAAATCAGTAGATCTGTTCGTGTTAAATTCAAACATTGACACTGTTTTTACCGCCAGAGACTGGGGTCCCAGCCTCCAGATGGCATTTGACAAACTCTATGGCTGTGTCTGCAAGGATAATAAGGGAGGAAGGGACTTGCAATTTTCTCTTTCTAAGGAGAAGTTTGTTTGGGTCAGGTTAGGTTAGGTTAGGTCTAACCACATGTCTGGTTTTTGTCACATTTATTTACGAGCCTCTACTGAACTGAAGCTCCATCGAAACCTTTACAGTTGGATGACATGTATATGGATATTTCTCATCCTGTGCTTCTTGGGGTTTCCTTTCAATCCCATCTTTTGTTTCTTGGTTCCTTACTCAACACGTGCAAACTGCAATAGGAGTTGAAACGAGCCGCTCCTCGTGGGGCTTGGTGAAGGGAACCGCGGGTTTGAGTCCCGCCTCGGGCATAGGTGCTCGTAAATGTCCTGTAGGTATATACAACCAGCACTCACATGACTTTCTCTCTTGGACAAACTATTCTTACAAACACTTATTCCTATATTTCACGTTGATCGAGATAAACATTTGTAAAAATTAGCTTGTTTCTAACCTGCTTGTAGGTACAAGGGGAATACGGTAGGCCATAAACGACATGCGCTTGGTATCAAAATTATGACAACAAATCCTTGGAACATGATACGAGGTACACTTTTAAAGTAAGTGTCATTTAAATATTTTATTGCTGCAGCACGATCACTTCCTACAGTAAAAAGTGATGCAATTTTCGATAACTCTTAATCGATCATTCTTAAATATTATTAGAGCAAAGAATAACTGAAAACTGCAATCCAAAATTAGTTTTAGAAGCAAAAAGTCTTTCTTAAGGATCCTTAATGCAATTTTAGACAGGTAGGTAATATTATGGAGGTTTGTGGACTTGGACCCTGTTAAGTTTATTGTCTCGGGAATAATGGTAGAAACCTTTTTAGGCATTTCATTGCTAACATTTGACTGGTAGGTAGACAGCAAGTAGCCCAAACACAAGAAACAACCTTGACCATATTTTGAAAGGGTTGGTTCATTCATAAGCGTTTCTTTAATGAGTGTGTTATATACAAGCAACAAGGTTGTAACTAAGAAACGTACTTTGTACCTATCAGCGTGGCGGGATTCATTCGAGCGTCCTAATTACTAGGCCTCGGAATACATATTCTGTTTGCGTCCTTATACGAACTTGAAACTGAGTTTAATGTCACACCAGAGCAAATATTTTAAGCTTTGTTGCATAAAAAACACACATTTTCTAATTTTTGTATGTAAATAAATATTTTAAGATATTACATAAATTACACAAAAATTTCATAAAGCAAAGCTCTCGCATAAAAGCAGCACTAGAATTCTTTTTAACAAGTCACCATGCAACTTTTGATGCCCAATTACACAGGCCATATGTCGCAATATGCTATTTATTATTGGAAGAACTGATAGGTTGGAAGGAAACAAACATCCTGCTTTCTCAAGCTACATGAGCCCACAACATAAGAAGAAATCAGCAGCGTTATGTAATCTTCTAGTTGTGTGGTTGTGTTGGCAAGTAAAATATCCACAGTTTTGTGGATTAAGTATGCCCAGAGTGAAAAGTAGTGCAGGTTAGTTACCCTGTGCAACGGTATGCTACGGAATTTAAGGGTGTTTTCACTTGTGATGTAAAATTCTGTACTGTCACCGTGTGGTATACATGAGATACCCCCCTCCCCTTATTATGGTGCAGTCTTGTTATATTTGGTGATATCCCATGTGCTAGGTTGGTCAACTGTTCATAACATATAAGGATGGTAAGCTGCGGCCATAGCTGTGTTATTGCGTCTGTTATGTTGCCACATAAGTCCTTGTTTATGAACGCGTTCCAGTGAAGCCAACCGATAGATTTTAAAACAAGATTCTGTTTAGACGCCGTATTGATTAATCTGTGGACGTAATGCTCGTGTTTGAGTGATTTTGTCTTGAATTCTTTTAGAGCAGTATATGCAGTTATAGTTTGTTATTATTTTTGTGCTCGTAACACAGTAGCACCTTAAATATATTATGATATGTAGCATTCGAAAGTGATTTTATCCAAAATTGTTACTGCAGAACAAGATTTGTCGAAGGTGAATACGTTCTTGTATTTAGTGATAACGATGTTCAAGCATTATTATCGTTTGAAAGCATGTTACTTTAACCCTGTGATGTTTGAGGTTAGAAATGCCTTTATTATGTACGTTGGCAGGACTACTCTTTGGGGCACTTTCGTCTGCTGTTTAGTGTAATGTCGGCCATGTTGAACTCTTGGGAACTGCCGATAAAGCTGTACCGCTTATAAAGCTATAACGGCAGACCAGCGTTCACAACATTTAAGTGCTAGCAAATATTCGAAATTCAAATTCCAAGAATGGAAACTTCAAAAAATTAAAAGATAACTTAAAAATTGCAGACGACGGGCATCAAGTGCAACCCCGGTTGGTATTGCAAGGGCTAAGTGACGAAACAGAGTGATCAACATATTAGAAACATGCAAACACTTATGAACGAAAAAAATAAAACAATAATAATAATAATAATAATAATAATAATAATAATAATAATAATAATAATAATAATAATAATAATAATAATAATAATAATAATAATAATAATAATAATAATAATAATAATAATAATAATAATAATAATAATAATAATAATAATAATAATAATAATAATAATAATAATAATAATAATAATAATATTAATAATAATAATAATAATAATAATAATAATAATAATAATAATAATAATAATAATAATAATAATAATAATAATAATAATAATAATAATAATAATAATAATAATAATAATAACAAAAATATGACGATAACAATGACCTAACATTTTTTGCGCATCTTCGAAATCTTCAATAATTTAATGCGCTTAAAGTAACATTGTATTGAAAATCAACTTTAAAAATCCTGCACACTGAATCATAAATATTAATTTTGATGTTGCATTTGAATTTACTGAATGGCACAATTGAGAGCGAACCCTCAACTCTGCACAGAATAAAATAAAGGTCACATTTTGAAAGACGATCAGTTAGAATTACAGTAGCAAAATGATCCACTTGAAAGTTTCAAAAAGGAACGATCTTCTATTTGCACGCAACATTGTAACGGGAAACAGTTCTTAATGTTACACACAAAAATGAGATGCGAAAAATGGTCTTTGGGACGACTGCTAGCATATATGCGAAACTGGAATAGAAAAATAAAAATCTGACGTGTTGCACTCACATGACTTTCTCTACTCTTGTACTAACCATTCTTACAAACTCCTATACTTCTCTCTTCTCCTTACTAGTTGAGATAAACATTTGTTCAAATTATCTTCTTGTTTATTTCCTTGTAGGTACAAGGGGAATATGGGAATACAGTAGGCTTTCAACGTTAGTCAAATCTTTTAAAGCTTTGAGATCCGTTCTCTCTGCACGCCTAACATATCAAAAAATGAACGACGATGATCCATTTCACGAAAGTTTAAAGTTTTCCGAAACTCACACACATAACAAAGAATATCTCCGAAATGGTTCACCCTATAAGAAAATTTATTTCGACATAAATTGTGTATTTTAGTAAGATCTACATTTTTTGTACAGTATGATTCATGAGCGTCGCGAACGGGGGACAAGGGGGTCTGTGGCCCCCCATTTGAAGTTGGTGAACTTAATATACAATCAATTACTGACTATTGAACTATTATTTAAATTTCGGCAATAAAATGATGAATTAATAATATCTGATTGCAAAATTCCAACATGCGCTTCCCCCCCCCCCCCCCCCTTGCTGACGCTCATGGTATGATTTGATCTATCTCTTACGGTTTACCAGTTATGAAAAAGCTATCCAGAGTAAATACAACTACAGGGGCTATAGCCAGAAAATTCAAGATATACATTTCATTTGTCATCAAAATATCTCAAGTATATGACGTTTTAATCAAAATCGTTAGAGCCATTTTCAAGAAAATCAAAATTTTCGAAATATTGTCTATGTAAAGGGTAGTTTAGGGTGGGGCTATTTTCTTCAAAATCTTCGTGTCGCATCCTTGAAAGACATTAAACTTTGGTTTTTAACTGACTTTTCGTTTTTGAGTTACGCTGTCCACAGGCTGACACACACACACACACACACACACACACACACACACACACACACACACACACACACACACACACACACACACGCACACACACACACACACACGGACCTTTTTATAAAAACGCTTTTTGGATTCAGGGGGTCTCAAAACATATATTTCCGGCGAAATCTCGACATTGAATGTTTGGGTACAATGCAATACTTGCCCTATTTACCAGTAGAGAAAGTAAAAATGAACAACAATGTTCCATTTCACGAAAGTTTTAAGTTTTCCGAAACTGACACAAATAACAAGCAATATCTCCGAAATGCTTCACTCTACAAAAAATTATTTAGACATGAATTGTGTTTTAGGGAGATCTGTATTTTTTGTACAGTAAGATTTGGTCTATCTCTTACGGTTTACGAGTTATTCAAAAGCCATCCAGAGTAAATAGGACGCCATAGCCTATAGCCAGAAAATTCAAAATATACATTTTATTTGTCTTACAAATGTCTTAAAGGTATGGGATTTTAATCAAAATCGTTAGAGCCATTTTCAAGAAAATCAAAATTTTCCATGTAAAGTGTAGTTTAGGGTGGGGCTATTGTCTTCAAAACCTTCGTGTCGCATCCTTGATAGACATTGAACTTAGATATCAACTTTGGTTTTTAACTGACTTTTCGTCGTTTTTGAGTTATGTTGTCCACAGACTGACTCTCTCTCTCTCTCTCTCTCTCACACACACACACACACACACACACACACACACACACACACACACAAACACACATGGACCATTTTCTAAAAATGATTTTTTTTTGATTAAGGGGACCTCAAAACATGTATTTCCGGTGAAATCTCGACATCGAATTTTTGGGTGGAATACAGTACTTCCCCTACTTGCCAGTAGAGAAAGTAAAAAGCTGAATAGTTTTAACTGTTTTGATAGTTCCAACGCTAACAAGCGGGCAAGTCTGCGAAGTGTCAAACAGAAATGAACGGCCGAAAATGTGAAATATCGGAGTGAAGCTTATCGCCAAGTGTTTAAATACGAGCACAGTTTTGTTGGACTGGTGAATTGCTTAGTCTACAACGTCTCAGTGCAAATGGTGGAAATATTGAAAGCAATTCACACCATAATTAGCATCATACTCACACATACCCATCTCAATACTCTATCGCAGGAGTCGGCAAATTGGTCACGCGATTACAGGAATGGTGACGTCACAGAAGGCAACCCGGCATGCCTACACATGTGTAACGCACGGTTCGAACAACCGCAGTGGCAGAGTAAGAACTTCTCTAACACACGTTTGATTTATATGCATAGATATATACAAACTGAGAAGATTTGAACATTAATTGTTCATGTCATTCTTCACTTTATCTAGAGCTTTACAATTTTAATAATTACTATTAATAGTATTTTTACTTTCTCTACTGGTAAGTAGGGAAAGTCTTGTATTCCACCCAAAAATTCGAGGTCGAGATTTTACCGGAAATATATGTTTTGAGCCCCCTGAAGTCAAAAAAAGCATTTTTAGAAAAAGGTCCGTGTGTATGTGTCTGTGTGTCAGTCTGTGGACAGCAAAACTCAAAAACGAAAAGTCGGTTAAAAACCAAAGTTGGTATTTAGGTTTAATGTGTTTCATGGAAAATGTTTCGAAAATCTTGATTTTCTTGAAAATGGCTCTAACGATTTTTATTAAAATGTCATATGTTTGAGATATTTCTATGACAAATGAAATTTATATTTTGAGTTTTCTGGCTATACCCCATTTGGTCCTGTTTATTCTGGATGACTTGCATAACTGGTAAACCGTAAGAGTTAGACCAAATCTTACCATATAAAAAATTTATGTCCAGATATTTTTTTTTTTTTTTTTTTTTTTTGTAGAGTAAATCATTTCGGAGATATTCCTTGTTATTTTTGTGACTTTTCGAGTACTTAAACTTTCATCATATGAAACATCGTTATTTATTTTTTGTATCTTAGCCGTGCATAGAGAACGGAACCTCAAAACTTTAGAAGATACGACTATCGCTCAAAGCCTACTGTATTCTAATGTTCCCCTTGTACCTACAAGGAAATAAGCAATATGATAATTTCTGCAAATGTTTATCTCAACTAACACGAAGATAAACTTATGTAGTAGAGGAAGTAAGAATAGACTCTTGTTCCTAAATGTAGAGATTTCTGTAAACTGCCATTTAATGACTTATCAGGATGATGATGATAATAGGGCACAAGCATATCGAAAGTGACTTAAATGATTCGCAATTACACAAGTCTGTCGAACCCGGGGCCCTCGCTCCCATTGCATATGTCCCGCAGTCCGCAGTAATTCTATTTGGAATAAGATAAACTTGAAAAATCAGCGCTCACTTTTTCCGTTTCCAACACATGTGTTTCCGAAGGTTCTCCAGTCAGCCATCCTCTTCTACTCAAAACAAGGAGAAATGCATCCGTGCTATGAAATACCCAGCCATAGACACATGTTTATTTATGATCCTACCTGGACCTAGCGCAAAGCTTTGTACATTGTTGACCGCGCGGCAACAAGGCGAGAGTGTGTTTGTGTGTGTGTGTGTGTGTGTGTGTGCGCCACATGTTTCATCCTTATACCTACATACTTCCCAGTTTACAGTTATTACCTCACATTCTACTCTTAAGGCAATGTATCTGTGAAAATTAAAAAATCCACACTTTTCTTCTCATTGCTTTGAAATTTTTCCAGACTTAGAACATAAAGTAAATAGTAAATACAAAATTTCAATGTCATATCCCTATCAAACCATTTTAAATTATTAATATATTTATTAATAATAAACTACTTTTTGATATGCTCATATGAAATGACCTTTGAACCTACAGTTTATTGTCTCTCCTAAATTTTTTATTTGAGTTCAGTATACCAACATAAAAATATTGTCATACCAAAATCCCTTAGCATTAATCAGTTTAAGAGGTAAAAATGTGTACTTTATCAATATTTTCAATTTTTTCAATATGAGTTATGAAAATATTTGATTTCAGCTCAATTATTTAATATTTTTAACTAACACACGACAAATTTTAATACCTTAATATGTGAAGGTCACCTGAAAATTTCAAGCTGATAAGTTATTAACTAGGGTCCAAGGAGCATTTTGAGTAGTGAAAAATGCTGAAAAAAAAAAAGAACTGAGAAAAATGAAATTTAAAGTTTAGCAGTATGTTTTTGTACTTTACCAACTTAAAATTCCCCAGCACCATATGTAGCTTTCTTCTTGGCCTAAGTAGCACTTTTTGAGAATTCTATGTTTTCTTGGTTGTTTCTTATTATGAAAACGTCCCTTTCACAAAATTTAGAAATTTATTGTTCTTAGCTAACCTCTACACTATGCATTTTCGCAAATTTATACACAAAAATCATAAAATATCTGCTTGTTACGGCTCTACTATAGACTGACAAATAACTTAAAATCTATTGACTACCTAAATGATGCCTAATATATAACTGGAACAGTGAAATAACCTGGCAAGATTACAGAATTACAGAACACTGACTGCACTTCTCTGTTTGGAAGCAAACCATGTGTCAGAATCACAACATCTCAGTTAATTATATCGAATTTATTTCAGCACAGCCAACTCACAACCTTTCTGAAGCAAAATTCCCTGCAAGGAACCAAAATCAAAACCAGTGAAAACGAAAAATGCATTTCAAAGCTTTAGCGAGGAACGCTCACCCGCACTAGGACATTTAAATGCCCTCCTGGAGCTTTAAAAATGGCTGATATTGAGAAAATTATAGTGTGCCGTTGAAGTACAAAGTATGAGCATAATAAAAAACGCAAGAAGTAAGAATCAAAATTTTCGGCAATTTTCACCAAATTTCACAGAGAGTGTTAGTGAGAGGTTTGAAGAATATAATTAATTCTATGATTTTTATAAGTAATAAATATAGCTTTTTAATGTAGCGATAAGAAAAGAAAAGTTTTAGACGAAGATAGATCATTTCAAATAAAACGGGTAGATCAGTATTGTTAATTGCTGTCCCGAAAGTTTAATTTTGAGTTGGGATACCTACCTTGTGTTTCCGAAATGAACTCTCAAATGTATCACACGAAGACGCATGTTTGGTATTGCATGAAAACAAGAAGACTTAGTTAAATTACTGCAAGCACAGGCAACTAATAAGGGAACATTTCTGTAATGGAGTATCACTGCTTAATGCACCAACGAAACTTTTGTCCTAAATCCCTACATTTAGATATATATAGCGTTTCACTCTTAGAAGACAGTATGGAGTTAAATGGGACATCTCTGTCTCTATCTAGCGCATACAAGTTGCCATTAGCCGCGTCCTTTTCTACCCTCGCTCTGTTGCCACATTCCTAATAGCATGGTATAAATATTCATTTGTTATAAATTTCAGGTTTGAACACATTAACCTATGCAGAATTTTTTTCTCTATCAGGTTATATCCTTTTCAGAGTCATTATACATTTCTATAGGTCCAAATTTCTTCAGAAAACGTTTTTTTCAATAGAAGTCCGATATTTGCTGTTTCTACACTCATCACGCACTAACTAACAAACTAACTGCTAGAATGCATCTATATTTTTTTCTTAGGTAGAGTAAACTATAGTGCTACTACCTGCCTACTTTGAATTCTCTATGTTTACCCAGTTAAGGGTTATAATTTTTTAAATTAAATGTTTTCGGAAAATTTTATATCTGTGCACTGCAAAAGTTACGCAGTGTGAAACTTTTTTGTTATTGAGTTTACATCAGGGAACCAGCGAGAACAAATGTTGAGGAAGGTTGGAGAAAGTTTTTAAAATAAACCAAAAGGCAGTAACCTCTTTCTTTTATCCAATAAGGCAAACAAAAGGTATTCATCTATTCAGCGTCAGGCCTGACACAGAAGATAGTATAAGGAGCAGCACTAACATTAGTTCGAAAGAAGCCGTGTGTGTAACTGTGAGCTGTTATTGCGTTATTTGTTTAATATTTTTGTAAATATTTGTAGTTATGGAGGGGGAAGCTAGGAAGAGACGATATGTTGGTAAATTAAGAAGTAAGGAACGCCAAATAATTATGAATGTGTTAGATTATTTTTGAAGCAAAATGCTTGGAGTAAAGGCAGTAAAAGAAACAGCTAAGGCTATCGGGTGTTCAGAAGCAGTAGTGTGTATGATTAAAAAGGAACTAATGGAAGGACCTCTAAGAACGCCATCGAAAAAGAAAGCAAAAGGGGCGGGACTACACAAAACGCTAGGTTAACGCAATATGATTGAATAGTGCAAGGTGGAGTGCGGCGAATTGTTCATTCCTTACAGTTGGCAAATATTCCACCCATGCTGAATATAATTTTGTCACAGTTCAACAGTGATGAGACCCTACCAAATTTCTCAAGGGCCACTCTGATTTGGGGTTCGAATATGAAAGAAAGGGTAACAAGTGCATATTAATAGAAAGAGACGATATCGATATCATCAGATGGCGACATAAATATCTAAAAGACGTAAAAGGTTTAGGGACCAGGGGAAATCAATTGTTTATACAGACGAGTCATTTGTAAATTTAGGTCATACAGTAACAAAGGCGTGCAGGGATACCAAAGTTAAAAGTGCCCATCTCGTCAAGCAGCAATTGTAGGACTAAGTACAGGACTCAGGCCACCTCGAGTCGCGCGCGCAGAAAGATTCGCAACTAGTACATGTTGCAACACTGCGCTCCATTTAACGTGTACTGTCTTTTAAGGGTGAGACGCGCTTTAGTTTTGGAGGTCGTTGTAGAAGAAGTAGTGAATTCATTCGTTCATATGGTTGGCGACACACACACACGCACACACACACAGACACGCACACACGCACACACACACACACCACACACACACACACACACACCACACACACCACACACACACACCACACACCACACACCACACACACACACACACACACACACACACACACAAACAGACTTTCACAATTTCTTACAATATCTAGATTCACAGTTTTCTTATGAAATACAAAGATATATGTGTATGTGATGCTTGAAGGTTGTGATGAGATATTACGTGTCAAGATAAAATTTTGGGCGTAAGAGGCAATTTTTATAAATTGTTAATAATAACATTTAATTTTTAAGATTCCAAATTAATGGTTTGACTTGTAAATAATGTGAAACAACGTCTGCCTCAAATAAAGTATTTGCTTTTTACTTTCTCAATTACGGATGGTAAGTAGAGGAAATATTGTATTCCAACCAAAAATTCGATGTCGAGATTTCACCGGAAGTGCATGTTTTGAGGCCCCTGAATGCAAAAGAAATTATTTTTAGAAGGTCCGCGTGTGCGCGTGCGTCTGGGTGTGTACGTGTATGTGTGTGGGTGTGTGCACGTGTGTGTGGGTGTGTGCGTGTATGTGTGTGGTGTGTGTGCGTGTATGTATGTGGATGTGTGTGTGGGTGTGTGCGAGTGTGTGGGTGTGTATGTGGATGTGTGTGTGGGTGTGTGTGCGTGTATGTATGTGGATGTGTGTGTGGGTGTGTGCGTGTATATGTGTGGTGTGTGTGCGTGTATGTATGTGGATGTGTGTGTGGGTGTGTGCGAGTGTGTGGGTGTGTATGTGGATGTGTGTGTGGGTGTGTGTGCGTGTATGTGGATGTGTGTGCGTGTATGTGGATGTGTGCGTGTGTGTGGGTGTGTGCGTGTATGTGGATGTGTGTGTGGGTGTGTGCGTGTGTGTGCGTGTATGTGGATGTGTGTGCGTGTATGTGGATGTGTGCGTGTGTGTGGGTGTGTGCGTGTATGTGGGTGTGGGTGTGTGCGTGTATGTGGATGTGTGTGTGGGTGTGTGCGTGTATGTGGATGTGTCTGTGGGTGTGTGCGTGTATGTGTGTGGTGTGTGTGCGTGTATGTATGTGGATGTGTGTGTGGGTGTGTGCGAGTGTGTGGGTGTATATGTGGATGTGTGTGTGGGTGTGTGTGCGTGTATGTATGTGGATGTGTGTGTGGGTGTGTGCGTGTATGTGTGTGGTGTGTGTGCGTGTATGTATGTGGATGTGTGTGTGGGTGTGTGCGAGTGTGTGGGTGTGTATGTGGATGTGTGTGTGGGTGTGTGTGCGTGTATGTGGATGTGTGTGCGTATATGTGGATGTGTGCGTGTGTGTGGGTGTGTGCGTGTATGTGGATGTGTGTGTGGGTGTGTGCGTGTGTGTGCGTGTATGTGGATGTGTGTGTGGGTGTGTGCGTGTGTGCGGATGTGTGTGTGCGTGTATGTGGATGTGTGTGTGGGTGTGTGCGTGTATGTGGATGTGTGTGTGGGTGTGTGCGTGTGTGTGCGTGTATATGGATGTGTGTGTGGGTGTGTGCGTGTGTGTGTGCGTGTATGTGGATGTGTGTGTGGGTGTGTGCGTGTGTGTGTGCGTGTATGTGGATGTGTGTGTGGGTATGTGCGTGTATGTGGATGTGTGTGTGGGTGTGTGCGTGTGTGTGCGTGTATGTGGATGTGCGTGTGTGTGTGCGTGTATGTGGATGTGTGTGTGGGTGTGTGCGTGTATGTGGATGTGTGTGTGGGTGTGTGCGTGTGTGTGTGCGTGTATGTGGATGTGTGTGTGGGTGTGTGCGTGTATGTGGATGTGTGTGTGGGTGTGTGCGTGTGTGTGTGCGTGTATGTGGATGTGTGTGTGGGTGCGTGCGTGTATGTGGGTGTGTGTGGGTGTGTGCGTGTATGTGGATGTGAGTGTGTGCGAGTGTGTGTATGTGGATGTGTATGTGGATGTGTGTGGGTGTGTGTGCGTGTTTGTGGATGTGTGTGCGTGTATGTGGATGTGTGTGCGTGTATGGGTGTGTGTGTATGTGGATGTGTGTGTGGGTGTGTGTGCGTGTATGTGTATGTGGATGTGTGGGTGTGTATGTGTGTGCGTGTATGTGTGGGTGTGTGTGGGTGTGTGTGTGGGTGTGTGCGTGTATGTGTGTGTGGGTGTGTGCGTGTATGTGTGTGGGTGTGTGTGCGTGTATGTGTGTGGATGTGTATGTGTGTGGGTGTGTGCGTGTATGTGTGTGGGTGTATGTGCGTGTATGTGTGTGGGTGTGTATATGTGGATATGCGTGTGCGTGTATGTGTGTGGGTGTGTGTATATGTGGATATGCGTGTGCGTGTATGCGTGTGGGTGTGTGTGCGTGTATCTGTGTGTGGGTGTGTGCGTGTATGTGTGTGGGTGTATGTGTGTGGGTGTATGTGCGTGTATGTGTGTGGGTGTGTATATGTGGATATGCGTGTGCGTGTATGTGTGTGGGTGTGTGTATATGTGGATATGCGTGTGCGTGTATGCGTGTGGGTGTGTGTGCGTGTATGTGTGTGTGGGTGTGTGCGTGTATGTGTTGTTGTTGTAGTGTTTAACGCCCGCTTTTACTACTACGGCACCGCAGGCGATGACACTGATGATACATGAAGATGGAGCACCGGTGGAATGAGATGGCGGGGGAAACCGGAGTACCCGGAGAAAACCCGCCCTGACGCCGCTTCGTCCACCACGAATACCACATGCGGGTCCCTGGGATCGAACCCGGGCCGCCTAGGTGGTAGGCGAGCGCGCTAACCGCTCGGCCACGGCGCCGCCCGTGTATGTGTGTGGGTGTATGTGCGTGTATGTGTGTGGGTGTGTATATGTGGATATGCGTGTGCGTGTATGTGTGTGGGTGTGTGTATATGTGGATATGCGTGTGCGTGTATGCGTGTGGGTGTGTGTGCGTGTATGTGTGTGTGGGTGTGTGCGTGTATGTGTGTGGGTGTATGTGCGTGTATGTGTGTGTGGGTGTGTATATGTGGATATGCGTGTGCGTGTATGTGTGTGGGTGTGTGTGCGTGTATGTGTGTGTGGGTGTGTGCGTGTATGTGTGTGTGGGTGTGTATATGTGGATATGCGTGTGCGTGTATGCATGTGGGTGTGTGTGCGTGTATGTGTGTGTGGGTGTGTGCGTGTATGTGTGTGGGTGTATGTGCGTGTATGTGTGTGTGGCTGTGTATATGTGGATATGCGTGTGCGTGTATGTGTGTGGGTGTGTGTGCGTGTATGTGTGTGTGGGTGTGTGCGTGTATGTGTGTGTGGGTGTGTATATGTGGATATGCGTGTGCGTGTATGCGTGTGGGTGTGTGTGCGTGTATGTGTGTGTGGGTGTGTGCGTGTATGTGTGTGGGTGTATGTGTGTGGGTGTATGTGTGTGGGTGTATGTGTGTGTGGGTGTGTATATGTGGATATGCGTGTGCGTGTATGTGTGTGGGTGTGTGTGCGTGTATGTGTGTGGGTGTGTGCGTGTATGTGTGTGGGTGTATGTGCGTGTATGTGTGTGTGGGTGTGTATATGTGGATATGCGTGTGCGTGTATGTGTGTGGGTGTGTGTATATGTGGATATGCGTGTGCGTGTATGTGTGTGGGTGTGTGTATATGTGGATATGCGTGTGCGTGTATGCGTGTGGGTGTGTGTGTGGGTGTGTGCGTGTATGTGTGTGGGTGGGTGTATGTGCGTGTATGTGTGTGTGGGTGTGTGCGTGTATGTGTGTGGGTGTATGTGCGTGTATGTGTGTGTGGGTGTGTGTATATGTGGATATGCGTGTGCGTGTATGTGTGTGGGTGTGCGTGCGTGTATGTGTGTGTGGGTGTGTGCGTGTATGTGTGTGGGTGTATGTGCGTGTATGTGTGTGTGGGTGTGTATATGTGGATATGCGTGTGCGTGTGCGTGTATGTGTGTGTGTATGCGGATATGTGTGGGTGTGTGTGGGTGTGTGTGTGTGTGAACAGCATAACTAGAAAACTAAAACTCTGTTAAAACCAAAGTTGGTGTTGAAGTTTAAGATGCTCTAAAAATGCGACACGAAGATTTTTAAGAAACTTTCTCCACCTTAAACTACCATTTATCGTTTTTTTTTTTTTTTTTTTTTTTTTGCAAAACATAACGACTGTGCCCCACTCCACTGCCAAAGGCAGCATAACCTCGAGGTATGGATTTTACAAGGTTTGCGGTTTAAACATATAAACGAGCAACAAGACTGCTATATTTCCTCTCGCCCTGTTTATGGGGTCGCCTTTGTTGGCAAAGGAGAGCAGTTCCCTTTGAGATTTGTCATATTTTGGCAAACTGTATACATGCAACATATTTTGCATGTTGTGTTTTTCTCAAAAAATGGCCCCAACAATTTTTATTAAAATGCCATATGTTTGAAATATTTTAATGTCCAATGAAATGTATATTTTGCATTTTCTGTCTATAGCCTATGTAGTCCTATTTACTCTGGATGATTTGACTAACTCGTAAACCGTAAGAGATAGACAAAATCCTACTATACAAAAATGTAGATCTTGCTAAAACACACAACTTATATCCAACTACATTTTTTATGGAGTGAACCATTTCGGAGATATTCCTATTTATTTGTATTAGTTTTACAATACTACACAGTAGTTTCCTCAAATGAAATATCGTTATTCATTTTCATATCTTAGCCGTGCAAAGAGAACGGAGTTTTCAAGCTTTGAAAGATTTGACTATCGCCCAAAGCCTACTGTATTCTCATATTCCCCTTGTACCTACAAGGAAATAAGCAATAAGATAATTTCTGCAAATGTTTATCTCAACATGAAGAAGATGAAGGATTAAGCGGTTGTAAGTATAGTTGGTACAAGAGTAGAGAAAGTCATGTGAGTGCAAGACATCAGACTTTTTATTCATATAACCCATTGAATGCGTTTCAGATATTTACAAACGTTTCAAATGAGGGCAATGTAGTACAGTTGGGACGATGGTTTTGTGCCGGTGAAGACTGTGTACGGACTCGTAAAACTTCCAGTTGCCAACATTTATAAGTAAAATTATCGCACCAGCCACTCAAAATTATAGATTTGGATTCAAAATTATCGTACATCATAAAGCAAACGCTGCAACAATAAAAATATCAGTATAATACTTATGAAAATATAAGAGTAACGATGTTTATGGTATCCACTTACAAGATTGATGACCTCAACAAATATTACAACTTTAGCACTTATGTTTCTCGCACTATTCATCTGAAAGTTCATCTTCCTCAACCGTTGCAGCATTGCACAAATTTGTAGCTGAGATAAACCTTAACATCTTCTCGATGACTTGCAGATTTTAACATCTACCACGTTCTTTCATAAGTTGAGACGACAAAATGAGTTCATTTACCGTATCTAGTGCCAATCTGTTTCTAACTTTGGTTTTTATTAAACCCAGTTTAGAAAAAAAAAACTCTTTCACAAGAAGTGCTTCTGTAGGGCAAGGAAACCTCTGATAATGCAAAGGCCGCTAGTTCTTTGAAATCAGCATTTCCACCAAGGTGACATGTGTTTAACAGCACTCCAGAAACTGTCAGGTTCACGCATGTTCTTTATTTCACACGGAATATCACGTATTCCGAGTTTTCTACATTGATAATCAATTTTCTGAACAGTGCCTTCTTCATTGAGATTATCAGATCTGGGCACACTGGCAATAAGAGGATAAGGGGTAGCAGGCTTAGTAGCTATGGGGTGGAGACAGACAATGAGGACAAAAGTGGTGTTATTTGTAATTAGTTTCACTTCGCTGGAGTGACAAACCAGTGAAAGTGATATTTCGCCGATATCGAACTATCATACATTCAAATTATCGTACACCCCAATAATTATCGTACGGGTTGACAACCATCGTACAAACATTAAAATTATCGTATGTCCCCATAATTATCGTACGGTTTGACAACCATCGTACAAACATTAAAATTATCGTATGTCCCCATAATTATCGTACGGTTTGACAACCATCGTACAAACATTAAGATTATCGTATGTCCCCATAATTATCGTACGGTTTGACAACCATCGTACAAACATTAAAATTATCGTATGTCCCCATAATTATCGTACGGTTTGACAACCATCGTACAAACATTAAAATTATCGTATGTCCCCATAATTATCGTACGGTTTGACAACCATCGTACAAACATTAAAATTATCGTATGTCCCCATAATTATCGTACGGTTTGACAACCATCGTACAAACATTAAAATTATCGTATGTCCCCATAATTATCATACGGGCTGGCATCCCTGGTCAGTAGTGTTGCCACCCGTGGGATTTGTCCCATATTGTGGGACATTTTGAGAAATATTTTTCAAGAAGGGACAAAGGGACTTTTTTGCAAAAATTGAGATGAATATGGGACATTTAATACATGTTGTATTGGTTTACTTTAGAAAAACTGTAACGGATGTAAATCTTTGTGCTGTTGCAAGACAGGATATAAGAGAAAACTGCATTGAAAAGAACGCGTTTGATTTTCATCTTGTTGAGCAATATACACTGATATCGTTTGTTTAGAGCTAACAATAACAAACATTGGACGCTAACACTATGCTGTTATTTCTCGTGTAAGCAAGGACAAGATATGTGCTTCACTAACATCTTATTGCTCTGGCATATAAATATTTTACTGCGTATAATGATATTACGCAAAGAACGTGGCGAAGTTATTGATCTTACCCAAGGCCATCTTTATCTAACAGGCCTGTATACGGAAAGAGATTACGTTAATGACGTCATCACGGGAGGCTAATGTTTATCACCTATTTGTTTATTACGGGAATGCAACACATCAGTAGATACGTGGTTGGAACGCTAAGAAGTTGCTTGTGCCTTACAACGTGTCAGTAAACAATTAAGTGAGCGAACAATTAAATTACAAAGTGGTGTAGTTTTCAATACAAAATGCCTAGGAAGTGTTGTGTGCCAGGTTGTACCTCAAACTATAAAACAAGTGTGGAAAACTATGTTACAGTGTTTTCGTTTCCAAAGGATCCACACAGGAGAGACCAGTGGGTACGTGCTATTCAAGGGATATTTATGAACCAGGTGTGGTATGTATTAAACATTTTTCTGAACAGCACATAGTGAAGGAATTTCCTGCTACGGGAAATGATGGAAGTGTTTTGTAGCACCCAGAACAACTCCTAAACTTACTGAAAATCCATAGCATTTCGTAAATAACTCGAAGATGAAAAAACGGTTGATTTCCAGAGCTTTAAAAATAGAATTAGTGACATGAAATTAGAGGGATTCGCCGTCATCATAAAAGAAATAATTTTTTGTGAAAATTGATACTGAAGAAATTCCTAAAATTGTAGCAGCATTAGGGGCTCTAATGACCTAGCTGTCGACGGGTCCTTAAACCCCAGTCACTCACTCACGTAGCAGCATTAAAAATTAATTCCAATTTTATTATTTAGGTTCTATAGGGTAAAACTGTAATACCCAATAGTAAATTTAAATGGAGTCTTGGTAAACAAATGATATTGGATAAATGGGCTAAATTTGATGCTATTTTGGTTCACAATAGCAAGTGAACAAACAGAACATAAAGTACTTCAGGCCGCCAAAATTTTAAAGGAATACTGGGAGGACTAGAATGAAGATTCCACAGAATATCTAAAACCTAAATTCCTAGAAGAGCAGGTAAAATTGGTCAGTCAAAAGCCAATTAAATATACGCCCGATACCCTGTTATGGACGTGTTCAATTTATTTTTCTCACCCAGCAGCTTACAGACAGTTACGTGATTCCAATGTTCTTTCTTTACCCCATCCTGATTACCTCAGACAACTTTCTCAACCCTTCAGTCTTGATAGAAACTCTTGCATTTAAAATATTTATCAATGAAGGTGAAAATGCTTGGTGATCACGAAAAGAGTAAATTTGTTGAGACATATGAAGAAGAATTTCTTAAAGTAGAAAACCAGAGAAACTTACTTCTACATTTAGGTGCTGAGACATGTGACATTAATAATATCGGTGTTGACTGTAATGCTAGTGATTGCAAGTTACTGGGTGCTATTTTGACGAGGAAAGTCATAAAAGTAATAACCAACATCCTCTTGAAAAACTACTGCATTATTAAACAAGGCAGTTTGGTATTATCTACAGGAAAAAGAAAGAAAGAAAGAAACTGGAGATAAATTCGCATTGCGAACGTAAGAAGCGTGCTCTGCCATTAACAACTATGCAAAGCATGTTTTCTACTAACATACTAATAGACATTAACTTTTAATACGAAATGTGAAAATATAAATGAATGCACGCTTCTTCCAGCGCAGAAATGCTGTAAAACATGTGTTTATTCCGTATGAATTGTTTGGAACGTCAGCCTCGCGCTGTGACGTCACGAATCGCATATCCAGGCCTGTTACTTTGAGAAGGCCTTGTCTTACCTTAGTCAAATGCTGAGGTCGAAAGAGCCTTTAGTATGCTAAACAATGTGAAAAACTGCCGTACGAGTAGACTTAAAACCAATATAAATAAATATTCTATTTTAACGGAGTTTGGCTGATTTTAAAATGTTTGTCCGATGCGCAAACAAAGTCAGAGTAACTAACTATATTCAAAACATGCCTGAATTTTTTCAGTTGTGTGCTGCAAATGGTTCCCGAGGAACAGGTACCCAAGTTTTGTATGCTTTTGGAAAATATTTTTAATACATTTTCATATATCTGAATTTAAAAATCTATTTTAACAAACAGAATCATGAAACATAAACCAAAATATGTTCATTTTATTGTGAATACGTAGTAAAATGTTCAATCATTTCCATTTGATAGCCTTTTGTGTATTGTAAATTCTGTAAAGTGATGTAGGTATGTAAAATTGGTATTCGCTCAGAGTACGCTGTCCCCTTAAAATGCCAGACTCCCTATCTGAGAAAACTATGTGTATTTGACAATTTAAGGTAAGGTTGTAAGCTCTATGGTTGCAATGTTAATTTTAACAAGTTTAACTCCACGTTTCAGAGAAACTGTTTATTCTAGAAGTGTGAAATTTGCTAGACACATAAATCAATACTTTCTAAACATACTGACCTTTTATATCACATACCTAGATATTATTTCCATATCTTTTTAAAATGGTATGATATGTATTATTTTTTTTTACTTATATAAATTTATTTTAAAGAGACTTCTGGCACTTTTTGGGGGTTAAAGAGTAAATTATGAGTCGGTCTGCGTGGCTCAGTTGGTTAGACGCTGGTCTAGTAATCCCGAGGGCGCGGGTTCAAATCTGGCCATCACAGGCTGATGGTTTTTAAGTGTGCTTAAAACGACAGCTGCATGTCAGTAGATTTACTGGCATGAAAAACAACTCCTACGGGACGAAATTTCGGCACACCAGCGACGCTTATATGGTTTTAGCAATTGACAGCATTGTTAATAACATCTTTTTAAATTTAAACCAAACCAAGGAATATATAAAAATCATTTCGAACATAAAATTTAATATAAATGTTGTGCTGTCTGGCTACGATCAATTGCCCATTACAGGGTCCACGAGGAAACTCCACCACGTTTAATTACAGAAAAAACAGGGAAATTTTCACGAAATGATTAGCACAGACGCAAAACACGCAAATAAAAAACATATCTCTGATGCTCCGGGCTCTTTAACGTCCATGTGCTCACAGCCCAAAGAAATATGTTGTACTAGTGGCCACGTGATCGCACCTTACATTTCAACTGGGGAAATACTTCACTTCCTCAGGGGATGGGTGTTTTGGAAAATACAGTAAAATGTCGCTTCTCCAGATCAGATTTGTGGACATTTTTACTTTCTCTGCTAGTAAGTAGAGGAAGTCTTGTATTGCACCCAATAATTCGATGTCGAAATTTCACAGGAAATATGTTTTGAGACCCTCTGAATCCAAAAAAAGCATTTTTTGGAAAAGGTCCATGTCTTGTGGACAGCATAACTCAAAGACGAAAAGGCGGTTAAAAACCAAAGTTGGTATTTCAGTTTAATCTCTCTCAAGGATACGACACGAAGATTTTGAAGAAAGCAGCCGCACCCTAAACTACCCTTTACATGGAAACTTTTTCCAAAATTACTAAGGATTTTGACAAAAATCACATATGTTTATAATATTTTTATGACAAAATGAAATATATATATGTAGAACCATTTAGGAGATATTCCTTGTTATTTGTGTCAGTTTAGGGAAAACTTTCATCAAATGCAACTTCGTTGTTCATTTTATGTTAGGTGTGCAAAGAGAACGGAATCTCAAAGCTTTAAAACATTTGACTATTGCTCAAAACCTTCTGTATTCCCATATTCCCCTTGTACCTACAAGGAAATAGGCAATAAGATAATTTGTACAAATGTTTATCTTAACTAACACGAAGAAGATACAGGAATAAGAGTTTGTAAGAACAGCACAAGGGTAGAGAAAGTCATGTGAGTGCAACACATCAGATTTTTAATTTTTCCATTCTTTGTTGCTAATAGTTATGGTGTTTCTTTGATGCGTCATAAGCTTTATTTTTTCAAATGATTTAATTATTTAATTGTTTATTTATTTGTTGGTTTGTTTTGTGTCTGCGTGTCTACCTGCCTGCCTGCCTGCCTGTCTGTTTGTTTGTTTCTTTATTATTCATTCATTTACTTATTATTATTATTATTATTATTATTATTATTATTATTATTATTATTATTATTATTATTATTATT
>CM060964.1:388819400-388824400 GCA_030765045.1 Tenodera sinensis
TCAAAATCGAAAAGTCGGTTAAAAACATAAGTTGGAATTTAAGTTTAATGTCTTTCAAGGATATGACACGAAGATTTTGAAGAAAATAGCCCCACCCTAAACTACCCTTTACATCGAAGATTTTTCGAAAATTTTGATTTTCTTGAAAATGGCTCTAACGATTTTTATTAAAATGTCATGTTTGAGATATTTTGAATGCAAATGAAATGTATATCTTGAATTTTCTGGCTATAGCCCCTGTGGTCGTATTTACTCTGGACGACTTTTACATAACTGGTAAACCGTTAGAAATAGACCAAATCTTACTATACAAAAATGTAGATCTTGCTAAAATACACAATTTATATCTCAATAAATTTTCTTGTAGGGTGAACCATTTCGGAGATATACCTTGTTATGTGTGTGAGTTTCGGAAAACTTAGAACTTTCGTGAAATGGGTCATCCTTATTCATTTTTTTATATGTTACGTGTGCAAAGAGAACGGAATCTCAAAGCTTTAAAAGATTTGACTATCGCACAAAGCCTGCTGTATTCTCATATTCCCCTTGTACCTACAAGGAAATAAGCAATAAGACAATTTGTACAAATGTTTATCTTAACTAACACGAAGAAGATACAGGAATAAGAGTTTGTAAGAACAGCACAAGGGTAGAGAAAGTCATGTGAGTGCAACACATCAGATTTTTAATTTTTCCATTCTTTGTTGCTAATAGTTATGGTGTTTCTTTGATGCGTCATAAGCTTTATTTTTTCAAATGATTTAATTATTTAATTGTTTATTTATTTGTTGGTTTGTTTTGTGTCTGCGTGTCTACCTGCCTGCCTGCCTGCCTGTCTGTTTGTTTGTTTCTTTATTATTCATTCATTTACTTATTATTATTATTATTATTATTATTATTATTATTATTATTATTATTATTATTATTATTATCATCATCATCATCATCATCATCATCATCATCATCATCATCATCATCATCATCATCATCATCATCATCATCATCATCATCATCATCATCATTATTATTGTGTTTGTTATTGTTATTATTATTATTATTATTATTAGTATTATTAGTATTATTATTATTATTATTATTATTATTATTATTATTATTATTATTATTATTATTATTATTATTATTATTATTATTATTGTGTTTGTTATTATTATTATTATTATTATTATCATTATTATTACTGTTACTACTATTACTATTACTATTATGTTCATCATCATCATTACTACTATTACGACTGCTTATCATGCCTATTTGTGGGGCAGCTGCGTCAGAGAGACTATGTATGTGTGTGTGTATGTGTGTATGTGTGTGTGTGTGTATGTGTGTGTGTGTGTGTTTGTGTGTGTATTTTAAGCAGCGGCACGGCGCCTGCATGAATTGTACATAAATCATGTACATAAACAACGTTGAAACTCACGCACATAACAAGGAATATCTCCGAAATGGTTCATCCTACAAGAAAATTTATTTGAATATAAATTGTGTATTTTAGCAAGATCTACATTTTTTGCATAGTATGATCTGGTCTATCTCTAACGGTTTACCAGTTATGCAAAAGTCTTCCAGAGTAAATACGACTACAGGGGCTACAGCCAGAAAATTCAAGATACACATTTCAAATATCATAAAAATATCTCAAACATATGACATTTTAATCAAAATCGTTTGAGCCATTTTCAAGAAAATCAAAATTTTCGAAAAATCTACCGTGTAAAGGGTAGTGTAAGGTGGGGCTATTTTCTTCAAAATCTTTGTGTCGCATCCTTGAAAGACATCAAACTTAAATACCAAGTTTGGCTTTTAACCGGCTTTTCGTTTTTGAGTTATGCTGTCCACAGTCTGACACACACACACACAGGGACCTTTTTCTAAAAATGCTTTTTTTTGGATTCAGGGGGCCTCAAAACATATATTTTCGGTGAAATCTCGACATCGAATTTTTTAGTGGAATACAATTCTTCCCCTACTTACCAGTAGAGAAAGTAATAAAAAACTATAAAAGCTTCTACTCACCAACGAATAACATACATTTTATAGAGTCTAAATCGACCTAATTTTACGTTAGGACTTAATTAGACGAATTTTTCGATAGAACTTTAATGCCTAATTAGGTTAAGTAAATAAAGCACATATATTTATATTACATTTTCAAAGGAGACCATTTGAATAAGGAAAGTATTAAATAATTATGATGTTATGAAACCTTGTGAAATATTCAGACATAATACTACAATAACAAATTCTAAATAAGTGGCCCACATAAATTTATATCATTTTACTAACTTACACTATTGTTGAATGTAGTTGTCAAACTTGAGGTAGGCATTTGATAGCGCTGTTGGGTAGCATATACGTACGTATTATTGTGCCTTTCATAATAGGAAGTTGTAATAATTCAGTCAGCTTTCAACGCCCAATCAATAATCGTAAGTCCTGATTTTACATTATATGTATCCATCCCAGTATTGCAAGGACGCTAGGAAACATTGTAGATGTGCACTCAATCGCTCTGCATTGTGCTTTTCTTCCCCTCCTTAGTTTAAAGCTATGGAACACTTGCAGAAAAGGGACATTTTGAGTACTCGCATGGGACGTTTGAGCTCCAGACGTTGGCATCACTGGGTCAGTGTGGTTGAGTGGCCTTGACTGAGTAACATTGGTCCGTCTTGTATCGTTCGGTGCAGCACGTTCAGCTTTTACCAGTGGAAACTCGAATTGGCGAGTAGTGTCTTGAGTCTGTGTTTGTGCGTGCGTGTAAGTGTTTGTTTATTGGACTAAAATGTCTCGCATTCAAAGCAATGATAAGTGTAGTACAATACTTTCTCCTGTGAGCAGCGCTTCGCCTGCCAGTAGCAGCCATCATGAACAACATTACGGTGAGTCACATATTTTATTTATTAATTTATTTTGAAGCATTATTTTTATTTTCTATTTTGAATACCGTTTACATACACCAAACTTAGTCGAACACGCGGACCTACACACGACGGAGCATCAGCGCTAAACAGCTGTGTATGTTCAAAATATCCCAGCTCTTGCTTTCAGCAGCGATATAGCAGAAGATATTTCGCTTGAGCATAGACTCTCTTTAATGCGTGAAGAAAGTAGGTCACCGGCACAGAAGTATCGTCGCAACTGTAAGTTTTGAGGCCCCACGAATCCAAAAAAAGTATTTTTACAAGCAGTAAACGTGTGTGTGTGTGTGTGTGTGTGTGTGTGTGTGTGTGTGTGTCCCTGTGTGTGTGTGTGTGTGTGTGTGTCCCTGTGTGTGTGTGTGTGTGTGTGTGTGAGTGAGTGAGTGAGTGTCTGTGAACGACATAACTCAAAAACGAAAAGCCGATTAAATACCAAAGTTGGTATTGAAGTTTAATATCTTCCAAGGATGCGACACGACAATTTTTAGAAAAATTCCGTCATTGGATGAACAATGTTTGAAAAAAATTTATTTTCAGAAAAATTGGTTTAGCAATTTTGAGTAAATGCTACCTGTATAGGATATTGTATAGCAAATGAAATGTACCTATATTTTGAATTTGCTGACTATAACCTATGTTATGACATGTTATGACTATAACCTGTTTGCCCTTACAATTTCTGCATAAGCAGTAAACATAAGAGATAGACCAAATCTTACTATACAAAAATGTAGATCTTGCTAAAATACACAATTTATATCTCAATAAATTTTCTTGTAGGGTGAACCATTTCGGAGATATACCTTGTTATGTGTGTGAGTTTCGGAAAACTTAGAACTTTCGTGAAATGGGTCATCCTTATTCATTTTTTTATATGTTACGTGTGCAAAGAGAACGGAATCTCAAAGCTTTAAAAGATTTGACTATCGCACAAAGCCTACTGTATTCTAACATTCCCCTTGTACCTGCAAGGAAATAAGCAATAAGATAATTTGTACAAATGTTTATTTTAACTAACACGAAGAAGCTATAGGAATAAGAGTTTGTAAGAATGGTTAAAACAAGAGTAGAGAAAGTCATGTGAGTGCAACACATCAGATTTTTTGAAAAGTGAATCATTTCGGAGATATTCCTTATTTTTCAGAATTTTGCAATACGCAGGCCAGCGCTGTCTAGTGGTGCCCTTCATAAATAAATGTTTACTCCAACAATTTCTAAGATTAATTCAAATTTGAAGACAAAACTGCTCCCTTCCGAATATCTTCCCAGTACACACCCAGGAATTATGTTATTATACACTAGAGCTGTGTTCATTACTCCCCTAACCAGTGCTTTCCCTTTTTCCTTACACTTCCCCAAATGGCTGTGATGGCGCCCGCGCCTCCGTACACGCGAGCTACATGTGCCCGAGCACATAAGCACTGACTTGGAACATTCTCAAATGCGACGTCGTTATTCCTTTATTTATCTCTTGGTAATGTGAAGAACGAAATTTTAAAGTCATCGTAAAGCGACCACTATTAAAACATTTCAATGTGACTTAAAGACTTGTATTCCACTTGCCTCTACAACAAAGTTAGCAATAGAAGAATATCTAAAAATATTCATCTCGATTAACATGTGTGTAAGAATAGTTTGTACAAGAGTAGAGAATGTCATGTGAGTGGTTATGCAAAGAGAATGGGATTTCGAGGCCGTCACATAGCGACCAGATCTTAAAAGACTTGACTATGGCTTAAAGCTACTTTATTGTACTATACCTGTGTAGGTACAAGGAAAAGTGTAATAAATAATTTCTACAAGCGTTTATCTAGATTAACAAAATTAAATAGAAGGATAAGCGTTTGTAAGAAAGATTGTAATAAGGATAATGTTGTGAATACAATATCAGACTTTTGCTGAAGGAAACAGTTGCTTTGTCGTGTTAACGAGGTCGTACATGTCCTCCATTGCATAATTAACGCTCCTCTTTAGGTCATTACTTCCAACTGCAACACAATCGTCCGGTAGTCATTTTCCGTCCCGTTTTGCTTCCTCTCGATTTCCCTCTGTAGACCATCGGCC
>CM060964.1:388829400-388936900 GCA_030765045.1 Tenodera sinensis
ATTTGGTCTATCTCTAACGGTTTAACAGTTATGCAAAAGTAGTCCAAAGTAAACACGACTACAGGGGCTATAGTCAGAAAATGCAAGATACATTTCATTTGTCATCCAAATATCTCAAACATATGACATTTTAATCAAAATCGTTAGAGCCATTTTCAAGAAAATCAAAATTTTCGAAAAATTTTCCATGTAAAGGGTAGTTTAGCGTGGGACTATTTTCTTCAAAATCTTCGTGTCGCATCCTTGAAGGACATTAAACTTAAATACCAACTTTGGCTTTTAACCAACTTTTCGTTTGTGAGTTATGCTGTCCACAGACTGAGAGGCACACACACGGACCTTTTTCTAAAAATGCTTTTATTTTGGATTCAGGGGGCCTCAAAAAATATATTTCCGGTGAAATCTCGACATCGAATTTTTGGGTGCAATACAATACTTCCCCTACTTACCAGTAGAGAAAGTAAAAATGTATTTGAAATAAATTTTGCGTTCTAAATAATCCACTTTTCGTTGTGTGGTAAAATGTTGTCCATATATCACCCAAGGAACATATATAAATTCAGCTTTTATAAAATAAGGAATATCTGGCAGTGACGGGCTCTTGGACTATTAGCGAATTTTCTCAGGATTGATTGTACCTAATCATATTTTGTTAATTGTCACAGCATGCACGCATATTTCGAGAGTTTTTAAGTCATAAAAATACGAGCCCTAATAATAATGCTGCTCAAAGTACTTAGTGACTTACATATTTCTGTAAAAAGTGGTTGACAAGGGCTTTTAGGTCAATGTACCTATCTATACAGCGTTTGCTTATGTGATTTAAGCCCACAAGGTCACCCCCCCCCCCCATTCGGTGGTTCTTTGAAGCGGCATGTTGATACATACGACCTTGTGATGAAAGGAAAGAAAAAAAGCAGGCAGATTTTTATGACTGGGCGGTTCGAAGTCAGACGCCGTATTGTTCTTGACTAAAAGAGAGTTTTGCATTGCAGAACCCTCCAGATTTATTGTTGTCGCCAAACAGCTGCTATAAACACACACTAAAAGCCTGTTGTCACTTCGCAGATCTCAAACTTATATTTCCACCAAATATTCACATCGTATTATAAGAGTTGTTGAAGACTGCGTGAACAAAGTCGTATGGTTGTAAAAGCAAAACATCTGGTGGGTTACACTCACATGGCTTTCTTTACTCATTCTAAAACCAACTACTCTTACAACAGCTTCTTACTTTCGCTACTACGTAAAGTAAATAGTGCAAGTATAGTATTTGACCAAAACCTTCCAAGTGGATATTTCACAAGAAATAAATGTCTTGAGGCCCCCTGAATAAAAAAAATTAGAAAAATGTTCGTACAAGCGTGTACATGTCAACAGCATAACAAAATGTCGGTTAGAAACCAAAGTTGGTATTTGTGTTTAATATTTTTCAAAAATGCGACACAAAAATTTTGAAGAAAAGCCCTGCACCCTAAACAATATTTTTCAAAATTTTGATTTTCTCAAAAATGACTAACGATTCATTTTTATGTTTTAACCATGCAAAGAGAACGGAATCTCAAACCTTTAAAACATTTGACTATCGCTCAAAGCCTACTGTATTTCCACATTCCCCTTGTACCTACAAGGAAATAAGCAATAAGATAATTTGTACAAATGTTTGTCTCAACCAACAAGAAAGAAAATATAGGAATAAGAGTTTGTAAGAATGGTTAATACAAGGGTAGAGAAAGTCATGTGAGTGCAACACGTCAGATTTTTTGGTGTAATGTCGGCCATATTGAAGTCTTGGGAAGTGTCGATAAGTTCTTTCCCCTATGGTAAATAGCAGGACTCGAATGTTTTAGGTACTAACAACTTGGGAAATATTTATTTTTGTGTTCTGAAAATGTTTAAGATGTGAATAGCTGAGCTAGTATAATGCACGTGGTATTGGTGGAAGGGATGACCAGCTACTGAATTACAGTAAACGACGTCCGCACGGTCCCTCAAATTTCCCATCCCGTAAGATTGACAATAACTGTCAGGAAGAATTGACATTGCATTTAGAATATTTGTTAGCACTTAAATGTTGTGTTACTTGTGAACGTTGGTCTGTCGTATCGTTTAATGTAGTAGTGTGTTGTGAACACAGACTTGGTGTCTACCTGAGTCTACCTTCCAGGAAAATGTAAGAATGAATTAGCGCAAGGGCCGAAAAAGGTTTCTCCCATTATTCAACTTAACCCGGTCCAAGTCCACAAACTTCCATAATAGACTTCCTGTCTAAAACTGCTAAACAAATGCCATGGCAGTCAAAATGGGACAAAAGTGCAACAATTGATCTCATTAATATTAACACTATGAAACACATATCAATGCATAGATGTAGTTTATTTAGTGGTCGTATCTCAAATAAATGACTGCATTTTGTAAATTATCGTATTCCATACATTAGTGTCCGAATGTTACTGTTCATTGTCCATAATTGCTTCTTCTTGTTCTTCTTCTTCTTCCTCCTCTTCTGGTTCTTGTTCTTCTTCTTCTTGTTCTTCTTCTTCCTCTTGCAAATCAGTTCTTTCACTCAAATAAAGCAACTTTTGTGCTCGACTACACCCAAATTTATTAATTATCAGTCTGATAACGATCCTTTAATGGACCTCCTGAAGTTCAAACTTTCATTAAAGGACAGGTGTTCCACCAATCAGAAAATTCCCTTGCAGCAATAGCAAAGCACAATATCGATTAATTCTCGAAACGCAACTAGCGCGAGTTTAGAAAACGTTAAAATGTCGGCGGACGGACACTACCGACAGTGAGATGCAACTTACTCCACCTGCCTAAGTAAGCTGCACACAAATTAACCTCAATACATAAACTTCCAAGAATATTGCACTAAGCACAGTCCATAAGCAAATTAATTTCACTAATTGTACAATAAATAACTTATACATGAAGTATATACCATATTCCCATTATACCTACAAGGGAATAGGTAACTAAATAATGTCCACAAACATTTTTCTGGATTACTATGAAGTAGATAGTAGAAAAAGCGTTTTAAAAATACTTCCAAGAGTGAGCGGAGAAAGTGAGAATACAGTAGCCTTTGAGCGATAGTCGGGTCTTTTAAAGCTTAAAAATTCCGTTCTCTTCGCACGCTTAACATAAAAAAATGTGAAACAATGTTCCAATTGACGAAAGTTTCAGTTTTCCAAAAACTGTCACAAATAAGAATACCTCATTTGGACATAAATTGTGTTTTATCCAAGAATATTGCACTAAGCACAGTCCATAAGCAAATTAATTTCACTAATTGTACAATAAATAACTTATACATGAAGTATATACCATATTCCCATTATACCTACAAGGGAATAGGTAACTAAATAATGTCCACAAACATTTTTCTGGATTACTATGAAGTAGATAGTAGAAAAAGCGCTTTAAAAATACTTCCAAGAGTGAGCGGAGAAAGTGAGAATACAGTAGCCTTTGAGTGATAGTCGGGTCTTTTAAAGCTTAAAAATTCCGTTCTCTTCGCACGCTTAACATAAAAAAATGTGAAACAATGTTCCAATTGACGAAAGTTTCAGTTTTCCAAAAACTGTCACAAATAAGAATACCTCATTTGGACATAAATTGTGTTTTAGCAAGATCTACTTTTTTGTGTAGTAAGGTTTGGTCTATCACTTACGGTTTACCAGTTATGGAAAAGTCGTCCACAGTAAACAGGGCTACATGGGCTATAGCCAGAAAATTTAAGATATACATTTCATTTGTCATAAAAATATCCTAAAGTTGTGACACTTTAATCAAAATCGTTAAGAGCCATTTTCGAGAAAAACAAAATTTTTGAAAAATTTTCCATGCAAACGGTAGTTTAGGATGGAACAATAATTTTCTTCAAAATATTCGTGTCGCATCCTTGAAAGACATTAAACTTAAATACCAACTTTGGATTTTAACCGACTTTTCGTTTTGGAGTGAGGCATCCATAGACTGATAGACAGACACCCCCCCCCCCCCCCACCTTTAACTAAACACACACACAGATATATATATAATTTTTTACCTTCTCTACTGGTAAGTAGGGGAAGTATTGTATTCCACCCAAAAATTCGATGTCGAGATTTCACCGGAAATACATGTTTTGAGGCCCCCTGAATCCAAAAAAAGCATTTTTAGAAAAAGGTGCGTGAGTATGACTGTGTCAGTCTGTGGACAGCATAACTCAAAAACGAAAAGTCGGTTAAAAACCAAAGTTGGTATTTAAGTTTAATGTCTTTCACGGATGCGACATGAAGATTTTGAAGAAAATAGCCCCAACCTAAACAACCCTTTACATGGAAGATTTTTCGAAAATGTTGATTTTCTTGAAAATGGCTCTAACAATTTTGATTAAAATGCCACATGTTTGAGATATTTTGATGACAAAAGAAATGTATATCTTGAATTTTCTGACTATAGCTCCTTTAGTGGTATTTACTCTGGACGACTTTTGCATAAGTGGTAAACCGTTAGAGATAGACCAAATCATACTGTACAAAAAATGTAGATCTTGCTAAAATACACAATTTATGTCCCAATAAATTTTCTTGTAGGCTGAACGGTTTCGGAGATATTCCTTGTTATGTATGTGAGTTTCGGAAAACTTTTAAAACTTCCGTGAAGTGGAACATTGTTGTTCATTTTTTTTATATGTTACGTGTACAAAGAGAACGGAATCTCAAAGCTTTAAAACATTTGACTATCGCACAAAGCCTACTGTATTCCCATATTCCCCTTGTACCTACAAGGAAATAAGCAATAAGATAATTTGTACAAATGTTTATTTTAACTAACACGAAGAGGATAGAGGAATAAGAGTTTGTAAGAATGGCTAGTACAAGACTAGAGAAAGTCATGTGAGTGCAACGCATCAGATTTTTTACTTTCTCTACTGGTAAGTTGGGGAAGTATTGTATTCCACCCAAAAATTCGAAGTCGAGATTTCACCGGAAATACATGTTTTGAGGCCCCCTGAATCCAAAAAAAGCATTTTTAGAAAAAGGTCCGTGTGTGTGTCTGTGTCTCTCAGTCTGTCAGTCTGTGGACAGCATAACTCAAAAACGAAAAGTCGGTTAAAAACCAAAGTTAGTATTTAAGTTTAATGTCATTCAAGAATGTGACACGAAGATTTTGAAGAAAATTGCCCCACCCTAAACTACCCTTTACATGGAAAATTTTTCGAAAATTTTGATTTTCTTGAAAATGGCTCTAACAATTTTGATTAAAATGTCATATGTTTGAGATATTTTTATGACAAATGAAATTTATATCTTGAATTTTCTGACTATAGCCCCTGTGGTCCTATTTACTCTGGACGACTTTTGCATAACTGGTAAACCCTTAGAGATAGACCAAATTATACTATACAAAAAATGTAGATCTTGCTAAAATACACAATTTATGTCTCAATAAATTTTCTTGTAGGGTGAACCATTTCGGAGATATTCCTTGTTATGTGTGCGAGTTTCGGAAAACTTTTAAAACTTCCGTGAACTATTTACGACCCATAGTTAATTACGGATGGAAAGCTTGGACCATGCCTGACGAAGGAAGCCGAAAGCATGATCAACATATTTGAAAGAAAGATTTTAAGAAGCATTTATGGACCCATAAATGAGAATGGAATATGGAAAATGAGACAGAACAAGGAAATATACGACCTCTTCAAAGAGCCAGAACTGTCCACTGTAGACTACAGCGGGCAGGGCATGAACAAAGAATGGATGAAGGACAGATAACTAAAAATCTGATGTGTTGCACTCACATGACTTTCTCTACTCTTGTACTAACCATTCTTACAAACTCTTATTGCTATATCTTCTTCGTGTTAGTTGAGATAAACATTTGTACAAATTATCTTATTGCTTATTTCCTTGTAGGTACAAGGGGAATATTGGAATACAGTAGACTTTGTGCGATAGTCAAATCTTTTAAAGCTTAGTTATTCCGTTCTCTTTGTACACGTAACATATAAAAAAATGAACAACGATGACCCATTTAATGAAAGTTCGAAGTTTTCCGAAACTCACACACACAACAAGGTATATCTCCAAAATGGTTCACCCTACAAGAAAATTTATTGAGACATAAATTGTGTATTTTAGCAAGGTCTACATTTTTTGTATAGTATAATTTGGTCTATCTCTAAGGGTTTACCAGTTATGCAAAAGTCGTCCAGAGTAAATACGACTACAGGGGCTATAGCCAGAAAATTCAAGATAAACATTTCATTTGTCATAAAAATATCTCAAACATATGACATTTTAATCAAAATCGTTAGAGCCATTTTCAAGAAAATCAAAATTTTTGAAAAATTTTCCATGTAAAGGGTAGTTTAGGGTGGGGCTATTTTCTTCAAAATCTTCGTGTCACATCCTTGAAACACATTAAACTGAAATACCAACTTTGGTTTTTAACAGACTTTTCGTTTTTGAGTTATGCTGTCCACAGACTGAGACTGACACACACACACGGACCTTTTTCTAAAAATGTTTTTTTTTTTTATTCAGGGGGCCTCAAAACATGTATTTCCGGTGAAATCTCGACATCGAATTTTTGGGTGGAATACAATACTTCCCCTACTTACCAGTAGAGAAAGTAAAAATGAATAATGATGTTCCATTTGACGAAAGATTAAGTATTCCAACACTCACAGAATTCTCAAGGAATATCTCCGAAATAGTTCACTCTACAACAAATATATTTCGACATAAATTGTATGTTTTAGCAAGATCTATATTTTTGTAGTCTTTCTCAAACAGTTTACCTGTTAAACAAAGGTCATCCAGGGTAAACAGGACGACATGCGCTATAGCCAGGCAATTAAAAATATACATTTCATTTTTCATAAAAATACCTTGAACATATACATTTTAATGAAAAGCCCTACAGCCATTTTCGGAAAAGCCAAAATATTCCACGTAAAGGGTAGTTGAGGGTGCAAGAATTTTCTTCAAGATCTTCGTGTCGCATCCTTGAAAGATGTTAGACTTAAATAACAATTTTGGTTTTTAATCGCGACTGACACACACACTTTTTTTCTAAAAATGCTTCATTTTAGGCTCAGGGGGCCTCAAAACATATTTCCGGTGAAGTCTGAACATGGACTTTTTGGGCGGAATACAGTATTTACTATACGTAGTAGAAAAAGTAAAAATAAAGACCTAGTTTCTTCTAAGATAGCTTATGTCGTATGCTCGTTAGAATTACGTAACACTAAGTTGCATTTCATTTAAATTTAATAAGCATAATAGCGAATTACGTATAAATAAAAATTATAACTAATAAGACGTTTCTAAATGACATTTTGCCGGGGCCTACAAAACTTTATGTACAAATAGGAATTAGTTAGAACTAAATTACGTATAAAGCAGGTTCAACTGTATTAAATTTCTACAAACTTGCATGTAACATATTTAGGTCAAGCGGAGATTAAAAACCTCACCCAAGCATATCCACAAACTATTTTTACAAACAATTATTAGTCTATCTTATTCGTGTTAGTTGAGATAAACATTTGCAGAAATTACCTTATTGCTAAATTTCTTGTACGTGCAAGGGGAATATGGGAGTACAATGGGTTTTAAGGGTACATATGACTGAATTTTCCAACTTCTATATTTTTGAATCAATTTTGGTGAAATTTTGTGTGATATTTATATTGTAACCATATTATGCTGTGCAAAGTTTCAAATCTGTATGTTGCTTGGTTCCAGAAATATTGCAAATTCTTTAAATAAATTAATAGTTGCACTTAAAAAGTCCCTTGCGACAAAGTTCTCATCCAATCATTCTAAAATTTTGTAGAGATGCACATTAAACAAGGATAAATTAGAATTGTATTGGGTTTTTATATCTGGTTATTTGTTTGGTTTACACAAAAATGTAAATATTTAGATTTCATAATTTTTAAAAAATATGGAGTAACAGCCTGTTCTGAAGGATAAAAAAAAGCACTAAAATCCATCTGATATCAAAACCCAATACAATTTTTATTTGTAGTACAAATTACTACATACTGTGCAAGTTTCAAGTCATTCTGATAACAAATGCTCCGCAAGGAGCATTTTGTATAGAGCAAAATGCTGAAAAATTGCAAACTGAGAAAAAGGCAAAAGAAAATAAAGTGACCTCAGAATTGCCCTGGACTATATGTCTCCCCCTCAGACCTCTTGTTTCTGTCTTCAGATGATATCTTCAATTACATTACAAATGGCAGTAGCCAATCATCAGCACTACTTCGAGCGGCATAGTCAAAATAGAAGTGAAATGGTACAGTAACAGTGCACAATAACATATCGTAAAAGTGGGCGTATATGCACATTTAAATACCACGCACATGGAGTTAAAGGATGGCTTCTGTTGGCTTTAAAAATGGCGGAACTGAAAAAATAATGCATGCATATGATAGAGGAAAGATTGTAATATTTTTTAACGCTAAACGAAAAAATTTCAATTTTTTACCAAAAATCGTCAAAACTCAGTCATATGTTCCCTTAAGTGATAGTGAATCTTTTAAAGCTGGTTGCTATATGAAGGCTTTGAAACTCCATTCTATTTACATGGCCAAGAAACAAACAAAATGAATAACTACCTTGCATTTGGGAAAACTAAAAAATTGGAAAATTTAGACAAACGGCAAGGAGGCTTTTTAGAAATTCTTTCTGCTCTTTTCGTTTTTTTTCCCTTCTTTCCCTGATTACCCTCCCCTTATGTAAGACTTATAAACCAGAGCCTAGGGTCAGATGTCTGTTTAGTGAGGAGAGAAACCTATGTACCAGAGTGAAGACCTGGAAGGGGGTGGTCAGTATGAGAGTGAGGACATACAAGCCTCTGCCTAGGGTCAGACGCCTGTCGGGGAGCAGAGGGAACTATGTACCAGACAGAGGGAAGACCTGGAAGCGAGTGTTCAGTATAAGAGTGAGGACTTACAAGCCGGTGCCTAGGGTCAGACGCCTGTCGGGGAGCAGAGGGAACTATGTACCAGACAGAGGGAAGACCTGGAAGCGAGTGTTCAGTATGAGAGTGAGGACTTACAAGCCGGTGCCTAGGGTCAGACGCCTGTCGGGGAGCAGAGGGAACTATGTACCAGACAGAGGGAAGACCTGGAAGCGAGTGTTCAGTATAAGAGTGAGGACTTACAAGCCGGTGCCTAGGGTCAGACGCCTGTCGGGGAGCAGAGGGAACTATGTACCAGACAGAGGGAAGACCTGGAAGCGAGTGTTCAGTATGAGAGTGAGGACTTACAAGCCGGTGCCTAGGGTCAGACGCCTGTCGGGGAGCAGAGGAACCTATGTACCAGACAGAGTGAAGACCTGGAAGCGAGTGTTCAGTATGAGAGTGAGGACTTACAAGCCTCTGCCTAGGGTCAGACGCCTGTCGGGGAGCAGAGGGAACTATGTACCAGACAGAGGGAAGACCTGGAAGCGAGTGTTCAGTATGAGAGTGAGGACTTACAAGCCTCTGCCTAGGGTCAGACGCCTGTCGGGGAGCAGAGGGAACTATGTACCAGACAGAGGGAAGACCTGGAAGCGAGTGTTCAGTATAAGAGTGAGGACTTACAAGCCGGTGCCTAGGGTCAGACGCCTGTCGGGGAGCAGAGGGAACTATGTACCAGACAGAGGGAAGACCTGGAAGCGAGTGTTCAGTATAAGAGTGAGGACTTACAAGCCAGTGCCTAGGGTCAGACGCCTGTCGGGGAGCAGAGGAACCTATGTACCAGACAGAGTGAAGACCTGGAAGCGGGTGGTCAGTATGAGAGTAGGAACATACAACCCTATGCCTAGGGTCAGACGCCTGTCGGGGAGCAGAGGAACGTATGTACCAGACAGAGTGAAGACCTGGAAGAGGGTGGTCAGTATGAGAGTGAGGACATACAAGCCTGTGCCTAGGGTCAGACGCCTGTCGGGGAGCAGAGGAACCTATGTACCAGACAGTGAAGACATGGAAGCGGGTGGTCAAAATGAGAGTGAGGACTTACAAGCCAGTGCCTAGGGTCAGACGACTGCCGGGGAGAAGAGGAAGCTATGTGCCAGACAATACAATTTTTATTTGTAGTACAAATTACTACATACTGTGCAAGTTTCAAGTCATTCTGATAACAAATGCTCCGCAAGGAGCATTTTGTATAGAGCAAAATGCTGAAAAATTGCAAACTGAGAAAAAGGCAAAAGAAAATAAAGTGACCTCAGAATTGCCCTGGTCCATATGTCTCCCTCTCAGACCTCTTGTTTCTTTCTTCATATATTTTCAATTACATTTACAAACGGCAGTAGTCAATCATTAGCAAGTTCCTGTTCACCAACTTCAAAATAGGAGTGAAAAGGCACAGTAACAGTGCACAATAACATTACATCGTAAAGGTGGGCGTATATTGACATTTAAATACCACGCACATGGAGTTAAAGGATGGCTTCTGTTGGCTTTAAAAATGGCGGAACTCAAAAAATAATGGATGCATATGATAGAGGAAAGATTGTAATATTTTTTAACGCTAAACGAAAAAATTTCAATTTTTTACCAAAAATCGTCAAAACTCAGTCATATGTACCCTTAAGTGATAGTCAATCTTTTAAAGCTGGTTGCTATATGAAGGCTTTGAAACTCCATTCTATTTACATGGCCAAGAAATAAACAAAATGAATAACTGCCTTGCATTTGGGAAAACTAAAAAATTGGAAAATTCAGACAAACGGCAAGGAGGCTTTTAGAAATTCTTTCTGCTCTTTTCGTTTTTTTCCCTTCTTTCCCTGATTACCCTCCCCTTATGTAAGACTTATAAACCAGAGCCTAGGGTCAAACGCCTGTCAGGGAGCACAGGAACCTATGTACCAGAGTGAAGACCTGGAAGGGGGTGGTCAGTATGAGAGTGAGGACATACAAGCCTCTGCCTAGGGTCAGACGCCTGTCGGGGAGCACAGGAACCTATGTACCAGAGTGAAGACCTGGAAGGGGGTGGTCAGTATGAGAGTGAGGACATACAAGCCTCTGCCTAGGGTCAGACGCCTGTCGGGGAGCAGAGGGAACTATGTACCAGACAGAGGGAAGACCTGGAAGCGAGTGTTCAGTATAAGAGTGAGGACTTACAAGCCAGTGCCTAGGGTCAGACGCCTGTCGGGGAGCAGAGGGAACTATGTACCAGACAGAGGGAAGACCTGGAAGCGAGTGTTCAGTATAAGAGTGAGGACTTACAAGCCAGTGCCTAGGGTCAGACGCCTGTCGGGGAGCAGAGGAACCTATGTACCAGACAGAGTGAAGACCTGGAAGCGGGTGGTCAGTATGAGAGTAGGAACATACAACCCTATGCCTAGGGTCAGACGCCTGTCGGGGAGCAGAGGAACGTATGTACCAGACAGAGTGAAGACCTGGAAGAGGGTGGTCAGTATGAGAGTGAGGACATACAAGCCTGTGCCTAGGGTCAGACGCCTGTCGGGGAGCAGAGGAACCTATGTACCAGACAGTGAAGACATGGAAGCGGGTGGTCAAAATGAGAGTGAGGACTTACAAGCCAGTGCCTAGGGTCAGACGACTGCCGGGGAGAAGAGGAAGCTATGTGCCAGACAGAGTGAAGACCTGGAACCGGGCGGTCAGTATGACAGTGAGGACATTCAACCCTACAGCCTAGCGCCAGACATCTGTCGGGTAGCAGAGGAACCTATGTACCAGACAGAGTGAAGACGTGGAAGCGAGTGGTCAGTATGAGGCTGAGGACATACAAGCCTGTGCCTAGGGTCAGACGCCTGTCGGGGAGCAGAGGAACCTATGTACCAGACAGAGTGAAGACCTGGAAGCGGGTGGTCAGTATGAGAGTAGGAACATACAACCCTATGCCTAGGGTCAGACGCCTGTCGGGGAGCAGAGGAACCTATGTACCAGACAGAGGGAAGACCTGGAAGCGAGTGTTCAGTATAAGAGTGAGGACTTACAAGCCAGTGCCTAGGGTCAGACGCCTGTCGGGGAGCAGAGGGAACTATGTACCAGACAGAGGGAAGACCTGGAAGCGAGTGTTCAGTATAAGAGTGAGGACTTACAAGCCAGTGCCTAGGGTCAGACGCCTGTCGGGGAGCAGAGGAACCTATGTACCAGACAGAGTGAAGACCTGGAAGCGGGTGGTCAGTATGAGAGTAGGAACATACAACCCTATGCCTAGGGTCAGACGCCTGTCGGGGAGCAGAGGAACGTATGTACCAGACAGAGTGAAGACCTGGAAGAGGGTGGTCAGTATGAGAGTGAGGACATACAAGCCTGTGCCTAGGGTCAGACGCCTGTCGGGGAGCAGAGGAACCTATGTACCAGACAGTGAAGACATGGAAGCGGGTGGTCAAAATGAGAGTGAGGACTTACAAGCCAGTGCCTAGGGTCAGACGACTGCCGGGGAGAAGAGGAAGCTATGTGCCAGACAGAGTGAAGACCTGGAACCGGGCGGTCAGTATGACAGTGAGGACATTCAACCCTGTGCCTAGCGTCAGACATCTGTCGGGTAGCAGAGGAACCTATGTACCAGACAGAGTGAAGACGTGGAAGCGGGTGGTCAGTATGAGGCTGAGGACATACAAGCCTGTGCCTGAAGTCAGACGCCTGCCGGGGAGCAGAGGAACCAATGTACCAGACAGAGTGAAGAACTGGAAGCGGGTGCTCAGTATGAGAGTGAGGACATACAAGCCTGTGCCTGCGGTCAGACGCCTGTCGGAGAGCAGAGCAACCTATGTCCCAGACAGAGTGAAGACCTGGAAACGAGCGTTCAGTATGAGAGTGAGGACTTACAAGCCACAGCCTAGGGTCAGATGCCTGTCGGGGAGGAGAGGAACCTATGTACCAGACAGTGAAGACCTGGAAGCGGGTGGCCAGTATGAGAGTGAGGACTTACAAGCCAGTGCCTAGGGTCAGACGCCTGTCGGGGAGCGGAGGAACCTTTGTACCAGACAGAGTGAAGACCTGGAAGCGGGCGGTCAGTATGAGAGTGAGGACTTAAGAGCTAGAGCCTAGTGTCAGACGACTGCCGGGGAGAAGAGGAAGCTATGTGCCAGACAGAGTGAAGACCTGGAAGCGGGCGGTCAGTATGAGAGTGAGGACTTACAAGCCAGTGCCTAGGGTCAGACGCCTGTCGGGGAGCAGAGGAACCTATGTACCAGACAGAGTGAAGACCTTTAATCGGGCGGTCAGTATGAGAGTGAGGACTTACAAGCCAGTGCCTAGGGTCAGACGCCTGTCGGGGAGCAGAGGAACCTATGTACCAGACAGAGTGAAGACCTGGAAGCGGGCAGTGAGTATGAGAGTGAGGACTTACAAGCCAGTGCCTAGGGTCAGACGCCTGTCGGGGAGCAGAGGAACCTATGTACCAGACAGAGTGAAGACCTGGAAGCGGGCGGTCAGTATGAGAGTGAGGACTTACAAGCCAGTGCCTAGGGTCAGACGCCTGTCGGGGAGCAGAGGAACCTATGTACCAGACAGAGTGAAGACCTGGAAGCGGGCGGTCAGTATGAGAGTGAGGACTTACAAGCCTGTGCCTAGGGTCAGACGCCTGTCGGGGAGCAGTGGAACCTATGTACCAGACAGAGTGATGACGTGGAAGCGGGCGGTCAGTATGAGAGTGAGGACTTACAAGCCAGTGCCTAGGGTCAGACGCCTGTCGAGGAGCAGAGGAACCTATGTACCAGACAGAGTGAAGACCTGGAAGCGGGCTGTCAGTATGAGAGTGAGGACTTACAAGCCAGTGCCTAGGGTCAGACGCCTGTCGAGGAGCAGAGGAACCTATGTTCCAGACAGTGAAGACCTGGAAGGGGGTGGTCAGTATGAGAGTGAGGACTTCCAAGCCAGTGCCTAGGGTCAGACGCCTGTCGAGGAGCAGAGGAACCTATGTACCAGACAGAGTGAAGACATGGAAGCGGGCGGGCAGTATGAGAGTGAGAACTTACAAGCCAGTGCCTAGGGTCACACGCCTGTCGAGGTGCAGAGGAACCTATGTACCAGACAGAGTGAAGACCTGGAAGCGGGTGGTCAGTATGAGAGTGAGGACTTACAAGCCAGTGCCTAGGGTCACACGCCTGTCGAGGTGCAGAGGAACCTATGTACCAGACAGAGTGAAGACCTGGAAGCGGGCGGTCAGTATGAGAGTGAGGATATACAAGTCTGTGCCTAGGGTCAGACGCCTGTCGGGCAGCAGAGGAACCTATGTACCGGACAGAGTGACGACGTGGAAGCGGGTGGTCAGTATGAGAGTGAGGATATACAAGTGTGTGCCTAGGGTCAGACGCCTGTCGGGGAGCAGAGGAACCTATGTACCAGACAGAGTGAAGACCTGGAAGCGGGCGGTCAGTATGAGAGTGAGGATATACAAGTGTGTGCCTAGGGTCAGACGCCTGTCGGGGAGCAGAGGAACCTATGTACCAGACAGAGTGAAGACCTGGAAGCGGGCGGTCAGTATGAGAGTAAGGATATACAAGTGTGTGCCTAGGGTCAGACGCCTGTCGGGGAGCAGAGGAACCTATGTACCAGACAGTGAAGACCTGGAAGCGGGCGGTCAGTATGAGAGTGAGGATATACAAGTGTGTGCCTAGGGTCAGACGCCTGTCGGGGAGCAGAGGAACCTATGTACCAGACAGAGTGAAGACCTGGAAGCGGGCGGTCAGTATGAGAGTGAGGACTTACAAGCCTGTGCCTAGGGTCAGACGCCTGTCGGGGAGCAGTGGAACCTATGTACCAGACAGAGTGATGACGTGGAAGCGGGCGGTCAGTATGAGAGTGAGGACTTACAAGCCAGTGCCTAGGGTCAGACGCCTGTCGAGGAGCAGAGGAACCTATGTACCAGACAGAGTGAAGACCTGGAAGCGGGCGGTCAGTATGAGAGTGAGGACTTACAAGCCAGTGCCTAGGGTCAGACGCCTGTCGAGGAGCAGAGGAACCTATGTACCAGACAGAGTGAAGACCTGGAAGCGGGTGGCCAGTATGAGAGTGAGGACTTACAAGCCAGTGCCTAGGGTCAGACGCCTGTCGGGGAGCAGTGGAACCTATGTACCAGACAGAGTGATGACGTGGAAGCGGGTGGTCAGTATGAGAGTAGGAACATACAACCCTATGCCTAGGGTCAGACGCCTGTCGGGGAGCAGGGGAACCTATGTACCAGACAGAGTGAAGACCTGGAAGCGGGCGGTCAGTATGAGAGTGAGGATATACAAGTGTGTGCCTAGGGCCAGACGCTTGTCGGGGAGCAGAGGAACCTATGTACCAGACAGAGTGAAGACCTGGAAGCGGGCGGTCAGTATGAGAGTGAGGATATACAAGTCTGTGCCTAGGGTCAGACGCCTGTCGGGCAGCAGAGGAACCTAGGTACCAGACAGAGTGAAGACCTGGAAGCGGGTGGTCAGCCAAGCACCAGGTGTGAGAGTGCGGAAGATGATGATATAAATGGCAGACGAAGTGGATGATTGGAAAGGTGATAATGGAGCAATTGGTGGAATGAATGGCGAGGGAAACTGGAGAACCTGGAGACAGCCTGCCCTGACGCCGCTTCATGCACCACGAATACTGCATACAGGTCCCTGGGATCAAACCGGGGCCGCCTCGGTGGTAGGTGAACACTAACCACTCGGCCACGGCGCCACCAGGCATTATTGATTAAAAAAAAAAAATAAATAAATAAAAATAAAAGAAAACACATAAATTGTGTATTAAGGAGGTCTACATGGATTCAAATTGGAAAACTCAGACGCATGGCAAGGAAGATTTTAGAAATTAGTCATTAAAAAATAATAAATAAATAAATAAATAAACAAATATAAAAAGGAAAAATATATTCCACGCGAACTGTGTCTTCACGAGATCTCCTGTAATAGTTCATCTATCTCTTTCGGTTTACCAGTTATGGTGGAGTTGAAATTAGAGCCATCTAAGAATATAACAATTTAGTACAATGTTCCATGTCTGGCTGGTCTGGGGGGGGGGGGGGGAACCTTTTTGACACAATAGTCACGCACATCTACTGAAAGATTACAGATCAGTCGGTTATGAACAATCGTAGAGACTTGTTGTTGTTGTCGGCGTTTGAAATAGAGAATACAAATGATTAGCGAGCGGAGCTGTGAGATATTTATTACCTTCTCTGAATATATGTAAATATATATATTTACACACACATAATATCTATATTAAAAAGTTTCAGTGACATTTAAATATTTTGATGCGAAGGTGTTTTTATGTAAATACAAGTGAATTTATTTTGTTAAATAATTAAAATAATTGCAGCTAAGCATCAGAATAACTTCAAATTGGGTATATATTAATTTTGACCACTCTAATAAACTCTGACAATATGGTGCGATTTGGATAAAAAAATCTGATGTGTTGCACTCACATGACTTTCTCTACTCTTGTTTTAACCATTCTTACAAACTCTTATTACTATATCTTCTTCGTGTTAGTTGAGATAAACATTTGTACAAATTATCTTATTGCTTATTTTCTTGTAGGTACAAGGGGAATATGGGAATACAGTAGGCTTTGTGCGATAGTCAAATCTTTTAAAGCTTTGAGATTCTGTTCTCTTTGCACGGTGAACATATAAAAATGTGACCAACGATGTTGCATTTTACGAAAGTTTGTTTTCAGAAACTGACATAAGTAACAACGAATATCTCCGAAATGGTTCAGTCTAAAAAATAATTTATTCGGACATAAACTATGCGTTTTAGCGAGATCTACATTGTTGTATAGTAAGATTTGGTCCATCTCTTACGGTTTAGGAGTTATTCAAAGTCATCCAAAGTAAATAGGACTACAGGGGCTATAGCCAGGAAATTCAAAATATACATTTCATTTGTCATAAAAATATCTTAAACATAATATAGCATTTTAATCAAAATCTTAAGAGCCATTTTCAAGATAATATTTTCGAAAAATTGCCCACGTAAAGCGTAGTTTAGGGTGGGGTAATTTTCATAGCAGTAGAGAAAGTAATAAACAATTTCCAAAATCCCACGATGATCTAAAACCGATAGGGGTCTGCAGCGTGAAAGTAACACTGGGGAGTGGTTTATCTTTTGATCGCAATGCCACAGAAAGCAGGTCTAGGTCTCCAGGCAACATGTGTTTCCAAAATGTGTGCCTTTGTCCTCATTTACAATGTGTCATAAACACCACAACCTTTCCCTTCTGTTCGCTTCACTGGGCCCGTCGGTTAAGGAACCACATGTTTGACGTTTTGCCAGTGTTATGACTGCAGTTGCTTGTGCTAACAATCTATGGCAGGTATAATATATAACAGCAATGCTGAAAAGAGCAGACAAGGCCAGCTAAATAACTTTTATAACCTGTAGGCAATTCTACGTCATGTCTTTATGAAAATGTCCCACCAATTCTGTTTTTAGAAATGAAACTTGTCAAAGAAACATTCTATTAGAAACAGTGCCACATTAAGTAATACTGGCCTGTTATTATTAGGGCTAGGAAGTTCATGCATTTGCATGTTTTTTCATAGGGGTTAAAAGTGTATGCTTCTATATTATGTGCACGAATTATGGAATTTGCAGTTATTTGGAGGTGATTTTATTGTGCATATAACTGCATATTTTCTTGATTTTTGATAAATGCATATTATTTCAATATTATAGCCCCTATATTCGATATTTTAATGGTTTTTATGGTTTTTTTAAATTATTTTTTCATCTGGATAACATTTATCATATTGGTATAGGAGTTTTCACGTTATGAAGGCACAATGGCTCTCATGGAGAATCAGCGCGGCGTTGCCACGTGTGTTGCGCCGATGTGATTACCGCGTTCGCTCACAACCAGGTTTATTATTATTGGTTGTTATTATTATTATTATTATTATTATTATTATTATTATTATTATTATTATTATTATTATTATTATTATTATTATTATTATTATTATTATTATTATTATTATTATTATTATTATTATTATTATTATTATTATTATTATTATTATTATTATTATTATTATTATTATTATTATTATCATTATTATTATCATCATCATTATTATCATCATCATTATTATCATCATCATTATTATTATCATTATTATTATCATTATTATTATTATTATTATTATTATTATTATTATTATTATTATTATTATTATTATTATTATTATTATTATTATTATTATTATTATTATTATTATTATTATTATTATTATTATTATTATTATTATTATATTAATAATACCTTAGAATAAACCCTTACCCTTTTTACATTATTTTCTTGATATAAAAAATGTAGGCCTACTTACACCAGTCGCCTTGTGAACTTCACTAACAATAAACGAGTCACTATGTCCGGGGTCCTTTTTCTTTAAATAATCATAGATCCTAAGAATTGTTTTTCGCCCGCTACGTTTAATAATTTCGCTTTTTCTTCTGCGATCCATTGCGCATTGGTCACTTAACTGCAATGCACACGATTACCAGAGAACTTGTAAAACTCGCTCACACCTCAGATCCCCGAAACCTATTGAAAACCTCCAATGAAGTACAATCCCTTATCGGCCCTTCAACTGCCACACATCTGCAAGACAGGAGAACCGGGTGTTGTTGGCCATGTACTTTGCGCGCTAAAAACATTTGCCTTTAAATGGTGATTTATGGATGGTTTGTTACTGGAGACCTTCTATATTTATATAAAAAATAATTTCGTTATTTCCTTGACAACTTTGTCGCTGGAAGCTTTTACGTGGACTTACAGAACGAGAATTAGCCAGCGACGACATTTTCCACTGTATAAACAAAGAATCTTAACACTTTGTTTTAAACCTTATTTTTTTAAAAAAATATATCTAGACATATTGATATAATCTAAATGCTAACGTGGCCTATAAAACCAAGCGAATAATCCAGATTTTTTCATTGCAATTATTTCGGTTTAAAACCATGTTTAAACGTGCGGAGCGAGAAAGATGTTAAAAAATCTGCTTTCAACAAAATTTTACATTTTATTATTTTAAAAACTGTACATTTGCATGAAAGGTTTATCGTGCATACCATAGTATGCTTCGACACATTTCACACCGAAATGCATGTTCATACTTCATCTTAGTCACGTTTGAAAACAAGCAAATTTGGCAACGGCGCACCTCATTCTTCCATAAGAATAACATGGTCCATAAGAGCCCATTGTGGCTTCATGACGTGAAATAGCTTTAGTATTGCACATGATGATACAAATCACAAAGATCTCAATATTATAGCCCCTATCTTGCATATTTTTTTCCATCTGTATAATATTTTTCATATTGGTAGTAGTGCACATGGTGAGCTCGCGAGGTGGCAAGAACTAATGTTGTCATGAAGTGAATCCCCTGTTTTCATCCTTTCATTATTTATGCAGGTGCGTAGAGAATAATCAGTGTGTTATCTGAGACGTTTATAATAACAAAGATAAAGTGCAGGTCAATGCTTGCTTGCCCACCAGTTGTTGCGCCGTGGTTTTCAAACGTAAGTGTTGTGAACTGGAGCGTGTGAGTAAAATGTAGGAAGTGAGAAAAGATTTCAAATAGTTCAGCACATAGACCAGCAAAACATAAGGAGAATTTAATCAGAAAATTTGCAAAGAACCTGTTCAAAAACAGCTAGTAGAGTGTTTAGGAAGTAGGGTTACTGAATTTTCCTATGACCTGTGCCAAGCATTTTTAGTTGCTGATATTCCCTTGTTCATAATCAATAATCCGACATTTAAAAACCTATATCAACCTTCTTGTCAAGTACACTTGACAACATGTGGCTGAAGAAAGTACACTGCGTAAGACTTATGTAGTACATTGTTACAATAACGTATTGTCGAATACACAAAATGACTAAGCGGTTCAGTTTGTATGGTTTTGTGTTGATGAAACCCCTGATTCTGAGCGCCATTCTATTGCGAATATAATCGTGGGTGCTTTAAATAATGAACTAAAGACTACTGCGTGCGAATTGCCGGCCACTGACAATGTAACTGTGACCCAGTTTGTGATGGACTCTTTGAAATTACTATGGCCGCGTGGAATCAAATACGACAGGTTACTTTTATTTGTTACTGATGCAGGTCCTTATATGGTAAAGGTATTTTTCCTAACTAAATTCATATAAGTTGCTTGGCACACGCTCTTCAACGCATTTCTGAGACAATGGTTCTTTCCCATTGGTAGATAGATTTGTGTCCAATACGAAGATAATTTTTGTTAAATCACCTAAAAGAGTTAAGTTGTTTAGATCAACAGCACCTAATATCTGACTTCTTCCTGCACCAGTGTTAACTCGATGGGGAACATGGGTCGATGCAGTTTTATATTATGCTGAGCACATAGAAATAGTCGAAGAGGTTGTTAATTCATTGGAGTTGAAAGATGCTTCATCAATAGAAACTGTGTAAAATATTCTGTCAGGCACCGGGTTAAAAGAGGATCTTGGTTTCATATCTGCCCATTTTTCTTTCTTACCAACAGCCATAACGGCATTGGAAGCTGTAGGATCTCCTTTGCATGAATCACTTACTGTCTTTGAAAAAATAATATGTGATGTAAGTTCGGTTCCTGGTAGCATAGGAAAAAAAGTGAAAGAAAAAGTGATATAATTATGTAATTTCAAAAAATTCTGGTTATAAGCAGATGTGCGATATTCGAGACATCCTCAAAAGGAAACCATCTGTCACACCAAGAGACTTGACTCTCTCTCTGTGAAGCAGTTAACATCATTTAAATATGCCCGATAACATCTTGTGGCGTGGAGAGAAGTTTTTCACGTTACAAAGGTGTTTTGCGAGACAACAGACGATGTTTTACAGTTGAAAATTTGTGCAAAATGTTGGTTGTGAACTGCAATTTAGCAGTTAATACTAGCAGCGGGACCACTTCTGCTTCAACCTCTAAGGAATAAGGTAACTTTATTTATTATTTATACTAACTTGTCTTGTCTACTGCAAAGGGACATTGTTTTAATTAAATAGTGCATATTTCTTGGCATATTTTCAGGTTTTTAAGAGCATATTGGCATGCATATTTCAGTGTTTTTTAGGGCATGAACTTCCGAGCCCTAGTTATTATTATTGTTAGTAATAATAAATAAATTATTATTTATTTATAAACAGGTTAACAATGTGAGATCACATCTTCCTGTATCCAAAGTGTTTAAGTACGTATCTTCTTCCTCCATTCTTCTCTTATTTCCCAATCCCGCTCTTCTAAATTCTTCTCCTTCATACTATTCCTTATATCATGTATCCAGGTTTTCCGCGGTCTTCCGCTCTTCCCTCTCCCTGGTGGAATCCATTCCAAGACTTGTCTCGGTAATCTTGTTTCCATCATCCTACGTGTATGACCATACCATTCCAATTGTTTGCATTTTAAAATCTAATAATGTATCATTAACATTCATTTTTTGTCTAATAGTTGTATTACTAATTTTCTCTAATTTAGAATGCCTAGTGGATCTTCTAAAACAATCCATTTCAATAGAAAGCAATTTTAATTTCAGGTTTGTGTTTAGGTGCCATGTTTCCGCTCCATAAGTTATAGTGCTTCTTATTATAGAATTGTAATTTTGTATCCACTGCTAATGCCTTATCCCACAAAATTCCGTTCAACAGATCTATTGTTGATCTACCTTTCTGGATTCTATATTTTATGTCATCTTCCTGACAGCAGTTTGAATTTATTTTAACCCCCAAATATTCACATTCTTCTCGTCCTTTGGTACGTCCCATTCCATCTTCCAAAATCAAGTCTTTACTTTCATCCCCACAAGACATATATAGTGTTTTCTCCAAAGTGTATTAGTGTATTCTTCCATAAGTTTTCCAGTCATATATTCTATGTCGTCATAATCTTGAACTATAACCAATTGATCATCAGCAAATAACAGTGTAGAAATTGTGTATTAATTATTACAATTAATCATTATTATAATAAATAAATTGTCATCATCGTTCAAATCGATGGTTTTTAAGTGTGCTTAAAAACGGCAGCTTCGTCAGTAGATTTACTGGCATGTAAAAGAACTCTTGCGGAACGAAATTCCGGCACACCGGCGACGCTGATGTGACAGCGTCGTTAAAAACCATAATCATCATATATGGGCAGAGCAAAACAATTCCGAACGTTCTGCGCGGTGTTTTTCCTGTCCGTTTCCTCTGCGCTCGTTGTCTGCCGCTATCATAGAAAGGCGCGGAGTGAAACCATACAATTGTTTAAAGCTACATTTAAAGGCTTTACTCACCAACTTTAAGAAAGGAGATGCTGAAACTGGCCACTATCGTTGTCCATATATTTTTGGCACTTCTTTAGGTAAACTATCCATCACTCGCCGTAGTTCACATTGAGAAATGCCGGCAATTTCCTGGTGGACATTTTAATTCTTCCACAGTGTGTGGGTTCATCTTGCACACTTTATGCTTTAAGTTACCCCAGAGATAGAAATCCCAGGGGGTTAAGTCGGGGGACCGAGGGCGCCACAAATCTATTAATAATTTTGTCGTGAAGCTAAGCACAACTTCAGTTGTTCTTATTGAAAAATTAGCCTATGAGCTGTTGTAGTCTTGAAAAAAAAAAACAAAAACAAAAAAACTAATGTGTTGCACTCACATGACTTTCTCTACTCTTGTATTAACCATTCTTACAAACTCTTATTCCTATATCTTCTTCATGTTAGTTAAGATAAACATTTGTACAAATTATCTTATTGCTTATTTCCTTGTAGGTACAGCGGGAATGTTGGAACACAGTAGGCTTTGTGCGATAGTCAAATGTTTGAGCTTCTGTTGTCTTTGCACACTTAACATATAAAAAAATGAACAACGATGATCCATTTCACGAAAGTTCTAAGTTTTCCGAAACTCACACACATAACAAGGAATATCTTCGAAATGGTTCACCCTACAAGAAAATTTATAGGGACATAAATTGTGTATTTTAGCAAGATCTACATTTTTTGTATAGTATGATTTGGTCTATCTCTAACGGTTTACCAGTTATGCAAAAGTCGTCCACAGTAAATACGACTACAGGTGCTATAACCAGAAAATTCAAGATATACATTTGATTTGTCATCAAAATATCTCAAACATATGACATTTTAATCAAAATCGTTAGAGCCATTTTCAAGAAAATAAACATTTTCCATATAAAGAGTAATTTAGAGTGGGACTATTTTCTTCAAAATCTTCGTGTCGCATCCTTGAAAGACATTAAACTTAAATACCGACTTTTCGTTTTTGAGCTATGCTGTCCACAGACTGACAGACACACAGACGGACCTTTTTCTAAAAATGCTTTTTTTGGATTCAGGGGGTCGCAAAACATATATTTCCGGTGAAATCTCGACATCGAATTTTTGGGTGGAATACAATACTTCCCCTACTTAACAGTAGAGAAAGTAAAAGGGGGGTAAAATCACGCTTCCTGTTGGTTATTTCTCTAAAAAAGGGCAAAATTTTGTTCACGTGTGTACGGACGTCAACTGCTGATTCGAAAAGAATTGGCCCTATAACTCGGAACCTAATATCATTCATTAAGTATCCCTTCGTGAGGAAAAATTGGTGTATGGTTCGCCATGAGCGGAGAAAGGTTTTTCAGAGCTCTAAACCTTCAGGATGTGACAGAAGATTCTTTTGATTTTCTCAAAAATGACCAACGATTTTAATTAAAATACCACATATTTAAGATATATCCATGACAAATGAAATCTTGAATTCTTTGAGAATGCCCCCAGGATTCCGCTTCATTCTGAATGACTTTTGGATACCTTATAAACCGCAAGACAAATCTTGCAGTACGAAAATACACACAATTTATGTAAAATGTATTGTTTGTGGTGTGAGCCATTTCCGAGAAATTTCTTGTTACTTGTTTGAATTTTTTACTTTCTCTACTGGTAAGTAGGGGAAGTATTGTACTCCACTCAAAATTTTGATGTCGAGATTTCACCGGAAATACATGTTTTGAGGCCCCCTGAATCCAAAAAAAGCCTTTTTAGAAAAAGGTCCGTCTGTGTGTCTGTCAGTCTGTGGACAGCATAACTCAAAAGCGAAAAGTCGGTTAAAAACTAAAGTTGGTATTTAAGTTTAATGTCTTTCAAAGATGCGACACGAAGATTTTGAAGAAAATGGCCCCACCCTAAACTACCCTTTACATGGAAAATTTTTCGAACATTTTGATTTTCTTGAAAATGGCTGTAACGATTTTGATTGAAATGTAATATGTTTGAGATATTTTGATGACAAATCAAATGTATATCTTGAATTTTCTGGTTATAGCACCTGTAGTCGTATTTACTGTGGACGACTTTTCCATAACTGGTAAACCGTTAGAGATAGACCAAATCATACTATACAAAAAATGTAGATCTTGCTAAAATACACAATTTATGTCTCAATAAATTTTCTTGTAGGGTGAACCATTTCGGAGATATTCCTCCTTATGTCTGTGAGTTTCGGAAAACTTGGAACTTTCGTGAAATGGGTCATCGTTGTTCATTTTTTTTATATGTTACGTGTGCAAAGAGAACGGAATCTCAAAGCTTTAAAAAATTTGACTATCGCACAAAGCCTACTGTATTCCAATATTCCCCTTGCACCTACAAGGAAATAAGTAATGAGATAATTTGTACAAATGTTTATCTTAACTAACACGAAGAAGATATACGAATAAGAGTTTGTAAGAATGGTTAGTAGAAAAGTATAGAAAGTCATGTGACTGCAACACATCAGATTTTTAATATTTAGTTTTGCCATATAGGAACACGTCATTTGTGTTTTATCTCTTGGCCATGAATAGAGACGGAATTACAATGTCATATCATAGTGACCAGATCCTAAATTATTTGACTATTATTAAAGCCTATTATATTCCCATATTCCCCTACAAAAATTAGCAATAAGATAATTTCTGCAAATGTTAATTTCGATTAACTGTATCTGTAACTGTGTGCGCGTGTATGTGAACTGCATACTGAAAAATCGAAAAGTCTGTTAAGTGCCAAAGTTGGAATTTAAGGTCAGCATCTTGTATGGAGCTGACCCGCAGAAATTCAAGAAAATTCTCCTACATCACACTACGCTTTACACGGAATATTAAAAAAAATTAAATTTTTCAAAAATGGCTCTATCAATTTTGATAATAATACGACATGTCTAAGATATTTTCATGCCAAACGAAAATATGTTGATTTTTGGGAGAATGTATTCATTCTTAATGACTTTTTCGCATAACCATAGGAGGTAGACAAAAACTTACAAAAAAGTAGATACCGTTAAAGCCCAAAATTTGTGTCAAATACAAATTTTTATGGAGCAAACCATTTCTGAGATATTCCTTGTCATTGCTTTGAATTTTCAAAAAATTGCAATTTTTAAACACGAACACATTCGTTTTTTTATATCTTGGCGACGCAAAGAGAACATTTGTTCAAAGCCATCACATGGCGTCCATCTCTTAAAATACTTGAAATGTTCGTATTTGTTGAGCTTGTGAAAAAAATTACAGCATCGTTGAGAGTTTGTTCCCAATAAGCGTCATTTTCAAAACCGATTTTAGTGTGTCTGAGAGCGATTCACTTAATCGATTCATTGCTCAAATCGATCTTCGATTAATCTATCTCACAACGCCACCCTAGAATTGACATCTAGGAACGATTTGAATGGGAAAAAGATAAATGCAGTTTTATGTCTTTCCGTGCAATTTTTCCAAATATTTTCTCCATAAGAACCTTTCTCGGACTGCATATCGTTTTCAAACCTAGAACATTGCACTGAGAAAGAGGTGTGATTAAGTTTCATAAAAGAAAATGAGTAGAGAAAACCGTGTGAATGTAATATGTTGCATTTCTGTTTCATCATAGAAAAGTGTGTAGGTATGTGTGTGTGTGTATGAGTGTATGTGTGTATGTGTGCATGTGTGCATGTGTGTGTGTGTATGTATGTGTGTATGTATTGTCACCGCGCCCGCCGCATCTATTTGCCGACAACAGCAGTGTCACCCATCGCATTATTGTCGGCACTACCGCAAAGGAGCGGAAGGAAAGAGAGCATGGCCACATTGTTGGGGCGCTTGCCGAAAGAGAGAAAAGAATAGAGACTTCGAGAATCTTCCGCTTTGTATTTCACCGCAATAACTGAACTTTCCAGAATAGTGCCTGGGAGATATAAATAGCGGTAAAGTGCGACAGAAGAGGCATTCAGACGTATGTGAAGCGTTGAGTAGTCGTGCCGAGGACAGGACAGAGGTATGTGAAGCGTTGAGGAGTCGTGCCGAGGACAGGAGAGAGGTATGTGAGGCGTTGAGCAGTCGTGCCTACTGAGAAGGGACAGTTCTTTGTGTTACGAGTTCGGAGCCGTGCAGTTGGAGAATCGAAAAAGACTTTCTTGCTGTTGCAACGAGTGTACAAAGTTACTGTTTACGGAAATAAAAGTGTTTATTTATCTCGCATACATCTGTCGTCTTTACTTTTCAACCCACCAAAGTTACACTGGTGTCAGAAGTGGGATTCGTCGAATTGCTTCTAGTTTCGTTACATCGTCGTTAGAAGTTGCAACGTTAGAACCAAGGTGGAGGGAGATTCGGAAACCAGGATGATGGCAATGATGAAAGAATTATTCGCCGAAATGAAAACAGAAATGTCCAAGATGAAGACGGCAAACGACAACCTCGTCGCCGAAATGAAGACGGCAAACGACAACCTCGCTACCAAAATGAAGACGAGAAACGACAACCTCGCTGCCAAAATGGAAACGTCAAAGGACAACCTCGCTGCCGAGCTGAAAGAGATGAAGACAGCAAACGACAACCTCGCTGCCAAAATGGAAACGTCAAAGGACAACCTCGCTGCCAAAATGGAAACGTCAAAGGACAACCTCGCTGCCGAGCTGAAAGAGATGAAGGCGGAGCTATTGGTGAAAATTGACGGCGAACTGACTGGCGTGGCGGAAGACGTGGAAGAACTCGGCGAAAAGGTGGAAGACCTCTGCCAGCATGTGGACGTCGTGGAGGACGACGGGCAACGTCTTGGCGCCCTGGTAGTAAGAGTTGACGAGAGCGTCAAAGTACTGGATGCCAGGGGCAGACGGAATAGCGCGGAGCCGGGGAGGGAGCACCTAGTGGCCGAGGCGACAGTTGCGCCCGTTTCAGATGATGTGAGGGAAGACCTGGAACAACTCGGCGAACTGATTGGCGTGACGGAAGACGTGGAACAACTCGGCGAACTGACTGGCGTGACGGAAGACGTGGAACAACTCGGCGAACTGACTGGCGTGACGGAAGACGTGGAACAACTCGGCGAACTGACTGGCGTGACGGAAGACGTGGAAGAACTCGGCGAAAAGGTGGAAGACCGCTGCCAGCATGTGGACGTCGTGGAGGACGACGGGGAAAGTCTTGGCGCCCTGGTAGTAAGAGTAGACGAGAGCGTCAAAGTGCTGGATGCCAGGGGCAGACGGAATAGCGCGGAGCCGGGGAGGGAGCACCTAGTGGCCTAGGCGACAGTTGCGCCCGTTTCAGATAACGAAAGTGTACGTCTCGGGGAAGACAAAGGGGCAGTTCAGGGACGTCGTCGAGGATCCCCTGGAGGAGTGTGTCGGGTACGTAACTAACCAGGGTATGAAAGGAAACAAGCAATAAGATAATTTGTACAAATGTTTATTTTAACTAACACGAAGAAGATATAGGAATAAGGGTTTATAAGAATGGTTAGTACAAGAGTAGAGAAAGTCCTGTGAGTGTAACACATCAGATATCTGTAATAACATGAAGAAGATATTCCTATAAGACTTTGTAAGAATGGTAAGTACAGGAGTAGAGAAAGTCATGTGAATGTAACACATCAGATATCTGTATTAACATGAAGCAGATATAGGAATAAGAGTTTGTAAGAATGGTTAGTACAAGAGTAGAGAAAGTCCTGTGAGTGTAACACATCAGATATCTGTATTAACATGAAGAAGATATAGTAATAAGAGTTTGTAAGAATGGTTAGTACAAGAGTAGAGAAAGTCATGTGAATGTAACACATCAGATATCTGTATTAACATGAAGAAGATATAGTAATAAGAGTTTGTAAGAATGGTTAGTACAAGAGTAGAGAAAGTCATGTGAATGTAACACATCAGATATCTGTATTAACATGAAGAAGATATAGTATTAAGAGTTTGTAAGAATGGTTAGTACAAGAGTAGAGAAAGTCGTGTGAGTGTAACGCATCAGATATCTGTATTAACATGAAGAAGATATAGTAATAAGAGTTTGTAAGTATGGTTAGTACAAGAGTAGAGAAAGTCATGTGAGTGTAACACATCAGATATCTGTATTAACATTAAGAAGATATAGTAATAAGAGTTTGTAAGAATGGTTTGTACAAGAGCAGAGAAAGTCCTGTGAGTGTAACACATCAGATATCTGTATTAACATGATGAAGATATAGCAATAAGAGTTTGTAAGAATGGTTAGTACAAGAGTAGAGAAAGTCATGTGAGTGTAACACATCAGATATCTGTATTAACATGAAGAAGATATAGCAATAAGAGTTTGTAAGAATGGTTAGTACAAGAGTAGAGAAAGTCCTGTGAATGTAACACATCAGATATCTGTATTAACACGAAGAAGATATAGCAATAAGAGTTTGTAAGAATGGTTAGTATAAGAGTAGAGAAAGTCATGTGAGTGTAACACATCAGATATCTGTATTAACATGAAGAAGATATAGCAATAAGAGTTTGTAAGAATGGTTAGTACAAGAGTAGAGAAAGTCATGTGAGTGTAACACATCAGATATCTGTATTAACATGAAGAAGATATAGCAATAAGAGTTTGTAAGAATGGTTAGTACAAGAGTAGTGATACCGAAATTTAGATTTCCGATCGAATGGGCTTTTGAAAAAGACATGTTTTAATTTAATTGCCGGATATGAGATTTGCGATAAGTGTTAAGTAATAACATAAATAGATAATAGAGCAGGAAGTGTTGTAAGGTGAGCATGATATGAGTAAATAATAGTCGTTAAATTCGTAGGATAAACACATTATTGGTTTCAAATTAACGAGTCATGACGTCATACCACATAGTTTAAAATACCCGTTCGAAAGTCAGTTCTACAAACCTTAAAAGTCGCGCGATATATCTAATAAAATATAAAGTAAACATCGTTTAATCCTAAAAAGGTAATTATATATTTGAAATTCATAAAAGAACATGTTATAATAGAAAGGGACATTTCTAAATTGCGGGAAAAGGAAATAGCATTTTGGATACGAGGCTTTCTTGGATGACGTCATGACATTCAAATGGAGCGAACGGTTTTCTTAGCGTGGGTAAGAGAGAAGCGTCGAGTCAGTACTCAAAGAGAGACCAGTACGGGAGATCGCGCTGAGCGGATGTGAGGGCGATGCCTCTACAGATACAAATATTTTCGGCATAACTCCTGAAAATATTTAAATAGGAAATAAAGGATATGAAAAGTTGTTCTTGGGTTGTCCATTACACTTGCGCAAACCCGAGATAAAGAGATCTTATGCAGAACTAGCTGAGGCGAGCTACATCGAAGGGCAACGTCACATCACCAACGACTTCAGCTTCAAATGGCGATCTAATAACTTGGACACAACGATTTTACAGCTTCAAATTGGCTTCCCAACGTGTGGCGCCGAAAGAATGGACCAAAACCCCAAGACGACCAGATCAGCATCGAACCAGCAGACAAGAAGGTGCCCAGCGTGTGAACATCTGTGAAACGTGTAGTGAACAAGTTTAAGTGCAGTTAAAGTAATAGTGAAAATATTGAAAATTTTGGTGAGTAGAAAAACACATGTAAATAGCTTAGAAATGGAAGACAGTGACACTGAATTTTTAGGTTTCGATAGTCCGGAAATTGAGAAAAGTGTAAGTAGGATGGAAGAATTTAATCAGAATGTAATTGGTAGCAGAATATGCCAAGAAGTAGAAGATCAGAACGTTAGAGAAACACCTAGAGGTAGTTCAGAAATGTTTAGTAGTAATTCAGAAAGGCCAGCATTTATGTCAGAAATAGAGAATATGTTTCAAACGATAATGAAAAAGATGAGTACAGAGTTAAGTCAAAAGATAGATGAAAGTAGTAAAGAATTAAGAACAGTGGAAAAGATGAGTACAGAGTTAAGTAAAAAGATAGATGAAAATAGTAAAGAATTAAGAACAGTGAAAAAGATGAGTACAGAGTTAAGTCAAAAGATGAGTACAGAGTTAAGTCAAAAGATAGATGAAACTAGTATAGAGTTAGGACAGAAATTAGAGAAGGGACAACAGGAATTGGGAATGCAATTGGAGAATCAGAAGAGAGCTTTAGAAACCTTTAGGGAAGAAGTTAGGGAGGAAATTAATAAAGTTAGTAGTGAAGTGAAAGAAAATAGAGAACAGGTAGAACAGGTTAAGGGAGAATTAGAGACAATAAGGCAAGAAGTAAAGAATTCTGAAAAGAAATTAGGTCAACAAGTGAGTGAAAAATTAGATAAAGAAAGGGAAAAAGTAACATATAGATTAGACAAACAAAGGGAAGAAATTAGAGAAGAGTTACAGGGGTGTAAAGTTAGAATAGAAAGATCTGATGTAGAAAGTGAAAGGCAGGCTAGAAATTTGGAGGATGTTACAGACCAAATAAAAGGAGTAGTAACAGAAATTACTCAGGTAAAAGAGGCCTTAGAAAATTTGAAATTAAATGAAAATGCATGTAATCACAACAATCTTAGTAATGAAGTTGCAAGAAACGAGGCAATACCAGGTGTATCAGCTGACATTTCGATGCAAAATAGGGGTAACAGTAATTCCCATTCTGATCTCGGAAATAGCTCAGGGATAGGTGACAATTCAAATTTACATTGGCCTAACCATGTCTTAAATGAAATGACACCTCCAGTTTTTGAAAATGAAGATTCAGATGATCCTAAAGCCTTTTTAGAAGGGTTACAAGAGTACTTCACGGTGAAACGTATACCAGAGGAGTACAAGATGGTGATAGTAAGAAAATGTCTAAAGGGTAATGCTGCTAATTGGCTAGGCCTTTCTATGGGTAACAATAATGACTACCGGACCTTTAGGAACATCTTTTTAACCAGATATTGGGGAGCTAGTAGGCAGGCTAATATTAGAGTTGAATTAAGCAATGGAAAGTTTAATCCTAGATCGGAGGAATCGATGGTCAACTATTTTATGAGAATAGCGAGAAAATCGAAGATGTTGGATCCTCCTCTAGATGAAAAAGATCTAATAAATATAGTTACTCCACATTTTCCGGAAACGCTTCAACACTACCTAATCATAGCCCGACCCGATAGCATTGCAGCTATGATCGAATCATTATCAGCCTTAGAAGTCAATAAGCCGAAACACGCATTTGGAAATAAATATGAAGAAAAAGAAACTGTAAATTCTTTCGGGCAAGGGGCACAGTATTATCAGAATAGAAGTGAGATTAGGGAAAGATATAAAGGACCAGTACCAAGGATGGAATCATTCCGGTGGGAAAATCGAGGTAGATATAACCAGGAAGGGCATCACCAAAATAGAAATGGTAATCAAAGGGGAAGAAATATAAGGGTGAATTATATGAATACAAATAGATTTGATCGAGGTAGACGGGGCCGTTATTTTGGACATAGTAGAAATTCAAATGATGGGTATTGGACAAACGGAGATAATGAGTTTAGACCGAGGTCACCAAGACAGGAAGAAAGGTATTCAAATGGACGAAATTCCCCCGAAAATGCGGAAATGGTCGAGGCCATTAACACGGTCAAAAACATGGTAGGAAGTAACCCCGATTTAATGCAGGAAAACAGAAGTAACAATTCGGGAAATAGTACAGGAGCAATACATAAAAATCAGGGAAACGCCAGACCCGGTCAAACGCGCCTTCAGTGAGAACTGGGTATCCTAGTAATGATTGTGATAAGTACTCGGAAGTAAATAGTCCTGGAAGGCAAATGATGATACAAAAGAAAAGAGAATGGAAAAATAGAAACGACGAAAACGAAAAAGTAGGAGATCCACCTAAAATCAAAATTGGAGTAAATGGAAAACAATACAATGCAATTATAGATACGGGATCAAATAGCACAGTATGCTCACAAAATTTTTATGATAATTTACAAAGTAGTGGCTTTAAAGTAATGTCTTTACCAGTTAATGGGATATATTGCTCGCTAGCTGTGGGAAAACGAAAAGAGAGAGTAAAATTTCAAGCAATGATAAATATTGAAATAAATGGGAGAATACTTGGAATTTTATTTCTGATTGTAGGAAGACTTGTTACAGATATTATAATAGGTTGTGATTGTCTTTATGCCTGGGAAGCTGTGGTGAATTTTAAAAACATGATTCTAGAAATGAAAGTTGAAGATGAGACCATTATAGTGCCTTTTGTGGAAGATAGTAGTTCAGAAACTATTGTAAGAGAAAAAGAGGAAGAAGAAATCCAAGGGGATACATTCTTTGTAGAATATGTTAAAGTAGGAGCTATGGAATTAACTGAAGTAAATGTCAAAGAGTACAGAGTCGATAATAAAGAAAATGTAGAATGGGATAAAAATGATTTCATAGACAATTTGAGGGTTTCTGATGCAACTAGGTACTATGATAGGGAGAGTAGTGAAGACTTAGAAGAATTGTTGAGGGAAAAGGTAACGCAGGCTGATCAACTAAATGAACAACAGAGGGATAAACTGTTCGAAATATTAATCCGAAATAAAGAAGTATTCTCTGAGAAACCTGGTAAATGTAATATTTATACTCATTAGTTTGAGATGATACCCATCAAACCTTTTACACGTAAAGCGAGAGCTATCCCTAGTACAATAAGAGAAGAGGTAGATGCAGTTATAAAGTCAATGCTAGAAGATGAGGTTATTGAGATTTCTAATTCAGAATTTGTGAATCCCCTATGTATTGTAAATAAGGCTAATGGAAAGATTAGGGTGACATTAGACTCGAGAAAACTAAATTATTGTTCATCATACTTTCCATCAGGGAATCCAACAGAACGTGTCCTCCGAGATATAGGAATTTATTTACGTGTACTTACACATCATAATCACAAGGATTGGGTGAAATATTGTCCATTGATAGAAAAGATTATCAATCACACCATTAATGTAACTACTGGGTTTGCACCAATAAAATTAATGTTAGGAATTGAACCAGAACCAATATTGATCGGGGTACCAAAAACACTGAAAATTAATGACATTCAGTTAAGTGAAGAAGAAAGAGCGAAAATTGCTTTTGAACGAATCAAGAAAAAGGCAGAGAAGCGAAAATTAAAGAAAAAGAGTAGAAAACATAAATGGGAACCTAAGATAGGTGATTGGGTACTAGTTAAAGACCATAAGTTATCAAGTGCCTTGAGAGGTAGGAACAAAAGGATGGAATTGTTATATAAAGGTCCTGCAGAAATTATATCAAAATTTGGTTATCATACCTATGAATTAAGAGATGTTAAAAATGAAAAATGTCTGGGAAGATGGCATAAACAACTCCTTCGACCATACAAGAAACCGTGTGGTGCCTTGGAACCTTGATTTAATGTAAAAGAAAAATTGGAAGTGTCATTTGTCTATTGGCGCCCAATCAGCTTTGAGATAAAATGTAATTGTTAGCTTACTTGAAAATCATATATTGGTCAGGTACTTACATATTCATGAAAAATGCAGAATGTGAATTGCTATCTACTACAAAGAGCTTAAAAATATATTGTATAGAGCTCACAATAACAGCTTCAGAAAGATTGTTAAATTGTTCATCTCCGCATAGAGAGAAAACAGAATATTTACCTTGTAAACATTTGGTAAAATATTTAGATGTATAGATAGTTATCACAGCAAGACAAAGAAAGAACTTGTCTGAAGAGTGTAATGGATTTATATAAATATATGTACCTTTTAGTGCTTAAAGGATATAGTACAGATATGTGTGTTACAATAACAAAAGTAAAAAAAATCACAGTGCAAGTGATAGTGAGAGCGAAGTGAGCAAACATGAACTAAAAGAAGGAAGTATAAAGAAAGACTCTTGAAATTTAACCTTTATATAAAAGCTTCACAGAAGAAACCATAACATATTGTAATTAGTATTTAAGGATTAATGTTAAGTCAAATGTACAATTGTTTGTCATGTTAAAAGATTAATGAGAAAATGTGTTAATAACCAATTTAAAAAAAAAAAACAGTGTAATTGAAAATTGTATATAATGGGAGTGTTGCCGATTATTCAAAATACAGGAGTAATTTTTTAATTTTTCTTTCGGGCAAGACATTTACATTATTTTATTATGAAATAATAAAATAATATAAATGGGGGCATTTGATACCGAAATTTAGATTTCCGATCGAATGGGCTTTTGAAAAAGACATGTTTTAATTTAATTGCCGGATATGAGATTTGCGATAAGTGTTAAGTAATAACATAAATAGATAATAGAGCAGGAAGTGTTGTAAGGTGAGCATGATATGAGTAAATAATAGTCGTTAAATTCGTAGGATAAACACATTATTGGTTTCAAATTAACGAGTCATGACGTCATACCACATAGTTTAAAATACCCGTTCGAAAGTCAGTTCTACAAACCTTAAAAGTCGCGCGATATATCTAATAAAATATAAAGTAAACATCGTTTAATCCTAAAAAGGTAATTATATATTTGAAATTCATAAAAGAACATGTTATAATAGAAAGGGACATTTCTAAATTGCGGGAAAAGGAAATAGCATTTTGGATACGAGGCTTTCTTGGATGACGTCATGACATTCAAATGGAGCGAACGGTTTTCTTAGCGTGGGTAAGAGAGAAGCGTCGAGTCAGTACTCAAAGAGAGACCAGTACGGGAGATCGCGCTGAGCGGATGTGAGGGCGATGCCTCTACAGATACAAATATTTTCGGCATAACTCCTGAAAATATTTAAATAGGAAATAAAGGATATGAAAAGTTGTTCTTGGGTTGTCCATTACACTTGCGCAAACCCGAGATAAAGAGATCTTATGCAGAACTAGCTGAGGCGAGCTACATCGAAGGGCAACGTCACATCACCAACGACTTCAGCTTCAAATGGCGATCTAATAACTTGGACACAACGATTTTACAGCTTCAGTAGAGAAAGTCATGTGAGTGTAACACATCAGATATCTGTATTAACATGAAGAAGATATAGTAATAAGAGTTTGTAAGAATGGTTAGTACAAGAGTAGAGAAAGTCATGTGAGTGTAACACATCAGATATCTGTATTAACATGAAGAAGATATAGCAATAAGAGTTTGTAAGAATGGTTAGTACAAGAGTAGAGAAAGTCATGTGAATGTAACACATCAGATATCTGTATTAACATGAAGAAGATATAGTAATAAGATTTTGTAAGAATGGTTAGTATAAGAGTAGAGAAAGTCATGTGAGTGTAACACATCAGATATCTGTATTAACATGAAGAAGATATAGCAATAAGAGTTTGTAAGAATGGTTAGTACAAGAGTAGAGAAAGTCATGTGAGTGCAACACATCAGATTTTTCTCCTTGCAGTGTTTAACAAATCAGTATCAACCTTCAAAGAAGGTGCAACTTCCATTGGTTCAGCAGATACCTTCTTCTTCTCTGAAAACACTTGCAGTAAATATCTAAAGCCTTTTTCAGAGGCAGGTCTGCACTTGTGGTATATAGATATTTACACCCTGTATATGTTACGGAAGCACCAATGGTTCACTCCACAAACAAATTGTATTTGAGATAATAGCGTGCGTTATCGATATTTAAGTTTTTATTACGGGCTTCATATTAGCTTCACCTGTATGGATGTATACATGAATGTATGTATGTATGTATGTATGTGTGTGTGTGTGTGTGTGTGTGTGTGTGTGTGTGTATGTGTGTATGTGTGTATGTGTGTATGTGTGTATGTGTGTATGTGTGTATGTGTGCGTGTGTGCGTGCGTGTGCGCGCGTGTGTGTGCGGGCGTGTGTGTGCGCGCGTGTGCGGGTGCGCGGGTGCGCGGGTGCGTGTGGGTGCGTGGGTGTGTGTGTGCGTGGGTGCGTGTGTGTGCGTGGGTGCGTGTGTGTGTGCGGGTGCGTGTGTGTGTGTGGGTGCGCGGGTGCGCGGGTGAGTGTGGGTGCGTGGGTGTGTGTGTGTGTGCGCGTGTGTGTGTGTGCGCGGGTGCGTGTGGGTGCGTGGGTGCGTGGGTGTGTGTGTGTGTGTGTGTGCGGGTGTGTGTGTGTGTGTGCGGGTGTGTGTGTGTGCGCGGGTGCGTGTGGGTGCGTGGGTGCGTGCATGCATGTATGTATGTATGATGTAAATTAAATGGGTTATTCTATGAAAACAGTTCCTTTCTCGTTTTAAACATGTCACATGGCACTGGAAATAAGTACGCCACCTTTAAGGGGGTTCAGAATGGCCATAAATGGACAAATTTTCAAACTTTAGATTTGATTTGATTTTTGTTGCACAGATTTGAACGATTAAAATCATATATAACACCTTACATTTACAGTATAGTAGAATATGTAATTTTCAGTTTTTGGCACGCATTGCCACTGTCAAAAACTATCAAAATGACATTCAAACGTTCCTATCTTCAGGCATATTTATTGCTCTTTGGGAAATGGCTATATGGTCGCTTATTCATATTTCTTTGTGTAGTAGTAGTCCGGTTTTTATTTACAGCATTTTCTACCCTATTTATAATTGGCATTACAATATAGCACTATTAATTTTTCCAAATTTCTGGTATTAAACTGCATATTTTATCTGACAGAACCATTTTATAACCTGAAAAGGAACGTTCCAGAGAAACTGACGTGCTTGGGGCATTTTTAAATTTTGCTAAATTTGATGTTAATTTGCTTTGGCAGACTCACATCCTCACAGCGCACACATTTCTCAAAACAGAAAAGCCAGCATTTTCAGCAATGCACTCCACTTATCTGTAACTTTGTCACCAACTCTGGTTTGTTTGTACTTCTTTATTGCTCGGGAAGGGACTTTCCCGTTGCTTCATGTTTCGTAATGCAAGGCGGCAAGAAAGAAAAATCTGATGTGTTGCACTCACATGACTTTCTCTACCCTTGTACTAACCATTCTTACAAACTCTTATTACTATATCTTCTTCATGTTAATACAGATATCTGATGTGTTACACTCACATGACTTTCTCTACTCTTGTACAAACCATTCTTACAAACCCTTATTACTATATCTTCTTCATGTTAATACAGATATCTGATGTGTTACACTCACATGACTTTCTCTACTCTTGTACAAACTCTTATTCCTATATCTCCATGTTAGTTAAGATAAACATCCGTACAAATTATCTTATTGCTTATGTCCTTGTAGGTACAAGGGGAATATTAGAATACAGTAGGCTCTTTGCACGATTAACATATAAAAAAATGAACAACGTTGTTGCATTTCGCTAAAGTTCTAAGTTTTCCGAAACTCACAAACATAACAAAGAATATCTCCGAAATGGTTCACCCTACAAGAACATTTATAGACACATAAAGTTTGTATTTTAGCAAGATCTACATTTTTTGTATAGTATAATTTGGTCTATCTCTAACGGTTAACCAGTTATGCAAAAGTCGTCCAGAGTAAATACGACTACAGGGGCTATAGCCAGAAAATTCAAGATATACCTACATTTTATTTGTCATCAAGATATCTCAAACATATGACATTTTAATCAAAATCGTTAAAACCATTTTCAAGAAAATCAAAATTGTCGAAAAATCTTCCATGTAAAGTGTAGTTTAGGGTGGGGCTATTTTCTTCAAAATCTTCGTGTCGCATCCTTGAAAGACATTAAACTTAAATACCAACTTTGGTTTTTAACCGACTTTTCGTTTTTGAGTTATGCTGTCCACAGACTGACAGACTGACACACAGACACACACACGGGCCTTTTTGTAAGAATGCTTTTTTTGGATTCAGGGGGCCTCAAAACATGTATTTCCGGTGAAATCTCGACATCGAATTTTTGGGTGGAATACAATACTTCCCCTACTTACCAGTAGAGGAAGTAAAAACTGGACTGAACACATATAAACAACGTCTTACTAACCTGCAATAGTTGTTCTACAACTCATACACATGCCACGTTATCGTCTGGCAATCCATTTGCATTTGTTTCAAATGTTCAGTATAACACACACTGCACCTTTTTCTAAAAATGCTTTTTCTGGATTCGTGAAGCTTCAAAACATATATCCGGTGAAATCTCGACACCGAAACTTTGGCTCGAATACAATATTTATACTTATTATACGTAATAGAGAAAGTAAAAATGTTATCTTTATTTCCCCAAAATAATCAAAATGTCATTTTTCAGATATTGGAAAAAAAATAATAATAAAATAATAAAATAAAAATGCAACCATACCTCCTATTGTAATCAAACAAATTACTTGATCTTTGGCTCAAATTAAAGATAAATCGCAGTCATTTGTGACGCATCTGTTAGAAAATTTTATTAATTATTATTAATATTGCATTTTATACGGTTCAATTTTTAAGGCTAGATATAAACTGGGCCATTTAAAAATCTGAAAAAAAAAAAAAAAAAAACCAACTAAAAACACACATAAGTTTACGCAATATTCCCAGAAAAAAATCAGAATGGTTACACCCGTAAAACACGACTTCTTCGTAGGACGTTGAAACTTTGTTTTATGAATAATAGGCATCAAATAAGGAGACACGTATTTTTTAAATTATTTGCCTAGTTATGGCTATTAGAAGTTAAGAAACATCTGCGCGCACGTAATATAAAATCACTTGTTACTCTTAAGGTCATACAATACTTTTAATTAGTTTCGACCAATCATTATTATATAGGTATACATTTTGGACTTTTTATGCTATATTTTGTAAAACCAAAAAGTAGAATTTAAATCGAGTTTTAAATATCTAAGAAAAAATACACACGTATTCCTTGATATTTTGTCTACAAAGTAAGACATTAAAACTATGGAGCGTGCATAAGTGCATAATTTATTTATGTGACTGTATCAGACTATATCCCAACGTGAATAGGCTTGTATCAAATGAGGAAAAATATGCTTTAACTCGCCATTGAGGATTGATCTCTTCAGGGGGGCAATCTTCCTGTGTTCCCTGTGCTGACGCACACATCTGTTGTAAATGACTTGTACAAAAATGATGTGTCCTATATTGAAATATGTAGTTGAAGCTTCATTGAAAGATGGCTCATTGAAAATGATTTGGCGTTCATATCTACAAATCTAAGCTTTGTTTATGACTCGATACAAAAATTGGAATCTTCAACAAATCTGTTGAGTGAAGCCTTTAAGGACGGCTGGGTTGTTGAAATGAAAATTAATTCATTACCAGGGCTAAAAGTACTAAAAGACAAACTTAACATTTTGTTTGAGAGAAACAACGGTTTTCAAAAACTGTGTAAAGTGGCTCAAGTCATGGAAGGTAAACAAGTAAATGAGTTAGAGTGTGTGAGTGTTAGTGACATTCATTTGTTTAAATATGCACGGCTGACATCCTGTGATGTGGACAATTCTTGTTGACAGTATAAAGCGCTATTTGTGATGGGCAATTTGGAGACTTGTTTCCACTACAATTTCCAGGGAACATGCGAGGAGCTGCTATCCAGTACCTCTAACAATAGTGCAAGTAAGTTGGAGAATTTAATTTCGTGTCGGCACGTAGCCAAATGGTCAGACCGAAGATCTGTGGTTCAAATCTCGGCAATGGCGTTGTATTTATTTTCTATTAATTCTACAAAATAGACATTTGATATAGATGGCATTTGTTATATTTTGGTGCATTGTCGGATGCTTAAAAGTGGGTCGCTATGTGCAGGTTTTGACTCTTTTCATGGCATCGCGAGAAACAACCGAAAAGCGACACATCTTTAAAAACAATTAACAACTTATTGAAAAACGCAAGCGTATAATAACGGATGTATGGAAAATGCTGATGTCACAAAAATGGATCGTTTTAAACAAATTGTGTGTTTTAAAAAGACCTACGTTTTTGTGTAGTAAGTTTTTGTTTATCTGTTATAGTTTACAGTTTCCTTCAAATTCCCGAGAAGACTTCACAGGCTATTCATGTGAATGTTTAAATAGTAGCGTTTTAATTAAATTCGTTAAGTTATTTTGAGACAATTTAAAATATTGAAAAATGTAAAACTAAAACTGGAGTAAATATCGAATGTAGTATTAGAGTGTGATGCGTCAGGAAAAGATTTTGAGCAAAATTCCCTCCACCCCACCCCCCACACCGCAAACCTTTACATGACACATCGTTATTTTTAATTTTGTCAAAAATGGTTGTAATTGTTTTAATTAAATTATATGTAAGATAGACCGCCTCCGTAGCGCAGTGGTAGCGCCTGTCTCTGGCGTGGAGGACTCGGGTTCGACCTCCGGTAACAGCGTGGGGATTTTTCCTCCGCTGGAATGTTTGGCACGGGGTGCAATCAGCCTCGTTAGGTCCCGGAGAGGCCAATTGAGGAGCTACTTGATAAAGAAGTAGCGACCCTCGGTCGTGGAGACCATATAACTCGCCGGGAGGGCTCGGGGCGCGGACCACGACCCACCTTCCAGTACTGCACCCCGATAATGACGCCTGTAGTGGGCGGAGGTGTGGGACGCAGCGGCCGTGCGGCAAGTCTTGACCCTTCATGGGCTGTTGCGCTGGGGTTTAAACAATATGTAATATATATTAACACAAATAATATATTGTATATTCTGACTACGTCCATGTCCAAAATGTCACTTCGCTCAGTTTTCACTGTTACTTTATTATCTCGTTAATACTCGTCGAGTTTCGTTAAGTTCACTCTGTCACTTCAATAATATAAACTAAAAATCGGATGTATTACATTCACATGACTTTCTCTGCTCTTGCACAGACTATTCTTACAAACTCTTATTCCTCTTACTACTTCATGTTAATTGAGATAAACATTTGCAGAAATTATCGCACTGCTAATTTTCTTGTAGGTGCAAGTGAGCTTCAAGTGATAGTCAGATGTTTTAAGAGTGGTCGCTTTATGAAGACCTTGAAATCCCGTTCTCTTTGTGTGACCAAGAGATAAAGAAATGAATAACGACCTCCCATTTGAGAACGGTCTGTAAATATTGCAAACTTTGGCAAAGAACAAGGAATATCTCTGAAATGGTTGGTTCACTTCACAAAAAATATCATTTGACATAAACTGTGTTATAACGAGATCTACATACAATTATTAACTTATTATATAGTAAGATTTGGTCTACCTCTTACGGTTTACCAGTTATGCAAAGGTCATCAACTGTAAACAGGAGTGCATGGGCTATAGCCAGAAAATTCAAAATGTACATTTCCTTTGCCATAGATATCTCAAACATATGGCATTTTAATTAAAATCATTCGAACCATTTTTGAAAAAACTAAAATTATTATCGAAAAACTTTCCATGTAAAGGGTAGTATAGGGTGGAGGAATTTTCTTCAAAATCTACAAAGATATTTACTTACATACCAACTTTGGTTTTTAAACGAGTTTTCGTTTTTGAGTTTTGCTGTTCACAGACATGCGCGCGCGCACACACACACAAACACAAGCACACACACACGCACACACACACACACCTTTTCTAAGCATGCTTTTTTTTAAGGGGGCTTCAAAATATATATATTTCCATTGAAATCTCGACATCGAAACTTTGGGTCGAATACAATTATTTCCCTACTTACTATACGTAGTAGAAAAAGTGAAAAATTTGATGTGTTGCACTCACATGACTTTCTCTACTCTTGTACTAACCATTCTCACAAACTCTTATTACTATATCTTCTTCGTGTTAGTTGAGATAATCATTTGCAAAAAAATATCTTATTGCTTATTTTCTTGCAGGTACAAGGGGAATGTAGGGATACAGTAGGCTTTCAGCGATGGTCAGATCTTTTAAAGGAGGACGCTATATGGAGGATTTGAAATTGGGTTCTCTTTGCACGACCAAGGTTAAAAAAAGTGAACAATGGCCTTCCATTTGAGAAAAATGAAAGTATTGTAAAACTCGTATAAATAAAAGCAATAGTTCCGAAATGGGTCACTCCACAGAAAAAATACAGTTGGACATAAATTCTATGTTTTAACGAGAGCTACATTTTTTGTATACTAAGATTTGGTCTATCTCTTGCGGTTTCCCAGTTATGCAAAAGTCGTCAAGTGTAAATAGGACTACATGGGCTACCAGAAACTTCAAAATATACATGCTGTTTGTCATGAATGCCTTAAACATATGGCATTTTAATCAAAATCTTAAGGGCCATTTGTGAGAAAATAAAAATTTTCGACAAATTTTCTGTATAAAGGGTAGTTTAGGGTGAAGGAATTTTCATCAAAATCTTCGTGTCACTTCCTTGAAAGATTAAAAACTTAAATTGCAGCTTTGGATTTTAACCGACTTTTCGTTTTTGATTTATGCTGTTCATAGCCAGAAATATATACACCTTTTTCTAAAAAAAATGCTTTGTTTTTGGATTCAGGGGGCTTCGAAACAGGTATTTCCTCTGAAATCTCGACATCATATTTTTGGGTGGAACGAAATACTTCCCGTACTTACTATAACGCAGGAGAGAAAGTAAAAAAAAAAATGTGATGTGTTGCACTCACATGACTTTCTCTACTCTTGTACTAACTATTCTTACAAACTCTTATTACTATATCTTCTTCATGTTAATACAGATATCTGATGTGTTACACTCACATGACTTTCTCTACTCTTGTACTAACCATTCTTACAAACTCTTATTCCTATATCTTCTTCATGTTAATACAGATATCTGATGTGTTACACTCACATGACTTTCTCTACTCTTGTACTAACCATTCTTACAAACTCTTATTACTATATCTTCTTCATGTTAATACAGATATCTGATGTGTTACACTCACATGACTTTCTCTACTCTTGTACTAACCATACTTACAAACTCTTATTACTATATCTTCTTCATGTTAATACAGATATCTGATGTGTTACACTCACGTGACTTTCTCTACTCTTGTACTAACCATACTTACAAACTCTTATTACTATATCTTCTTCATGTTAATACAGATATCTGATGTGTTACACTCACGTGACTTTCTCTACTCTTGTACTAACCATTCTTACAAACTCTTATTATATCTTCTTCATGTTAATACAGATATCTGATGTGTTACACTCACGTGACTTTCTCTACTCTTGTACTAACCATACTTACAAACTCTTATTACTATATCTTCTTCATGTTAATACAGATATCTGATGTGTTACATTCACATGACTTTCTCTACTCTTGTACTAACCATTCTTACAAACTCTTATTACTATATCTTCTTCATGTTAATACAGATATCTGATGTATTACACTCACATGACTTTCTCTACTCTTGTACTAACCATTCTTACAAACTCTTATTCCTATATCTTCTTCATGTTAATACAGATATCTGATGTGTTACACTCACATGACTTTCTCTACTCTTGTACTAACCATTCTTACAAACTCTTATTCCTATATCTTCTTCATGTTAATACAGATATCTGATGTGTTACACTCACATGACTTTCTCTACTCTTGTACTAACCATTCTTACAAACTCTTATTACTATATCTTCTTCATGTTAATACAGATATCTGATGTGTTACATTCACATGACTTTCTCTACTCTTGTACTAACCATTCTTACAAACTCTTATTACTATATCTTCTTCATGTTAATACAGATATCTGATGTGTTACATTCACATGACTTTCTCTACTCTTGTACTAACCATTCTTACAAACTCTTATTACTATATCTTCTTCATGTTAATACAGATATCTGAGGTATTACACTCACATGACTTTCTCTACTCTTGTACTAACCATTCTTACAAACTCTTATTACTATATCTTCTTCATGTTAATACAGATATCTGATGTGTTACACTCACATGACTTTCTCTACTCTTGTACTAACCATTCTTACAAACTCTTATTCCTATATCTTCTTCATGTTAATACAGATATCTGATGTGTTACACTCACATGACTTTCTCTACTCTTGTACTAACCATTCTTACAAACTCTTATTGCTATATCTTCTTCATGTTAATACAGATATCTGACGTGTTACACTCACATGACTTTCTCTACTCTTGTACTAACCATTCTTACAAACTCTTATTCCTCCATCTTCTTCGTGTTAGTTGAGATAAACATTTGCAGAAATTATCTTATTGTTTATTTCCTTGTAGGCACAAGGGGAATATGGTAATACAGGAGGCTTTGAGCGCTAGTCAAATGTTTTAAAGCTGGTCGCTATATTAAGGCTTTGAAATTCCGTTCTCTTTGCACGGCCAAGAATAAAAAAGTGAATAATGAACTCGCATAAATAGCAAGGAATGTCTCTGAAATGAGTCATTCCAGAAAAAATGCATTCGGACATAAATTCTGTGTCTTAACGAAAGCTACATTTTTGTATACTAAGATTTGGTCTATGTCTTACGGTTTACCAGTCATATAAAAGTCATCAAGAGTAAACAGGACTACATGGGCTACAGTCAGAAACTTCAAAATATACATGCTGTTTGTCATGAATATCTTAAACATATGGTATTTTAATCAAAATCTTAAGGGCCATTTGTGAGAAAATAAAAATTTTCGAAAAATTTTCCATGTAAAGGGTAGTTTAGGGTGAAGGAATTTTCTTCAAAATCTTCGTGTCGCATCCTTGAAAGATATACATAAAACTTAAATAGTAACCTTGGTTTCTAAGCGACTCTTCGTTTTTTAGTTATGCTGTTCATAGACAGAAATACACACACCTTTTTCTAAAATTGCCTTGTTTGGATTCAGGGGGCCTCGAAACATACATTTCCGCCGTAATGTTGACATCAATTTTTTGGGTGGAATACAATACTTCGCCTACTTACTATACGTAGTAGCCAGCCGGAACCGGCCGCTACACTGTGACAGTTGCTCTTGAGGAGACCGTAGCAATAAATCACTTAAGAAGGGTACTGTTTATTTTCAGGCCGTTACCCCTCATAAATAGTTATTCCTTAACCTTTCAAACATGTTTGCGGTTTTGTAAATATTTTTTGCCTAGATGTACTCCTGCCTTGCGTCTGTAGTTCAGTCTGTTGCTTTTAAAGAAACCTTGTTTAGTGGCTTGCAGCTCTTAGTTTAACGTCTGTTTAGCATTATGTTTCAAGAGTAGTTGTGTTGTTTACTAACAATACCATTGAACAAACCTTTAGTGCATTTAGGGTAGTGATTTACTTTTATTAAGCACTATGAGTGACACACAATGATTCTATTTCTCGTCACGTAAGTCGTTCCAGAAAACGCCACATGCAGAAAAACCAGCGGAAAATGCATACGGCCAAGAAGGAGAGAAGTACAGATGAAGAACATGTAAGTTAAAAAACCACACATGTAGTAAAGGCACGCACCAGAGGTAGAAGAAGAGGCAGTGGCAGATGATATTTCACATTACTAACATACTCTGGTTCCTCACGGCACAGCACATCGGTGATCTAACCATACCTTTTGTTAACTTATTTCTTTATATTCACTTTAGAAGCATTCTTTGTTAGCATTAGAACAAATATTTACTAGTATTAGTTAAAGTATTGCTTACAAAATGCCAACTTTAGACGTAAACGTTTTGGTTATAACGCGCATGAAAGTATACGTTATCTAAATTATATTGTTGATGAAAATAACCTTCTGAAATCTTAAATATCTGCCAAATAACATTTTACATTCCTAATTAACAGTATTAATGTATTAGATTCACATCTGAGCAATTTTTCATCTCTCTATACATGATTTTAATATGTGCTGCATAGTAAAACTTTAATCGCATTTTTCTCAAAACTAGCTTTTGGCGCATACGCCCTTGCTATTCTAAGGGCCTCAATTTAGTTCCCTGGTTAAAATAATAATTTAAACACCATGCACCAAATGCATGTATAGAAGCAATGACGTAACTGTAGATTGTTATTCACAGATATGAGGGAGGTTACCTCTTTTGTTTATACTGAATTGTTTATAACAGCAGGCGCGATTCGTTATCGTTTCTTCCTGACTGTGTTCCTGACCAAGCCGGGTTGAAGCGTCAGTCAGTGTGTGTGTGAGTGTGTGTGAGTGTGTGTGTGTGGGTGTGTGTGTGTGTGAGTGGGTGAGTGTGTGTGTGTGAGTGTGTGAGTGTGTGTGTGTGAGTGTGTGTGAGTGTGTGTGTGTGTCTGTGGGTGTGTGTGTGTGTGTGTGGGTGTGTGTGTGAGTGAGTGTGTGTGTGTGTGTGTGTGTGTGTGTGTGTGTGAGTGTGTGTGTGTGGGTGTGTGTGTGTGAGTGAGTGTGTGTGAGTGTGTGTGTGTGTGGGTGTGTGTGTGTGTGAGTGTGTGTGTGTGGGTGTGTGTGTGAGTGTGTGTGAGTGTGTGTGTGTGTGGGTGTCTGTGTGTGAGTGTGTGTGTGTGGGTGTGTGTGTGTGTGTGGGTGAGTGTGTGTGTGTGTGTGTGTGTGTGCGCGCGCGTGTGTATATTGGTTCTGAGAACACAACGCAAAAAGGAAAAGTCGGTTAAATAGCAAACTTGATAATTAAAGGCCATGTCTTGCAACAATACGACACAAACTTTTTCAACAAAATCCTGCAACTTGAACTACCCTTTACTTGCAATTCTTTCGCAGTGTTGGATTTTCGCCAAAATGGCACAAACTATATTCATTGAATTACCATGTGCTTAACATATTTTCATAGGAAAGGAAATGTGTACCTTGAATTATTAGGGAATAGGCTCTGAAGTCCTTTTTATTTTGAATCACTTTTGTGTATCTGGTAAACCGCAAGACAGACAGAGACTCAGTACATAAAAATGTAGACCTCTTTAAAGAAGACACAAATGTGTCAAATGAATTTTTTCTGTAGTAAACCGTTTCTGAGATATTTTTTGTTATTGGTATGAATTTTGAATTTTTATACTTTTGTCAGTTGTAAAGTCATTCGTTTCTTCCTCCTGGACATGTATAGAAAACGTAATTTCAAAGTAATCACATAGCTACCAGCTCTTAACACATTTGACTATCACTTAAGCCTATTGTATTCCCAGATTCTCATACCTAAATGGAAATGTGTAATAAAACCGTTTGTACAAATGCTTATCTGGATTAACATGACAGAGGAATAAGCGTTTGTACCAAGTTTGTACAAGAGTGAGTAGAAAAAGTCGTGTGAGTGCAGGATACCACACGCTTTAAAAGGTCTGTGTGTCTGTCGATTAAGTATGAAATGTATCATTTAAATTCAATATCTTCCAAAGATGTGAAACGAAATGTGTAAGAAAAACCCCCACCACTTCTACATGTATAAAATATTTTCACAACAAATAACTGTTTTCTGAGAATAGTCTCCGAGGTCCACTCCCTTCAGCTGTTTTTGTAGAATTTTGTGTAACTGGTGCACCATAAGAGAGAGAGACAAACTCTTACTGCACAAGAAATGTAGATGTGTCTAAAAAATATCATCACTCCAAAGAACCTTTTTGTGGCAACAGCCATCCCATCTTCATTCCACCAATTGCTCCATCATCACCTTTCCTCTCATTAGTTTCACTTACATTTCATATCTTCGTCTTCCTCACTCTCATACCTGGTTACGGGGCCGCGCCGTAGCTGAGTGGTTAGACCATTCGCTTCTCACCAAAGAGGCTCGAGTTCGATCCCAGGTAACCGCATGTGAGATTCGTAATGGACGAATCGGCGCTGGGACGCGTTTCCTCCAGATTCTCCGATTTCTACCGGTTCTCCATCTTCATTCCAGTGTCACCGCCTGCGGTGCCGCAGTAGTAATAGCGGGCGTTAAACATTACAAAAAGTACCTGGTTACGGATGGACTCCCTTTTCCTGTCTCTTTGCTCAAACTACTTTTCCAGGGTGCGATGACCGTATTAAACAGTCGGGGTGCTAACCACGTCCCACCCTCCTCTACTGCACCATGACGCCTGTGGGCAAAGGTGGTGGAACTTTGACCTGTATGACCTGTTGTGCCACCGAGTGTAGTTTAGTGAGGTCAGCCATTTCCCAGATATTCGAGATTGTTGCTTTAGTTCCATATTTCCTTCTTGATACAATGGGAATGCAGTATTCTTAACCGATAGTCAAATCTTTTAGGTGCTGGTCGGTATGTGCTGACTAGAGCCCGGATTTTTATGTATTTACATATTTTAAATCCTGCATAATATTTCAAAGAGAAGTAAAAATGTTGGCGAATTACGTCATTTGGGTCTCCCTTACAAATTTTTATTTTACATTTTTTTTACATATTTTGCACATTACTACATATTTTGGCGATGTTACATAAAACGTACATATTTTCTGGGTTTCGTTACAATTTTATTACTTTTTAAAAAATATTGTAGTCACATTATAAACTACTGTTTTCACAAGTTTTGCTGAAGGCAACAAAAATCAATCTGCGGAATAGGATGCAAGTGAAATTAAGAATGCAATAACAACTGCCTCGCCTCATTCTGATTGTTGTCCGTTTATAGCAAAGCAGGTGCCGCTCGACAATGTTGACCTCCAGTGTCACTTTTCTCGTAGCGCTTTGGGCATTTACAAGAACTGGAGAAATTGATTGTTACCATTGTTACCATTGTCACGGTAGTCGACATCTTGTAATATAATAGCTGCGAGGAAACAAAGTGAGCCGCTGGACAACCATCAATATAGCGAGGCGATGATACTGCAGTTAGTTTCCTGCAAGTCTTAGTAAAATGGCACCAGTTGCGTCCTCGCTATCCTGCAAGTTAAATTCATGGGTGAAATTAGATAGCGCCTTTACAACCGATGGAAAAGTAATAGTCTGTCAAGCATGTGGTAAAACAATTGGCTGTTCCATGAAATCTCAATTGGAACAATATATCAAAAGTGCTCTTGTCACCTATAGTTTTCTCGAAAGCAAGTTCTGTTGACACAAATGCAACAGGAACCGTCCGGAAATGATTTTTTTAAAGACCCGCGCAGTGCAATGATTTCAGCTAATATTCCGTAGCATAAACTTCAATTTCCTCAATTTCGTTCCTTTCTAGAAAAATATTGCAAGGAAGTTATTCCTGACGAATCTACTCTGAGGAAAAAGTATCTTCCTGTGTGTTATGGAGAAGCACTTGCTCATATGCGGAATGCAATTGGAGACTCCTATATTTGGTTTATTGTCGATGAAGCTACAGATGACATGGGTCGGTACATAACAAATTTAGTAGTAGGAAAACTGGATTCCGAAAGTCCAGCAAACCCATTTCTAATCTGTTGCAAGGTGCTAGAACGAACAAATAATTCTACAATTGCAAGATTTGTAAATGATGGGATGAAGATTCTGTGACCAGAGGGGGTGTGTGTGAGGAAAAGGTTTAATTATATATTCAGATGCCGCAGCGTACTACATGATTAAAGCTGCTATTGCCCTTAAAGTTCTCTACCCGAATGTCACCTGCTTGGCCCATGCATTGCAACGTGTTGCTGAAGTAGTAAGAAGTAATTTTCCCTGTGCGAATAAGTTGATATCAGCAACAAGAAGGGTCTTCGAGAAAGCACAGCACAGAATTCAGTGGTATAAAAATCCCCTGTGTGAGATGTAGGTGAAAAATTCAAAGCTGTGCTAAACAGGAATCCAGGATACTCTGCGCTTGTGTCTGTGTCTAAAGTGCTAAATGGGGACTGTCGATTTACCAAAACATTTCTCTGCAAATCAGATTCCTATGCTAAAATATGCTCCTGTTAGTTCGTGTGACGTGGGGAGAACCTTCTCTGCTTATAAGAACATTTTATCCGATAGGAGACAAACAATGACCCCTGAAAATATTGAAAAGTATATGGTTATTCACTACGTTGAAAGAAGCAAACGACTCAAAATAAAAATGCCTGGTTCATCGTATGTCAAGAGATAAAAAACTGAAAATGCATCCACATTATAAAAGTTAATTATTTTGAATTGATTGTGTCACTCATTGATAAATTGGTTCAGTATTTCAACATTGCTTTACCGTATAAAATTTAAGTAAAATAATTATTTGAAATGAGTAAGTTTAATAAACATAATCCAAAACACATTTTTTATTTCGTGACTACCTACTTGAAAATAAATGTTAGGTAAATTCTGCATAAAACAAAGCATTTTCCCTAGAATTAATTCTATATTTAGTAAATTTTAACTCATTGTAATTAATTTATGTACTTATAGACCGATCAAATTACAAAATTCTAGGTAACTTGCAGTCTGCATTTAGATTTGAGGTTGTAATCTTAGCATTTAGATTATTACATAATTTTACATATTTTGTTGATATTACATATTTCATTACATATTTTGATGTTTTTTGTTACATAAATATGTACATATTTCGCACTTGATATTACATAAAAGTCCGGGCTCTTGTGATGCCTTTCAAATTCAGTGCTCTTCACAGGACCAGCAGAATAACATTAAATAAAGAAGGGCAACGAATTACTGTTTGAGAAAAACATAAATACCAGAAAATTCAAACCAGCAACAAGGAATATTTCGGAAACGGTTAACGCCACAAACATTGATTTACAGTAACTGAAATACCCCGTGTTTGCCGTGGTTTGACGATTCTATCCCTGCAGCCTTTAGACTTACTTGGATATTATAAGGAAGGCAAAATAAATAAATGAATGAATAAATGAATGAATAAATGAATAAATAAACAAACAAGTAAATAAAGAAATAAATAAATAAGTAAATAAATAAATAAATAAATAAATAAATAAATAAATAAATAAATAAATAAATAAATAAATAAATAAATAAATAAATAAATAAATAAATAAATAAATAAATAAATAAATAAATAAATAAATAAATAAATAAATAAATAAATAAATAAATAAATAAATAAATAAATAAATAAATAAATAAATAAATAAATAAATAAATAAATAAATAAATAAATAAATAAATAAATAAATAAATAAATAAATAAATAAATAAATAAATAAATAAATAAATAAATAAATAAATAAATAAATAAATAAATAAATAAATAAATAAATAAATAAATAAATAAATAAATAAATAAATAAATAAATAAATAATAAACAAATAAATAAATAAATAAATAAATAAACACACCGGGAAAACTATGCAAAACAGCATTGAACAACCGCAAATACTACAGGAAATAAGTGACTAGAGAGAGCTGTGTGAATGTAAGACGTTGCATTTCTATGCCAATCTTAGAGAAAATTGTATGAATTCTTTGTAGCAGAGCGATTAGAGAAAGAAATGTGATTGTGTTTCATAAAAGAAACGACAGTAAAGATATCAAACATTAGAAAATTGTATAGGTTGTGTGTAGAAGAGGGAGTAGAGAAACAAATGTGACTGCTTTTCATAAAAGAAAACCCCGTGAATATAATGCGTGACATTTCTATTTCAGTCATAGAAAATTGTATGAATTATATATTGAAGAGTGAGTAGGGAAGGATATGTGAACTTAATTCTTAAGCGAAAGGCGAGAAGAAAAAAAAAAAACATGTGAATGTTATGTTTCATATTAAAATGGATATAATAGCAACATTTTCCACGAAGAATACATAAATATGACCAATATGGAGGTGATCGGCCAAGCGGTTTATGTGTTACGTAGAAGAAAAGTGAGTATTAAAAGTCATGTGAATGTTACGTTGTATAGTAAAATAGCATAGAAACCTTTTGCATGAAAAAATACCTGTACGCACCGAATTTCACAGTGATCAGTCAATGGTGTTACGTATTACGTAAAAGAAAAGCGAGTAGAGAAACCCATGTGAGTACAGTAAAATGGATAGCATAGAAACCTTCTCCATGAAAAAAATACACATATGCGCCGAATTTCACAGTGATAAGTCAAGAAAGAATAGAGGACAAATGTGCAAAGTGGCATCTCCCATAGAAAACAAGCAATTTCGATTTTTTAAAAAATATATTCATTCATCATTAGCGAATAGGACAAAAGGGAAGTCATGGTCGCTACATGGGTTGGTGCCACCTTATATACCATGGCCCAGTGATTTTCGCTTAGCATGTCACAGCAACATGTGTCTATTGTCTATTTATTGCGTTTACCCTGTAGCCTCGGACCTCCCCGCTGAGGTGCTAGGCCGGCCGCTGTTATATACTAACTCTGTTTCAGTGTAGTATCCGTGAGAGTTTAGAAAGTTCACTTCTTGTAAATTAACACGCACATGTTTTTAAACCAGTTTTCCATCATGGGTTGACACTAATATTTTTAAAACTTTTGATGATAATTCTGATGCGTCACATTAACATTAGCTCCTTTATCCTCTTTACTTTGTCTACTACGTATAGTAAGTAGCGGAGGTATTGTGGTCCACCTGAATATTCGGTACCGTAATTTCACCAGAAATACAGTTTTTCACAGCCCCTAAAACAAAACAAGCATTTTTCGAAAAAAAAAAAAAGAAAGCTCTGTGTGTGTGTGTGTGTGTGTGTGTGTGTGTGTGTGTGTGTGTGTGTGTGTGTGTGTGTGTGTGTGTGTGTGTGTGTATGTAGGGGGAGGGGGGGGTTATGTTTCTGGGTGTGTGCGTTTGTGTGTGTATGTTTGTGTGTGTGTGCATTCGCGCGCGTTCGTGTCTGTTGGTCTTTCTGAGAACAAATTAACTCAAAAATGAAACGATTAATAATAAACTTGGTACTTAAAATCGATTTCTTCCAACAATGCGACACAAAATTTTTCAACAATGTTGTGTTTTCTCAAAAATGGCGCTAACGGTTTTGATTAAATTACCATATGTTTAAGATATTTTCATAGCAAATGAAATGTGTCCTTGAACTATAGGAAATAGCCTCTGAAGTCCTCTTCATTATTGATTATTTTTGCGTACCTGATAAAGTGTAAGATATACACAAAGTCTTACTTGATAAAAGTGTAGATCTCTGTAAAGCACAAAGTTTATGTCAAATGCATTGTTATTAGTATTGTTTTGAATTTTCAAATATTTATACTTGTCTGAAATGAGAGGTCGTTATTCGTTTTCTCCTCCAGGACATGTAAAGAGAACCTAATTTCAAAGCCAACACATAGAGGCCAGCTCTTTTCAGGCTTGGCTACCACTTAAGCCTACTGTATTTCGAGATTCTTATGACCTACGACGATAAAGCCATTTGCCTATCTAGACTGGTGTGAAATAACAGAGCGGAGTGGCTCAGGCGGTAACGTATATGGTCCGCCTTCGGAAGGTCGCTGGTTCGATCCTATCTGAAGTAGTAAGAAGTAATTTTCCCTGTGCGAATAAGTTGACATCAGCAACAAGAAGGGTCTTCGAGAAAGCACGGCACAGAATTCAGTGGTATAAAAATCCCCTGTGTGAGATGTAGGTGAAAAATTCAGTTCAGTATTTCAACATTTCTTTACCGTATAAAATTTAAGTAAAATAATTATTTGAAATGAGTAAGTTTAATAAACATAATCCAAAACACATTTTTTATTTCGTGACTACCTACTTTAAATAAATGTTAGGTAAATTCTGCATAAAACAAAACATTTTCCCTAGAATTAATTCTATATTTAGTAAATTTTAACTCATTGTAATTAATTTATGTACTTATAGACCGATCAAATTACAAAATTCTAGGTAACTTGCAGTCTACATTTAGATTTGAGGTTGTAATCTTAGCATTTAGATTATTACATAATTTTACATATTTTGTTGATATTACATATTTCATTACATATTTTGATGTTTTTTGTTACATAAATATGTACATATTTCGCACTTGATATTACATAAAAGTCCGGGCTCTTGTGATGCCTTTCAAATTCAGTGCTCTTCACAGGACCAGCAGAATAACATTAAATAAAGAAGGGCAACGAATTACTGTTTGAGAAAAACATAAATACCAGAAAATTCAAACCAGTAACAAGGAATATTTCGGAAACGGTTAACGCCACAAACATTGATTTACAGTAACTGAAATACCCGGTGTTTGCCGTGGTTTGACGATTCTATCCCTGCAGCCTTTAGACTTACTTGGATATTATAAAGAAGGCAAAATAAATAAATAAATAAATAAATAAATAAATAAATAAATAAATAAAGAAAGAAAGAAAGAAAGAAAGAAAGAAATAAAGAAATAAAGAAAGAAAGAAAGAAAGAAACGAACGAACGAACGAACGAACGAACGAACGAACGAAGGAAGGAAGGAAGGAAGGAAGGAAGGAAGGAAGGAAGGAAGGAAGGAAGGAAGGACGGAAGGACGGAAGGACGGAAGGACGGAAGGACGGAAGGACGGAAGGACGGAAGGACGGAAGGACGGAAGGACGGAAGGACGGAAGGACGGAAGGACGGAAGGACGGAAGGACGGAAGGACGGAAGGACGGAAGGACGGAAGGACGGAAGGACGGAAGGACGGAAGGACGGAAGGACGGAAGGACGGAAGGACGGAAGGACGGAAGGACGGAAGGACGGAAGGACGGAAGGACGGAAGGACGGAAGGACGGAAGGACGGAAGGACGGAAGGACGGAAGGACGGAAGGACGGAAGGAAGGAAGGAAGGAAGGAAGGAAGGAAGGAAGGAAGGAAGGAAGGAAGGAAGGAAGGAAGGAAGGAAGGAAGGAAGGAAGGAAGGAAGGAAGGAAGGAAGGAAGGAAGGAAGGAAGGAAGGAAGGAAGGAAGGAAGGAAGGAAGGAAGGAAGGAAGGAAGGAAGGAAGGAAGGAAGGAAGGAAGGAAGGAAGGAAGGAAGGAAGGAAGGAAGGAAGGAAGGAAGGAAGGAAGGAAGGAAGGAAGGAAGGAAGGAAGGAAGGAAGGAAGGAAGGAAGGAAGGAAGGAAGGAAGGAAGGAAGGAAGGAAGGAAGGAAGGAAGGAAGGAAGGAAGGAAGGAAGGAAGGAAGGAAGGAAGGAAGGAAGGAAGGAAGGAAGGAAGGAAGGAAGGAAGGAAGGAAGGAAGGAAGGAAGGAAGGAAGGAAGGAAGGAAGGAAGGAAGGAAGGAAGGAAGGAAGGAAGGAAGGAAGGAAGGAAGGAAGGAAGGAAGGAAGGAAGGAAGGAAGGAAGGAAGGAAGGAAGGAAGGAAGGAAGGAAGGAAGGAAGGAAGGAAGGAAGGAAGGAAGGAAGGAAGGAAGGAAGGAAGGAAGGAAGGAAGGAAGGAAGGAAGGAAGGAAGGAAGGAAGGAAGGAAGGAAGGAAGGAAACAGGGAAACAGGGAAACAGGGAAACAGGGAAACAGGGAAACAGGGAAACAGGGAAACAGGGAAACAGGGAAACAGGGAAACAGGGAAACAGGGAAACAGGGAAACAGGGAAACAGGGAAACAGGGAAACAGGGAAACAGGGAAACAGGGAAACAGGGAAACAGGGAAACAGGGAAACAGGGAAACAGGGAAACAGGGAAACAGGGAAACAGGGAAACAGGGAAACAGGGAAACAGGGAAACAGGGAAACAGGGAAACAGGGAAACAGGGAAACAGGGAAACAGGGAAACAGGGAAACAGGGAAACAGGGAAACAGGGAAACAGGGAAACAGGGAAACAGGGAAACAGGGAAACAGGGAAACAGGGAAACAGGGAAACAGGGAAACAGGGAAACAGGGAAACAGGGAAACAGGGAAACAGGGAAACAGGGAAACAGGGAAACAGGGAAACAGGGAAACAGGGAAACAGGGAAACAGGGAAACAGGGAAACAGGGAAACAGGGAAACAGGGAAACAGGGAAACAGGGAAACAGGGAAACAGGGAAACAGGGAAACAGGGAAACAGGGAAACAGGGAAACAGGGAAACAGGGAAACAGGGAAACAGGGAAACAGGGAAACAGGGAAACAGGGAAACAGGGAAACAGGGAAACAGGGAAACAGGGAAACAGGGAAACAGGGAAACAGGGAAACAGGGAAACAGGGAAACAGGGAAACAGGGAAACAGGGAAACAGGGAAACAGGGAAACAGGGAAACAGGGAAACAGGGAAACAGGGAAACAGGGAAACAGGGAAACAGGGAAACAGGGAAACAGGGAAACAGGGAAACAGGGAAACAGGGAAACAGGGAAACAGGGAAACAGGGAAACAGGGAAACAGGGAAACAGGGAAACAGGGAAACAGGGAAACAGGGAAACAGGGAAACAGGGAAACAGGGAAACAGGGAAACAGGGAAACAGGGAAACAGGGAAACAGGGAAACAGGGAAACAGGGAAACAGGGAAACAGGGAAACAGGGAAACAGGGAAACAGGGAAACAGGGAAACAGGGAAACAGGGAAACAGGGAAACAGGGAAACAGGGAAACAGGGAAACAGGGAAACAGGGAAACAGGGAAACAAATCAGTAAATAAGTAAGGAATGAATGAATGGATGAATGGATGGATGGATGGATGGATGGATGGATGGATGGATGGATGGATGGATGGATGGATGGATGGATGGATGGATGGATGGATGGATGGATGGATGGATGGATGGATGGATGGATGGATGGATGGATGGATGGATGGATGGATGGATGGATGGATGGATGGATGGATGGATGGATGGATGGATGGATGGATGGATGGATGGATGGATGGATGGATGGATGGATGGATGGATGGATGGATGGATGGATGGATGGATGGATGGATGGATGGATGGATGGATGGATGGATGGATGGATGGATGGATGGATGGATGGATGGATGGATGGATGGATGGATGGATGGATGGATGGATGGATGGATGGATGGATGGATGGATGGATGGATGGATGGATGGATGGATGGATGGATGGATGGATGGATGGATGGATGGATGGATGGATGGATGGATGGATGGATGGATGGATGGATGGATGGATGGATGGATGGATGGATGGATGGATGGATGGATGGATGGATGGATGGATGGATGGATGGATGGATGGATGGATGGATGGATGGATGGATGGATGGATGGATGGATGGATGGATGGATGGATGGATGGATGGATGGATGGATGGATGGATGGATGGATGGATGGATGGATGGATGGATGGATGGATGGATGGATGGATGGATGGATGGATGGATGGATGGATGGATGGATGGATGGATGGATGGATGGATGGATGGATGGATGGATGGATGGATGGATGGATGGATGGATGGATGGATGGATGGATGGATGGATGGATGGATGGATGGATGGATGGATGGATGGATGGATGGATGGATGGATGGATGGATGGATGGATGGATGGATGGATGGATGGATGGATGGATGGATGGATGGATGGATGGATGGATGGATGGATGGATGGATGGATGGATGGATGGATGGATGGATGGATGGATGGATGGATGGATGGATGGATGGATGGATGGATGGATGGATGGATGGATGGATGGATGGATGGATGGATGGATGGATGGATGGATGGATGGATGGATGGATGGATGGATGGATGGATGGATGGATGGATGGATGGATGGATGGATGGATGGATGGATGGATGGATGGATGGATGGATGGATGGATGGATGGATGGATGGATGGATGGATGGATGGATGGATGGATGGATGGATGGATGGATGGATGGATGGATGGATGGATGGATGGATGGATGGATGGATGGATGGATGGATGGATGGATGGATGGATGGATGGATGGATGGATGGATGGATGGATGGATGGATGGATGGATGGATGGATGGATGGATGGATGGATGGATGGATGGATGGATGAATGAATGAATGAATGAATGAATGAATGAATGAATGAATGAATGAATGAATGAATGAATGAATGAATGAATGAATGAATGAATGAATAAATAAATAAGTAAATTGAGAAAATAATGGTTGAATTGTACTGGTTTGAAAACACTGTTCACGCTGTGGCCCTATACTTTTTTTCTGTTGGTCCACTGGAAAATGTATAAACAAAGTTTTACTGTATTTACAATGGAACGTATTGCTCTCTTTTGCATTCAAAATATTTTTGCTACATCGTTTGCTTTTCACCTGCTAAATATGTCATAAGTCATTACAGAGTGAAAGTAAATATAGTATGTCATTCTAGGACATTTGCATTTACCGATTCTTTTGTATATTTAATAATGAGTACATTTCTAACCAATTTTAGTGCTAGCTGCTGATTTTTTTCCCATTTTAGATGTTCATCTAACCATATTCCTAAAAAGTTTGTAATTTGATATGTAAATCATCATCTCTGAGTTAAACATAAGTCTGACTTGGCTATGATTTTACTTCTCTGTGTGCATATATCAACTGGTGTGCTAATACTCTGTGTTCACAGGGAGGAAAGGTATGAGTTTATTCGTGCTAAATATGTGGAGAAGAAGTTTGCCTCTCGAACGTGCGCAGATGAGAGGGATCTGCTCAGCGACCTGGAGCATGCTGTTAACAACAAAAACCTATATCATCTGCTGGAGGTGTTTGCTGAAGGTGTCGATTTGTCAGCACCTCTCCCCACAAGTGTAAGTTTGAGAGTAGAATCCCGCTCACCTAAACTAAAGGGAGAAGGGCTGTTTTGAATAGCACATGTTCAGACAATTGATGGTAATAACTTTAAGTAGCAAAAGGTGTGAGGGCTGGTTACAGTGCTTGTGAATAGCTTTATCACATCACCATTTGGTGCACCTTAGTTCCCTTGGTCTTGATGCACTGTTTGTTCCACAAAATACAACACAACCTAAAAAGAAAAGGTTTTATGTTATTCATAGTGCCATGATTCAATATTTCTTGTTAATATTTGAATACAAATTTGTAGAACCTTTCCCCTAATGTTTTGAATCCCTGAGTCACTATCACTCCGACGCTAACAGCTTCAGGTTTCTGCTTATTGCTTGTTACTAGATCAGGTTTTAACCTATGTATTTTGTTCCTTGACAGGTATCTGAAAATAATTAAATATATTTATGTTTTACCCTTATCTATGATCAAAAAACTGTTTTAGAGTACCTAAAAATGCCTGTTAAGCAGTATTTTGACCTATTTTACACCAAATCTGAAGTACCTTAGTTTTAATTCATTATACAGTATAACCTCGTTAGCGCAAACTCGCTTAAGATGAACTCATGGTTAATGTGAAAAAAATATTGACCCCAGCAGGAAAGAAGTTTTATCGGTTAACACGAATTTCAGTTAAGGAGAATTACAAATTCGTTTTCAGTCCCTAGCGTAATTAAATTTCATTGTAACACAAACTTCTGATGTTACAGTATTTGTAAGTATTAATTTTTTTCCAAAATTAATGCAAGAAATTTAACTACAAAGCCAACTACCCATTGTTGACTCTTTTTTTAACATATTGCAAGTCAGCAGTCACGATTATCACCTCAACAATCAGCGTGTACAGCACATTTAAATAACTCAATAATGTGTGCATTAACATTTAGAAATGCATACAATGCCAGATGTTCTTTTAATCATAGCCAAATTGAGTTAGAATAGCGAATAAAAATCTACAAGCATGCAAAATATGGAAATAGACAGCTGTAAATGTACAGATAAAGCTTAAGATTCCATAGTAATTCCAGCATAAGGAAGCCACTTAGCATGAACACTGCTAATGTATTAGTCTGCGCAGCGCAGCACGTGGGGAAACACGAGTCACTTCGCACGCTGTCCTGTCGGTAGCAAGAGATATTTTCCTTTATGTGCTATGCGAGATCAGTTATAATATCTGCTGAAATAGCTTCCATTTAAAAGAGCAGATTCAATTTTTGTATCTATGCGTTTACAATCATGCATGGTGCCTATTAAACCCAACAATTTAACATTTCATAAGTTAAACACATGTATGCGTATTTACAAATCAGACTGGTGGTTCATTTTCAAAATAGAACTAATGCACTTCAGAGCAAATTGCACACTTCACAAAATTGCCTACCTTTCCTAGCTGTTTTAGGCTTCTTTCTCTTTATACATGGAGCTTTAACACAGCCAGTTTCTTTGATCTCCTTGTGAACATGCACAACGCTGGCTTTGATAAACTGGTATACTCTGAGGATAAGTTTACTAAATCATTCACAAGCCCACAGAGATGGTACTCCATTAGCTTGTGAAATACATTTAACGCAATTTGTTTTTCACCAGTTTTTAACAGTTTTCCCTTAGCATGTTTTCTGTAACTTTCAGCACTCATTTTTTACACAGTTATGTTATTGCAACTCATAAGTTAGCCACCATATTCCTAACTGGCCGACTGGCATAGTCTATTCACGAATTCTTGGAAAGGGTAGAGTGAGACTGAAATGCGAGTGAGTTGGAGAATTTAATGTTAACCCCTATATAGGTACATTCCTGGTGAATTGGATATTTCATAGTTTGTTTCATTGTTCAGAGATTTTTGAGGTCACAGAGTTAAGCCAGTGTCCCACGGTCCATTTCTTTTTGACCAAACCTTTTGTATCCAATGGAATTGCACACAAAAAAAAAGTGCCCATCACACTATGATTAATTTTGGTTCAATACAAATGACAGTTCACGTAGTAAGTGTGAGAAATAAACATGGAGGACGCAAATATTATTTAGCAATTGCTATATTAAGCATAGGTTTGGGATATATTTCCACGAGTCTCAGTAGGAAGAAAAGATGTATTAGAAGTAAAAGATGTTGGTGGACACAGTCATGAGAACAGGACACGGGCCGTGGGTATATAATACAGGCGTATTGGGTCTACTACAAAACAAATTGAGGTTAGAGGAACCGGGAAGCTATTGCAATTTTCTACAAATTGACGAATATTTATTTCTCAACCTTTTACATTGTGTCGAAGGCAAAATGACACACCAGGACACAAATATGAGTCAAGCGTGAAGGAGATTAGGAACAATTTAATGGTTTAAATCTTGGTATGGATGGACTGGGGATTTGAACTCATGTCATAACATAACATTTAAACATACTGTTAACTGGATTTCTTATTATTTATGAAATATAGCTATGTAATAACCACCTCGGTAATATATGTTAATGGTCATGAAAAATCAGTATGAATCTTCCAGAAAAAGTTAAACGTTTTATTAAAATACGCATTACATTAAGAGTGCCACGAGCTCCACATACATAACAGTTGACTACATGTTGTCTGCACAGTCTGCCATATTGTAACGTTACAGATGCTGATTGGCTATTTTCAAGTTGTTGGATGAAAAAATTAGATGTAACTCAATCACATTGTGTCCAAACAGGTTAGACACAAAAAATAGGATAGAAATTGTATGGAACAAAATTGTATCCAACTCTTGAAGTCTCACGATACACTTTTGTTGTACACAATGCTTTGGACCAAAAAGTTGGACTGTGGGACATCAGCATAAGGATCCTTTGTCATTTAGTGCCAAAGTTGGTTTCATTGACCTTCATATCTATCTATGGTGTGAGTTGGTGAGAGAGTTAGATATTTTATTATTTGAAATTGCATTATTTGTAAATCTGAAGTTTTCTAGGTGGTCAATAAAATCTTTTTTTCATTGTCTGTCTCTCAGGAGATCGGAGAGACTGCTCTTCACTTGGCTGTAGTACGGGAAATGGGAACTCTCTACATCTGGTGGACTTCCTGGTGCAGAACATGCCGACGCAAGCACTGGACAGAGCAACACTCGGTCCATCAGATGGCACTGGCGCAGGCAAGAATACGGCACTGCATCTGTGTGCTCTGCATGACAAGCCAGAGTGCATGAAGCTGTTGCTGCGCAGTGGAGCAGACCCAACCCTGCGAAATGCTGTGGACAAGACTCCCCTAGACATTGCACAGGAGCGAGGACACCACACCTGCGAGGAGCTGGTAAGGAACACTACATTTATCCCCAGCATGTAGTTGTTAATGTGTAAGAGACCATAGAATGTAAATATTGTGCATATAAGTTGTCAGCCCTGACTGTTGCTAGTGCATCATTACAGTGTTTTAGCAAGATATTTTGGTGAATTCTAGTATAATGGTTGCTGCTAAAGCACAACAGCTGTTCAATACTATTGTCCCTAACATACAAAGGGTGTCTCAAAAGTTACACTATTTTTTTTAAAAAATAACAAAATGTTTAAATACTTTAAAAAGTCTATATTTTGAAAGCTACATTCAGTAACTATTTTTCTACATAATCTCCTTGAATCTCCTGCTAAACTGGCTAGTCATGTTTCCACTTCTTGTTTTAACTCATCATTTACAAAGCATCTTCCCCCAAGATGTTGCTGCAGCTGAGGAAAAAGATGGTAAATACTTGCTACAAGGTCAGATGAGTAAAGTGGATAACTGAAAATATCCCATCGAAACTGCTCAAACAGACTTGAGTTTCATGAGCAGCATGCGGGCAAGCGTTATCGTGAAACAGAAAAATGTTTTGCTCAACTTTCCCCTCCTTTTGTTTTGAATCACCCTTCTGAGTTTTCTCTCCACCTCACAATAGTGAGCAGCTTTAATCGTGGCCCCACAGTGCAGGTAATCGATCAACAGTACTCCCTTTGAATCCCAGAATATCGTTGCCATGACCTTGCCAGCCGATGCAACAACTTTTGCCCTTTTTGGTGTTGGCTTATCCTTTCATTTCCATGCCTTTAATGAATGATTGACGCGTATGAGAAACCATTGGTCTCGACATAATGTTCTTACCGTACACATTGCATGACTTGCGATTAATTTCAGTCACACATTTAATTTTTGCTGTCAAAAAACAGATTACGCATACTTTACAACCAGCAGTAGGAGCGAGTGGAAACTCCATTGTTAGCGCCATTTTAATGTCCAAGCAGTAAAGATAGGCACCTAGTGCTGCCACTATGCCCAGACCAAAGTTTTCTGTAAGTCCCAGACTTTTCCTGCCTACTGCACAGATTTAAAAAAATAGTGTGGCTTAGTTTTGAGACACACCTCGTAAAACATCTGATTTACATGACTTTCTCTGTAAATTACAAGGCAATGTTACTAAATATGGGCTTCTTGATGCGAAATGTCGCTAAATCATTTGCCTACTGGACAAAGAGATTGGCAACTACGAATTAGAGAGGAACATGGGTAATTAAATAGAAGCGCTAAAACTGAAATAGTGGAATAATGTAAATAAAGGAGGCACAACATTAGCAGAAAGTGTCACGAAGTGAAGATTCCCTTTAGCTATTAAGGAAACCTGCATTTCAAATAATGTTGAAATCACCAGTAATTTGTGACAATTATTTCCAGTAAAATGCCGTGTTTAAAGCATTCCATTTACCAATCACCTGACACATGTAACTCTTATAAAACTTTGTATTTGTTTCATAAATGTACATTATGAAATATAATCCAATTTAAGGTTATCTATGTACTGCACAACTGCATGAGCATATGATTTTATAGTTATTTCAGATTATATGGTTTGAAGTCGTATTTTGTGTAAACCCTCTGAAATTATTCTGACTGAAAATAGAGGCAACGCAAGCTGACTTCACTGGTTTCAATAATCAACAACCATGAAGAAAAATGGCTACTGATGGACAGTTTAGCAATTTTTTTTTTTTTTTATACACTTGCAAAATTACAATCTGTTCAATAGTTGAACAATAAGTAACAATGATAACATTAATTTTTCAAACTATGGCCCGTTGGCCATAAATTTGCTTATAATTTGGGTGCAAATCTGTACTGCAATTCTAAGACTTGGTTTCTCTGTAGTCGGCTTGTTGTACTGCTGCTGTTGTCAAGTAGATTTATTGCCAGTGTATTGGGATGACTGTAGAGACGCTTTTGGTAGGACAGGCTGTATGCTGCGATTTCCTGTTTGATTGTTGGGAGTTTAAAATCATTGTAGATGTACTTATTACTGATGTACCAGGGGATCTTACCAATTGTTCGCAGAGTTTTGGTTTGAAAACGTTCTAGTATTTCGATGTTTGAGTTGCTTGCTGTACCCCATAGTTGAATTCCATATGTCCAAATTGGTTTCAGTATAGTTTTGTAGATGATTAGTTTGCTTGTCACTGAGAGTTGTGATTTAGGTCCAAGAAGCCAGTGCATTTTGGAATATTTTAAATTTAACTGTTTGCGTTTGGTGCATATGTGTTTTTTCCAGGTGAGTCGTCTGTCAATGTACATCCCTAGATATTTCACGTCTTGTGCTTCTGGAATAATCTGATTGTTAAGAGTAACAGGTGGACATGAGCGTTTACGCAGTGTAAATGTTACGTGGTGACTTTTAGATTCATTAACTTTAACTCTCCACTTCTTAAGCCACATTTCTAAGTCAGAAAGATGGTCTTGTACAATTTGGGAAGCAGTAGTGGGATCTTCATGAGCTGACAGAATGGCTGTATCATCTGCAAAAGTTACTATAGTTGTGTTTTCTTTTGTTGGTAGGTCAGCAGTATACAATATGTATAGAATTGGTCCTAGTACACTACCTTGTGGTATGCCTGACTTAATAGGATGAAGCTCTGTAAGGCTATCTTGGAATTTCACTTGAAAATATCTGTTTTCTATGTAAGATTTTAATAACACATTAAAAGGATGTGGCAAAGATTTCTTCAGCTTAAACTTTAGTCCAGTATGCCAAACTTTATCAAATGCCTGACTAACATCAAGAAATACTCCTGAGCAGTACTGTCGTCGTTCAAATGCATGGTTAATCACTTGAGGCGGGTTTTATTATAAATGGTTTACGTAGCAGCGGGAATATTGTTTTTACTAAAAGGTGGAAAGTTTGTTATAGCAGACGCCACTCTTATCTGCAGGGTCGGCGGTCGAAGAATGGAATGCAAAAGCCAACGTTCTTTTATCACAAACACATTTATTCGTTGTTTACACTTCTTATCACAATTTCAATTAGTTAACAACTTTTAAATTTCGACAGCGTCCATGCTGGCTAAAAGTTTGGGTGCAATTCACATGTTCACACGCCATCAGCAATTATACGTCCTTTCACTTTGAGTTCACCGACGCTAATAATAAACTAGTCCTTTGGCGTCTCTATGACGCAACACCGCCATTCTTATGTATTCATCCGCGCAACAGTTCTCATTGGTTGAACTCAAAGTGACGAGAAGACATTGGATCTTGAATATTGAAAAAAAATAAGTCCCTGATACACCCAAATTAAAAGAATTAAAAATTTACACACTCTCACAAAAATATTTACATGAACAATTTTCTATTAGTCAATATTCTGTCTCATATGCCCCTTGTTTTGTTTTTCAAGTTGTCACCTTATTTACAATCTTGAAACACAATACAATACTTCTCCCTACTCCTATGATTCAATCACTTTGTACAATATTTTTTTTTTTTTTTTTTTTCTTTACAGTCTTCTTCACTGTTTGTCTTTGTCCTTTGTTTTGACATAATACAACATGTCTTTATAAGTTTCACGTATTCGGTTACTACACAATGCATTCGGTTATTATACAATACATATCCAGTTATTGCACAACACATTTAGTTATTACACAATATGTCCAATTATTATACAATACATATTCAGTCATTGTACAATATATCCAGTTATCATATCACATATGTTGTTATTATACAATACACCTTCAGTCATTACACAATACATATTCAGTTATTGTACAACACATTTGATTACTACACAACATGTCCAATTATTACACAATATATATTCAGTTATTGCACAATATATCCTGCTATCACATCACATATGTTCTGTTATTATGCAATACATATTCAGTTATTACACAATACACATTCAGTTTTTGCATAACATATTTAGTTATTACTCAACATATTCAGTTATTACACAACATATCCAGTTATCATACAATACATATTCAGTTATTGTACATTTGACATTGACACAAATATAATGTAAGTGTTTCATGTGGTTTTTGACTTGTATTCATTGCTATGAGGAGAGAAAAACAGGATACAAATTTTGAGCTAATGATTGTGATCATGTTTATGGCAATACTTTATTCAGTTCTTTGCCTTCTTTGTCTTATAAGCTTATGTATAGGCAGGTTATTGAATCAGTTCTTAAGCTCTGATGTTACTAATGGTACTAATTTTCTTGATTGGGTTATTATTCATTGTTGTTTGGTTCAACATTTCTTCGAGCTTAGCATTGGCTATATTCATCTTAATTCATGGGCATTGTTTTTCTGGTTATGGTTTTCCTCATTTCACTAATTGTCATTTCTTTATCTCTTATTTCTATAAGAGAAAACTTCTATACTTACAATTATTCTGTAATTGCATTATTTTTCTTCTCAACTTACCCTCGACATCTTTGTGTCGAAATATTATATCTTTTTCATCATAATTGATTCATTTATATTTTTGTCCCTGACATCCTTATGTCAAAAACATATTATCTTCCGTCGCTATGATTCATTTATTTAATGACAATCAGTGTCCTCATCTGTCTTTGTTGACAATGCTCTTTGTGGTCGATATAGCCAATGACTATGTTGATTTCCTTCCTTGTTGTAATTCCTAATCTGAACGTAATTTCCTATGAGTAACCCATTAAAAATTGTTATCTTCTTTCATCTCTACTACTCCTGCCTTACACATTCGTTGACAGAGACTATTTGGTCCTTTCTTTGTATGGCTTCAATTTGTTTTTATGGTATCTTCCTACCAACTTGCCATTTGTATTCTGTAGCTCATACGTGTGGTCACCCAGCTGTTCTGTTATGATCAGTGGTTCCATCTCTCTCTTCGTGTAGCCATCATGGTGTCGATGTCAATTGTAAGTTGCTGAGATTTTGTTGTTTGTCATCCACTCGGTTGGGACGAACTTAGTTGTTGTAATTTCCCTGAGTGTTGGTGGTGGTTGTCGTTTCTGTATTCTGTGCAGTATCTGCCCTATCCGGCACATCTTCTACTTCCTGCTGTCTTGTGTTGTTAGTGTACCATTGGTCTCTGCCCCTTTGGCGTGAACCTCTGTCATATGACGGTCTGTGGTTGTTCAAGTGTTCCCTATTGGATCGCATGTGATTCACTTGATGGGTATGGTCTCCTGGTCTTCCACGATCATATGTATATGTTCTGTATCTCGATTCACCCCTCGGTATTGTGTCATGGTACCGCTGTCTTGTGTTCTCCATCCTCTCGCCATGATTATGTGGTTGTGGGAAATGGTGTGCCCCTCTCCCCCTTTCATGGGTACTCCTAGTATTTCTATGTTCTCCCTCACTCTGGTTGTTCGTAGCCGTGTTCCGGTTTAGGATGGGTGAGTTTGGGTGACCGTTCCTATGTCTATGCTCATTAGGCCGACCATTTTGTGTTTCGAAGGCTGTCAGCAGTTCTATCATATCTGCAAAATCTACTGGCCTCGCAACAATTAATCCTGTTCTCACTGTGTCTGGGAAATGTCTTGTTATGCTGGCAATTAGTTCTGCCTCCGACAAGTTGGGGTCTAATAGCTTTCCTTTGTTGGCTACTTTCATAAAATAATCAACTAGCGACAACCCTTTGGTTGGATCGTATCTACCTGTCGCTAGCTCTACCCTAGTTTGGTTTTGTTTAGCTGGGCCCCAATACCTTGATAGGAATAAATTTCTGAACGAGCTATAAGACTCATGACCAGCTAGTGTTAACCTGAGCCATTCTAATGCCTTGTTTTTTAAGCTTTTCTTAACTATCATCATCCTAAGCTCGTTTGGTATCCTTTTCACTTTAAAGTATTCTTCCATCTCTTTAACAAAGAGTTTTGGATCGTCTCCCTTCTCCTCGTCAAATGTAGGTGGTGTGATTTCATGTAATATGCTGTTGGTGTAACATGTGTTATGTGTTGTGTCATTGTTTGGTTGTGAACCTCTTTCTCTGTATGGTGAGTCAACATTTTGTACATTACTCAAGTAACTCTCATCTTGTACATTACTTACATCTAAATCATCTTGTCTTTGTAATGCCTTCACAACATCATTTACATTAGCCAAATTTTCTTTCCCTTTTTTCATTTCTTCACAAATTGATTTTAAATCATTCTTTATTTCTAAGTGGCTTTGTTTCATATCATTTATAGCATCCTGTTGTGAAAGCATCACATCATTCATTGTCTTAATTTTAGGAATTACAATTTGTTCTACAGTTTCATTAATAATGTCTTTCTTTACTACCTCAATCTCTTTCCTTAATCCCTCAGTTATTTCTGCTTTTACATTTGTTATCTTACAGTCTACACTTGTATTACTTTCTGTTATTTCATCCCTACATCTAGCAATTTCTCCTTCTAACACAATTTTATTCTCCCTCATCTCTGATTCTATCTTTCCCATCCTATCTCCTACAATTTCTATCCTAGCTTCTAAGGCTTCCTTTGTTTCATTTAAGTTTTTATGAACTAATTTTAAATTAGTTTCCATTACTTTCATATTTTCTTTACACTCCTGTCTTCCTAATTCTATTTTCTGTTCTAGGTTCTGTCTACCTAATTCCATTTGCTGTTCTAAGTCTTTTCTCACTTCCTCCATTTTCTGTTCTATTTCTTTTTTATTATTTTCCAAGTCCTCTCTCACTCCCTCTATTTTCTGACCTATACTCTGACCTAAACTTTGTTCTATATCCTGTTTCAATTCTATGTTATTTTGTTTCATTTTCTGACCTAAACTTTGTTCTATGTCCTGTTTTAATTCTGCATTATTTTGCTCCATTTTCTGACCTAATTCTACCTTGTTTTGTTCCAGTTTCTGACCTAAACTTTGTTCTAGTCTTTCAAACATCATCATCATTAACCTTTGGTCTTTGCTTATTTCCGCCTGTTCACCTTCTAATCCTTCCTGATAACTAGGCCTATCTGCCCCTTCCCCCACTCCTGTTTCTATCTCTTTTCGCGACATTTTAATTCCTTTATCTAATTCACTTAATGTTGAAAGTCCTGTTACTTTTCCACTTCTCAAAAACATGTACAATGGAAATAAAATGTATAAAGAAACAAAAAATTTTGATCCTACTTTCTTTTCTGTTGGTTCTTCGTCCAGTTATTTACGTCTCCTGGGTAGTTGGCTTCGCTAGATGATCTCCGGTGTTTTTCCCACGTTGATTCTCCGTGTATCGATGTTTTGTTGATATCAGACGATGGTCTAATGGCGTCTTTTTCCTGCACGATGAGATAGCGTCATTCGATGTTAACACTTTGTTCTCGTAATTCTGCATTCCATTCTAAATTCGCGCTCCACGTTGGGCAAGCCATTTGAGGCGGGTTTTATTATAAATGGTTTACGTAGCAGCGGGAATATTGTTTTTACTAAAAGGTGGAAAGTTTGTTATAGCAGACGCCACTCTTATCTGCAGGGTCGGCGGTCGAAGAATGGAATGCAAAAGCCAACGTTCTTTTATCACAAACACATTTATTCGTTATTTACACTTCTTATCACAATTTCAATTAGTTAACAACTTTTAAATTTCGACAGCGTCCATGCTGGCTAAAAGTTTGGGTGCAATTCACATGTTCACACGCCATCAGCAATTATACGTCCTTTCACTTTGAGTTCACCGACGCTAATAATAAACTAGTCCTTTGGCGTCTCTATGACGCAACACCGCCATTCTTATGTATTCATCCGCGCAACAGTTCTCATTGGTTGAACTCAAAGTGACGAGAAGACATTGGATCTTGAATATTGAAAAAAAATAAGTCCCTGATACACCCAAATTAAAAGAATTAAAAATTTACACACTCTCACAAAAATATTTACATGAACAATTTTCTATTAGTCAATATTCTGTCTCACACTTCAGTTATTCGATGTATTTGTTCAATTGTGGAGTGTTGGGGTTGGAATCCAAACTGGAAGCTGGGAATCAGTGAAGACAAGTGAGGTTTCAGTTTAATGAGAAGTAACTTCTCAAATAATTTAGAAAGCACTGGGAGCAAACTAATTGGTCGGTAAGATTTTACTTCATGTGGAGGTTTTCCTGGCTTTAGAATGACTATAATCTGTGCTATTTTCCAAGCTCCAGGGAAGTAACCAGTCCTTAATATAGCATTAAACATACAATTTATGAAAATGACTGCTTTAAATGGTAGCTCCTGAAGCATTCGTCCAGTGATGAGATCATATCCTGGTGTCCTTTTTACATTTAACTGGCTTATGACTGTTCTTGTCTCTCTATATAATATAGGCGGAATTGGAAGTGCCATTTGAAATGGAGTATAGAGATATTCCTTAATCTCATCTTCGTTTTTTTTCTGGATGCACGAAGGAAAGGGTTGAAATACTGAAGAAAGATGTTCGGCAAATAGGTCCGCCTTTTCTTGACTACTTCTTGCCCAAGTGCCATCATTTTTTAGTTTAGCAATGGAAGATATAAAATATATATATATTATGCAAAATAGATTGAGATTTAAATGTGATCAAAGTTTGAGAGGTAGAACTGGAACTTAAAAATTCAATGCCACAACTGGGATTTGAACCATAGACCTTCCACTTACCGGGCAGACGCTCTAACCACTGAGCTATTGTGACAAACTGCCAGAATGGCATTAAATTCTCAAACCAGTTCGTATTTCTCCTGGTAAACCACAAAGGCAGTCTCACATCAAATCCCAGTTGTGGCATTGAATTTTTAAGTTCCAGTTCTACCTCTCAAACTTTGCCCACACACGGTTTGTGTGTTTAAAAACACCAACAGTAAGTTTGTTGGCATAAATAAATAATTTAAATGTGATGTTTACACAGAAAACTTTTTTTCAAATGGAGTTGATTAGAATCAACTATTTATTGTGAGTTTAAACAGTGATATAGATTTAATAAGATCGTTGGTTACATTTGGCTGTTGCTCATTTACAACAAATTCCGCTGTTCAGTGAAATGAATCATATGAAGACTGGCAATATCTGTGTATGTAAATAAAGTGTTTTAAGGCATTTTTGGCAATAATCTTAATTCATTCATAATTATAATACATCCATACTGCCACTGAGATTAAAGTATAAGAAAATTCAGTCTCTCCACCTGATGTTGTCGGGAGCGGTAATAAGAAACTAACACAACCATCCACCAACATCGGATACATATAAAGATATTAGAAACCCTGTTACAGGTTTATGCCTCTGCAATGCAAATTTGTATTTCTTTCATAAATGTATATTTATGAAATATATACCCATTTAAGGTTATCTACCTACTACGCAACTGCATGAGCTTGATTTTGTAGTTATTTCAGGTTATGTGATCATGTGGTTAATTTGTTTATACGCATTGCCAACTACACAAATCCAACATCGTGTGTCATGCAACGTATGTGCTACTACTGCTGGCTACTTTCATTTCTCATGCGTTGCCGTCATGAATTGCGCAGTTCATAAGGCTATATTCGGCAATATTACCAATTAAAATTCACATACATTTCCAAAGTACTGTTGAAATCAAACACAGTGAAGTATTGTCCACACATGGCTTGTGTGTTTAAAAACACCAGCAGTTAGTTTGCTGGCATAAATAATAATTATCATGTAAAGGTTACTTAACCCGGGACATTAAGTACTGACAATTGTAAGTCGCTCTTGGGGTATTTATCTCTGATGTGAGATTCCCTTGTGGTCTACCAGAAAAATATGAATCAGTTGGGAAATCTAATGTCATACCGGCAAATTGCTATGGTAACTCAGTGATTAGAGCAGCCACATGTGAAGTGGAATACCTGTGGTTCAAACCCTGGCTATGGCATTGAGTTTTTCAGTCCTGATTTTACCTCTCAAACATTGCCCACAATCAGCTTGTGTGTTTAAAAACACCAGCAGTAAGTTTGTTGGTATAAATAAAGAACAGTGAAGCAATTTATAAAGTACACTTAATGAAAGGTGGAATCAACTTGAAGTTCACTCTCATATTTATTATGCAGAACATATATTGTGAGCTCAAGCTGATTCCATTTTCATGAAGTGTAGTATTTCACACAAGGGTTGCAAGGTAGAATCAGACTGAAACATTCAATGCTACAGTTGCATAGAGCAAAGGTTCAAATCTTGGCTATGACATTGAGTTTTTATATCTGTTTTACTTCCACTTAATGAAGCGGCTTCTCTAACCACTGAGCTACCATGGCAACTTACTAGTATGACAGGCATGCGTGAAGCAGAAGATCCATGGTTCAAAACCGGCTATGGCATTGAAGTTTTCAGTCCTGATTCTAGCTCTCAAACATTGCCCACACACAGCTTATGTGTTTAAAAACACCAGCAGCAAGTATGTTGGCATAAATGTCTGTTTAATTTTCTGGGAATGTCCTCAGAAGTCCTCTTCATTCTGGATGACTTTTGCATAACTGGTAAATCCATAAAAAGTGTAAATCTTGTTAAAACACACAATTTATGTCAAAAACTTTCTGTGGAGTGAATCATTTCTGTGATATTGCCTGTTCTTTATTTGAATTTTCCATAATGTTTGGTTTTGACTTCCTTCCGGGCTGTGAACATGTATGGTTGCTACTGGTCAGCTTGCTGTATTTTGAGCCACACGTAATGAGTGCAATTTGGCAAGATTTTTATTATTCCCAGAATTTCAGTGTAATTACGTTAAAGTAAGTTTGCCTCAGCTATGACTCTAATCTCGTGGGTGATTAGAGCGGTTCAGTTATGAAATAATTAACACTGAAATTTTTCCTTATTATCCTCCAAAATTTTATTTCCCTTGCCACATTAACATTGATATTTACAATTGGACTTTCTCTTTAGCGACCATATACCTCCATCACACATTTTCGCTTGCTCGTGATACTGCCATTCCCGATTATTGCTCCTCTGAACTTATGAACATGTTGTGTTGAACATTTATACCCTCAGGGATCCCCATCTAGGGATACACAAGGTACCCAAGCTGAGCAGAACATTACTTCCACTTACTGGTGTTTTGTTCCTCACTGTAGCTTTTCTATCAGATCTTATGACCGTACCTTGATCATCTCTTCTTCTTTTCCGGCCCCGATGCTATTAGGGTACCCAAGCATCAGGGAGTCTTTGTTTTTCCAACCTTTCCACTTCTCCAATTTTTCTGTAACCTCTTAACCCCTAACATGCTGACCTGTCATGGCATATAATGCATCCTCTGATTGGTAATCAGAGGATATGATCGGTGAATTTATTTTGATAATTCTCCTGGTCAGGTTGGTGAGACCCGTAAACCAATGATAGGTGTGGTCCTTCAGACATTCTGGGGGTTGCGAGCGACCGATGTGACTCCCAAAACATAAAAATATGGTGCTCTGTAGAAAGTGGTTACTTTTACTACTTTATAGTTCTCCAATATGAATTATGAAATATGACTCAAGGAGCAAAATATTCCGGAATTAAAATAGTCCACCATTCGGATCTCTGGATAGGGACTACTCAAGAGCCCAAACACTATATTAATAGAAAATCCGGATATTCTGTAGATTGGGTGACGCGAGCACTTGTTCAGAATTTCGGCTAAGTCCAACTCGGCAGTGTGTACGAATTCTAACGAAAGTTGCTGAAGTTGCTGCGTTATTGCAGTGTTAATTCAGCGCTGCCAACAGCACTATTTCCCATGAATTTGTTGCCAGTTGTAAGTTTGAATGTTATAGCAGGACCTGGCAGTATGCTAGTGACCTTGTTGCGAAGCAAGTTGTGAGAGTGCCATGACTCGCTTCATTAGCATAGTAGATTTAGCGCCTCTGTGCTATAATGAGGAGGAATGCATGCAATTTCTTTACGACGAGGGCCTGCTGAGAACTCGAATACTATGTAATATAAAATCCCAGCACATGGGGCTCTATAAATGGATTTCTTTCTCCACTTGAAAATAACATTAAAAAAATAAATTAAATAAATAAAAAAAGAACAATAAATAATAAAAATAATATAAGTATAATGATATAATAAATATAATAATATTAAATATAATAAATATATATATAATATAAATATAATAATATTAAATAAAAATAAAATAAATAAAAAAAGAATGAGCCAGTGTTTCGTGGACCCAGTAACAAGGCAATAATGGTAATGTGCACAATAATTTCCACAACAATAGTATGGAGTTGTGCTGGTGGTATGTCTGTGGTGGCAACGACGCGCGAGTGCATTTGTGTTTAATGTGTTGAAACCAAAAGAAGTGTAGTTGAAAAAGCAATGTTGGCAGATGTGAAAATCGTCTGCTAGTGACAGCTAATGCATGCAGCGAAACCTAGTGGCAATTCTGATAACCACTGTCGGCGCATGTGCAGTAATTAACTGCGTACTTAGAATCTGGCCGGCAAGTGCTAAGTCACCTATTCTAAAGAAGAGCTGAAAATCTAAAATAATTCTTCAATTCATGAATTGGGATATATTCTTCACCACTCTGTCCTCTATGTGATCTGCAAGAGGAAATGGACCAAGACCACCTTCAAATATGCCCGGTCACTTCTAGTGCCCCATCCATTAGTGAAAAGTAATGGAGAGAAAGAGGACTAGTGACTTCATTGTCAGATATCCAGTGGTAGCCAACAACAAGTTTTCTCAAATGGGAAGTCATTTGATTTTTTATATCCTAGCCATGCAAAATAAATGAAATGTCAGACATCACATAGACACCAACTCTTAAAAGATTTGACTGTATTCCCCTATTCACGTTGTACCTCTGAGGAAATATATGATAAAATTGTTTTCCATAAATGTTTATCTCACTAAACAAGAAGTAGATGAGAGAACAGGTAGCTTTAAGAATAGTTTGTACAAGAGTGAGTAGAGAAATTCATGTGAGTGCATACATCAGATTTTCTTTAATTTCATTTAGTTACTTTCTTGCAGCAGCCACAGAGCCTCTGGGAACTGCACCTAGTAGAACAATTTGATTTTCCACTTAGTGTCACGGAGAAGCAATAAACAACTGTGGTTGAATTTGAAGGCGTATTATGCGAGGGACAATAAATATTGAATGCCTCTCACGTGCAAGGCAGAAGAAGAGTTTGTAATTCAGAATGAAGGGTTTTAGTGCATGAAACCCTTTCTGATTTTGTTTGACCTGAAAACATTCTGTAATGCTTTGTCTCTTTAAATTAACTGTTTGTCTTAAAATATTTTAGTGAGAACTGTGCCAATAGCAGTTATGAATTTGTCAAATGCACTTGGAGTACAGTGCATTTGTAAATTGGCTGGACCACCTCACAGCGACATCGAACCGGGGTAAGGACCGGTGCACCCTCTGCCAGAGTTACACATAACCAACTGCATCACAACAGATGTTGGAATTGATGATCTTCAACGTGAATATATTCCCTATATCTCTGAAAACAATTCTGGTTTACCGAAAGTCCCCATATTATTCACAAAGCTCTTCACACCACCGCAAAAGTTGGAGTTTGATCCACAGTGAGTGTGCGTAGAATTATTGGTCCCATATTTTACAACACAACAACACAATGTTCATTCACACGTTATGTAAATTTTACTTTAAATATCTTTTTTTCCACACTAACAAGACATGAAAGATTGTGTGACTGCTTTCAACAGGATTCAGCTATAGCACACACTGTTGCAAATCCTATGCATGAATTGGGAAGTGTATATGTTGCAAATCCTATGCATGAATTGGGAAGTGTATATGGGGACAGAACAATTAGCCAAGGATTGTGATCAACTCGTTCCCCTGACCTATCTCTTTGTGTTTTTTATTTATGGGGAATGTGAAAGAATAAAGTACAACCAGCAAATTCTCACATGTTAGGACAAAATCAGGAGAGAAATGTAGCAACCAGTAAATGTGAACTTTCGCAAGTAAACCAGAATTGTTTTCAGAGATATAGGGAATATGTTCACATTGAAGGTCACCAATTTCAATATCTGTTATGACGCAGGTAGGCCTAATGTAAGTTAGTACAGTAGTTAGTGTTCCAAGCCCATGACTTGCCGGTTGTTTACATGTAACTCTGGCAGAAGGTGTGCCAGTCCTTGCCCTGCCCGGTGCCACCACGGGGCAGTCCGGCCAATCTACATACAAATGCACTGTATCTTAAGTCAACAAATGTGTTGGAATAAATGCTTCAGGAAGCAACAAACTGAAAACAGTTACACAACTTTTCATGATGTGCCAAACATCAGAACTTAACAACTTAACTTGGAAAACTATTCATATTTTTGAGGTGTGGGTTATAAAAGGTAAGGGAGAGATTGTTAGCCTGATATTACATTTCTGCCAAGACCTTGCATTTACTTTTAATACTTTTGTGGGTAATGTTGCCAAATACGGGCTTCTTGGTGTGCAATGTCACTAAATCATGCCAACTTGACATGAAGAAATACACTACTGGACAAAGAGGTTGGTAACTACAAATTAGAGAGGAACACGGGTAATGGAACAGAAGCATAATCTAAAACTGAAACAATGGAATAGAGGTGCAAACTAAATAGTGGACTCAGGTAAATAAAGGAGATGTAACAATAGCAGAAAGTGTTATGAAGTGAAGATTTCCAATTTCCTCATTAACCTTTAACTGTTATTATTAATGGAAATCTGCATTTTAAATAATGTTGAAATCACCAGCAGTTTGCGACAATTATTTTCAGTAAAATCCAATGTTTAAAGCATTCCATTTGTCAATCATCTACCACATCTAACTCTTATAAAACTTTTTGTTTCCTAATCATACATTATGACATATATTCATATTGTACAGTTATCTACCGTATCTCTTGCACAATTGTATGAGATTATGATTTCACAGTTATTTCACATCATATGGTTTATACCTCCAAAATGCAGCTTTATATTTCTTTCACAAATGTATATTTAAGTTTAAGGTTAGCTACTTCTGTACAACTGCTTGGACTTCTGATTTCATATTTCCATTCATACGTTTTATGCAACTAACACAGCTTTGTATTTCTTTTATGAATATATATTCCCATTTAAGGTTATCTGCCTTCTGCACAACCATATAAGCTTATGATTTCATACCTATTTTAGGTTATGTGATTCATAAATTAATTTATTTGATCGTAATATAAAGGGATCCTGTAATTGTGGTACTCAGTGTTGCATATGGGAGATTTTTAGGGTTGAATTAAGAAATATATTTGTAAGTAAAATAGAGTTCCCCGCTTTCTAGTTACCAAAATTTGTCATTATGAGTAAGAATAGAGTTTCTTGCTTTCTTTGTATCTACATCATCTATGTATACGTATTGCTGGAGGTTATCCATTCTCATCTTTATGCATTACCATCTACACAATTCCAACGTTATTAAAATGTTTTACTACTGCTCGCTACTTTTATTTCTCATACATTGGCACCCTGCGTTACGGGGCCCCTAAGCCTGTATTCGGCAACATTACACTTTTGTGTACTTCTCACGTCCTTCCTGAACTTAAAACTTTGACTGGCTTATCTTTTTTTTTCCTCATAACAGTTGCCACAGTGCCAGGCAAAGAACATGATGGTGTGTAGTCTAAAGGTAAAACATCCCGCATAATGTGGGTTTTATTTTCTTAGAGCATGTCGTCACAGTGACAATTTTAACACACAAATAACAGATTAAAGTGAGGCACAAAATTTTAATTTCTACAGTTGCTTGCAGGCTGTTGCTATCAGAATTTTGTTAGTTTTACTAGTTCGCATGAAATAATCATACAGTAACATATTTTTGTGCTAGAGTAGAAATATTTTCCTGCATGTATAGAAGAAAAAGGAATAGATGCATTTTGAATGACAGTTTTGCGGCTGAATTGCTGGCTGAGTAAAATTGAAATCTTGTGATCTAACATTTTGTGATGTTTTTTCTCCTTACTACCAGTTTATTTCTTCCAAGATTCTGATAACATTGTTAAGTAATTATGGATTTCTAAACTAAAGCCATTGTACAATTAACCCAGGAAATGTAACAGAAATTACAAACAGAGCAGAAAGCTTAGTTATAAAACACCACTCATTTTCAAATGTAAACATCCAGAATCAATGAGAAGTTTACCAGAGCCCAGAAACACCAACTGGGAAGTTGGTCAGGTTTTATGTTCTTCACATGTGATGATAGCATGGAAGCTGTGACTTGTGGCAGGCCAAGACCAAGATGACTCCCAGCAGCTGCGTATAATGGCGTCTAAATGTGCAAATACAGTTTTGCGTGTTATTATCTGTCTCTATTGGTCAAAATTATGTTTTATCATGTCAGAAACATATTTCTCCTTCTCTCTTATGACCACTGATCTTTTCATGTTACTTGGACCATTTGCTCTTTGCTCCCTGTCCCTTCACTTCCAGGTTTTCTTACCATTTACTGAGTATCGTAACTTCTTCATTTGTCACATCACTTTACTTCCTCTAACTTCACCACTGTTCTGAGGCTCCCATTCATCTGCTTGACATTTCCATCTCGTTGGTTTTCCCTCCCCACTGGCTCAATTTCCTCTCCTTCTGGGACTGCAGTTTGCCATTTTCCCTTCTGCTTCAACTCCTTCCCTACTTTATGGTTCTCTTCTCTATGGTTCTCCTATGGTTCCTCTCACCTCCTGTGTTGAGCACGGCTGAAAATTTGATTCCAACAATATTTTGTTCATGATCTCTGCTCTCTGTGTCCTTCCTTTTCCTGGAATGTGAGAGGAATATCAATCAAAGAATTAGAATTAGTAAAAGAACTCTTAAGAGCCAGTATAAAAATGTTGGCTTGCTGTCAGAAATGAAGAAAAAATAACAATGTTCTGAAGAACTGAATCAGTATCTGCTATCACAAGATACAAGGGCAAGAGCAGGAACTACTATATTATACGGTGTACGGTTGTAGAAGGCGCATGAGCTGAACCAATGCGTGCACATGGTAGCTGCACTGCTGCCCAGTGATGCGCTAGAGAGCAGAAGTTACAGGGAGGGAACGAGGAAAGAAACCTTTGTCGTGTCACAAATTGTCAGAATGTAAAATTACGCAGTAAAGGATAATGATGATAACATTATAAACTGTAACACTCAATATTAACGTACTCATTTACACGCACTTCCTCAGATGCCAATTCCCTAAAAAAATGTACACTTTAAAAATAATATTTCTGGCCTGAGAGCGGAGTATTTTACCCTTAGTACCTGCGCCACTGGCACCAGGCTTTGAAAGTGACATTGTTAACGCATCACTAACACAATGTTGTTGTTGTTACCTAATGCTGGATTTCTGACAATGAAGTCATTAATCCTCTTGCTCTCCAATATTTTTCACTGATGATATTGAAGAGAGCAATAGCAGTAATAGTAACCGCTTTTTAGAGAGCACCATATTTTTATGTTTTGGCAGTCACATCGCTCTCTCACAACCCCAAGAGTGTCTGGAGGACCGCTCCTGTGGTTGGTTTACGGGTCTCGCTGACCTGACTGGGAGAATTATCAAAATAAATTCACATGTGAATTTTCTGCTTATTGTCACAGTTACACAAAGTACAATTTACGTTACGGATTGGTCTTGAACCGAACTAAAGAAATCGCGCGTGACTGCAGTGATCTGTGGTCAGTTAATTAATTAACTAAATTATGCAGTTCCTAATGACACTTCATAAGGTCTTACTCCGTAACTGCGTATAATGAAAAGGAATAAAACACACAGGCAAGATTGGAAGTTTCATACATAAGCAAGAACATGGGAGTCACTTGTTTATTCTGAAGCGATAACTCAAATGTCGTAGAAAAATGGTTTCTGTACAGGCTGCCTCAAAAATTCTTGCCGCATACACCAAGGCATATTCGAATGTTGAATTTCCAGTAATAATTTTGGGTGCATGAAAAAGAGAAATCTCTGTTGCTCACGCTTGTGCTGTGCGTTCCGACCTAAGCAATGCTGCACGACTATGATAGGACAGTCACTCTAGGCGAGTCCCCTTGAGCTCCGCCTCATGTGCCTTATAATACATAAAAAATCTAATGTGTTGCACTCACATGACTTCCTGTACTCTGGTACTAACCATTCTTACAAACTCTTATTCCTGTATCTTCTTTATGTTAGTTGAGATAAACATTTGCAGAAATTATCATATTGCTTATTTCCTTGTAGGTACAAGGGGAATATAGTAGACTTTGAATGATAGTCAAATCTTTTAAAGCTTTGAGATCCTGTTTTCTTTGCATGCTTAACATATATTAAAACAAAAATTAAGAACGATGTTCCATTTCACTTAAGTTTTAAGTTTTCCAAAGCTGACACAAATAACAAGGAATATCTCTGAAATGGTTCACTCTACAAAGAAATTTATTTGGACATAGTGTGTTTTAGCGAGATCTACATTTTTTTGTATTTACTCAGGGGTCTCCGTCTAGGGGATATGTGAATGGCAACCACAAGGTACCCAAGCTGAGCAGAACATTACTTCCACTTACTGGTGTTTTGCTCCTCACTGTAACTTTTCTATCTGATCTTACCTTGGTCATCTCTTGTTCTCTTCCGACCCCGATGCTATTAGGGTTCCTGAGGGTTAGGGAGTCTTTATTTTTCCAACCTCTCCATTTCTCTAATTTCTCTATAAAACCTTAACCCCTAACATGCTGACCTGTTATGGCATGTAATACGTCCTCTGATTGGTAATCAGAGGATATGGTCGGTGAATTTATTTTGATAACTCTCCCGGTCAGGTCGGTGAGACCCGTAAACCAACGACAGTGGTCCTCCAGACATTCTGGGGGTTGTGAGAGAGTGATGTGACCGCCAAAACATAAAAATATGGTGCTCTCTAAAAAGCGGTTACATTTACTGCTATTGCTCTCTTCAATATTAATGTCGGCGCCAACCAAGAAAGGGATTGACAGTTTGCAGTGAGGCAGAAGCGACGTTGCCGCTTATTGCGACCATGACCACGTGGAGACCGCGATATGATTATGTGTACGAAGAAGATTGCACTGCGGCTGAAATGTTGAGCGCATATTATTTATACTCGTATGCAAAGACAACAATAAAATATTGAATCTGCATTCGAATGACAGAATTGCAATTTCATATGTCTAAATATTTGCGTTAACAAAAGAAACATACCTGTGAAATATTGATGCTTATTCTAACAGGAAAATGCCGCTAATATCGGAATTACTTGCATCACTGTTGTATTTGCTGCTACTGCAATTTAGACCCTGACCCCCGATTTCCCTCTTTGTCGTACTTCTCTTTCCCAATTTTAACTATAGTATTCCTACCGATTCCTACAGCCCGCGAGGTTCTATCAATTACCTTAGAGACTGGAATAAGAGATCCTCCGTTCAATTTCTCCTGTTCGAAATATTCTCTAACAGAGCATATTATTTCCCGCGCTTGTCCTTTAATTGGGATACCTTTACCAAACACAGTTTTATTCGGTTCGCGAGTACGTTCAATTTTTCGTTTGGCAGCACTATCTTTGTCACTATTTATTGACACTGTTAAACAATAATTAAAAGTGTTAGCACAAATGCAAAAGCTCGCAACACACGCATAGATGCACAGACTCAGACACACGTAAACACAAGACAAATAACCGTATATTAGAATAACGCAAACAAACTTCTCAACATAAAGGCAATCTCTTAAGTGATGCAAGCATTGCAAGCTCGAACTGCAGCCTGCACCACTATTTGTTTATATGCAGCAATAACAGAATATAACAGAAGCACTTCATGTTACTGCTGGGTTCATCAGCCACCTGCTAATCACGTGTTACGTGCATGTTACATATCGGCAACAAGGTCGTTGTGTGCACCGTTTCTATGGGAACGCCATTATAACGCCTTAGCTCTAATTGGTTATTCTTTTTGTTGCTATGGCAACAGCTAAGATGCATCCATCCCCTCCCATTCATTTATGCGTTTCCGCCACGTGCTTCACATCTGTCAATCCCCTTCTTATTTGGCGCCGAGTATAATGCACTGTCTGGCAAAACATTTAAACAGAATTGGGATATATTGTTCACCACTCTGTCCTCTATGTGATCTGCAAGAGGAAATGGATCGAGACCACCTTAAAATATGCCCGGCCACTTCTAGTGCCCCATTCATCAGTGAAAAATATTGGAGAACAAGAGGATTAATGACTTCATTGCCAGAAATCCAGCATTAGCTAACAACAACATTTTTTGTATAATAGGATTTTGTCTATCTCTTATGGTCTGTGAGTTATTCAAACGTCATCCAGAGTAAATGGGACTATATAGGCCATAGTCAGAAAATTCAAAATATACATTTCGTTTGTCATCAAAATATCTCAAACATATGGCATTTTAATCACAATCGTTAAGAGCCATTTTCAAGAAAATAAAGTTCAAAAAGTTTTCCATGTAAAGGGCAGTTCAGGGTGGAGGAATTTTGTTCAAAATCTTTGTGTTGCATCCTTGAAAGACATTAAACTTCTCGATTTTGAGTTATGCTGTCCACAGACTGACTGACAGACACACACACACACACACACACACACACACACACACACACACACACACACACACACACACACACACACACACACACACACACACACACACACACACACACACACACACACACACACACACACACACACACACACACACACACACACACACACACACACACACACACACACACACACACACACACACACACACACACACACACACACACACACACACACACACACACACACACACACACACACACACACACACACACACACACACACACACACACACACACACACACACACACACACACACACACACACACACACACACACACACACACACACACACACACACACACACACACACACACACACACACACACACACACACACACACACACACACACACACACACACACACACACACACACACACACACACACACACACACACACACACACACACACACACACACACACACACACACACACACACACACACACACACACACACACACACACACACACACACACACACACACACACACACACACACACACACACACACACACACACACACACACACACACACACACACACACACACACACACACACACACACACACACACACACACACACACACACACACACACACACACACACACACACACACACACACACACACACACACACACACACACACACACACACACACACACACACACACACACACACACACACACACACACACACACACACACACACACACACACACACACACACACACACACACACACACACACACACACACACACACACACACACACACACACACACACACACACACACACACACACACACACACACACACACACACACACACACACACACACACACACACACACACACACACACACACACACACACACACACACACACACACACACACACACACACACACACACACACACACACACACACACACACACACACACACACACACACACACACACACACACACACACACACACACACACACACACACACACACACACACACACACACACACACACACACACACACACACACACACACACACACACACACACACACACACACACACACACACACACACACACACACACACACACACACACACACACACACACACACACACACACACACACACACACACACACACACACACACACACACACACACACACACACACACACACACACACACACACACACACACACACACACACACACACACACACACACACACACACACACACACACACACACACACACACACACACACACACACACACACACACACACACACACACACACACACACACACACACACACACACACACACACACACACACACACACACACACACACACACACACACACACACACACACACACACACACACACACACACACACACACACACACACACACACACACACACACACACACACACACACACACACACACACACACACACACACACACACACACACACACACACACACACACACACACACACACACACACACACACACACACACACACACACACACACACACACACACACACACACACACACACACACACACACACACACACACACACACACACACACACACACACACACACACACACACACACACACACACACACACACACACACACACACACACACACACACACACACACACACACACACACACACACACACACACACACACACACACACACACACACACACACACACACACACACACACACACACACACACACACACACACACACACACACACACACACACACACACACACACACACACACACACACACACACACACACACACACACACACACACACACACACACACACACACACACACACACACACACACACACACACACACACACACACACACACACACACACACACACACACACACACACACACACACACACACACACACACACACACACACACACACACACACACACACACACACACACACACACACACACACACACACACACACACACACACACACACACACACACACACACACACACACACACACACACACACACACACACACACACACACACACACACACACACACACACACACACACACACACACACACACACACACACACACACACACACACACACACACACACACACACACACACACACACACACACACACACACACACACACACACACACACACACACACACACACACACACACACACACACACACACACACACACACACACACACACACACACAGACACACGTGCCTTTTTCTAAAAATGCTTTTTTTGGATTCAGGGTGCCTCAAAACATGTTTCCGGTGAAATCTTGACATCAAATTTTTGGATGGAATACAATACTTCCTCTACTTAGTAGTAGAGAAAGTAAAACATAAACCAAGAATCCACAGTTATACTTGTATTAATGAAAGATCAATGAATATCAGAATACAATAATTCATTTTTTTATACTTTAACCATGCAAAGAGAACGGAATCTCAAAGCTTTGAAAGATTTGACTATGCTCAAAGCCTACTGTATTCCCATATTCCCTTTGCACCTACAAGGAAATAAACAATAAGATAATTTCTGTAAATGTTTATCTCAACTAACATGAAGAAGATATAGGAATAAGAGTTTGTAGGAATGGTTGGTACAAGAGTGGAGAAAGTCATGTGAGTGCAACGCATCACATGTTTACTCTACAACCTCACCCAGTATGTACCAGTGTGTTTTCCAGTTTCCATCCTTGGTTCATTGTGAACTATTAAAGTCTCGTGTCCTTCAGATCCCCATTACCAAGTTATTGTGAAATAACTTTGGAAAGTGAAATTGGGGTTAGGACTGCTGCTTTGATTGATTGTGTGTGGTGTATGCTCCTTCCGTTTTGTTCTCATTTCTGTTGCAACTTTTGTGCAATTGCGCACCAGACTTAACACCATCTTAAGCTTAAGTGAAAATACTTACAAAAACTGGTGCATTCACTAGATCATAAGGTGGAAATTAAGATATTACATTCTTTTGTGGGGAAAAAAAAACATAATTAAACTGTCAAAATTCTTTCATTAATTTGAATTGGTTGGCCATGTCATTAGCTGGCCCCCTTTGTAGTGTGGTGGCAGCATGTGTGCCTCACATCCAGAGGTCATGAGTTCAAATCTCGCTTAGGGCGAGTTATCCGGATAAGGTTTTCCCTTATCCTGAGAAGACATATGTCGGGTAACTTAAAGCTCTATGTACCCTGGGCTCATTTGGGCATTATTTTACCCATTTCATTCATTCACCATCCAATATGACACTACATTGGAGAATGTAAAAAAAAAGTTGTTAGCTTGAATGGGGTGTAAAAACAGGTTTATAAGTTAATTAAGGAAATTGAAGCTATTAACAGTGAAGCAAAAAGATTCTAAAGTAAGAACAAATTAGAAACTAAAAACTTCACTTATATTAGTAATATTGCAAGTTCTTGGTGCAAAGCTGACTAAAGTTTCAAGTTGACTCCATATCATTCTCAAAGCTATTACAAATCTTTAAGTTATGGAACTACTAACTTTGATGGAGAAATTGAAGCAATTCGAATGGCCCTACAAAATCTTTTGTACAGAATTTCACATTTTCAGCAAGCAGTTATTCTCTCAGATTCCAGGGCAGCAATTATAGCAATTACTTCCAAGTTGTCACCAAAAAACCAAACTATTATAGAATGTTGGAAGATGCTTAGCCATCTAACAGCACTTCAAAAACACCTAGTCTTCCAATGGATACTGGCTCACTGTGGACTGAGTGGTAATGAGAAAGCTGATTTTCTTGCAAAAAAGGGTACCAGCGGTGTACAAAAATCTATAGTTAATCTACCAATTTATGCAGCTAAAAGATTAGTCAACTCTGAATTCAAAAAAATTATTGCAAAATATTACTATGAAAAATCAAAAAATAAAAGATGGGAACTACCAAACATTCAAACAGTAGTTCCTGAGTGTCCTCGAAAAACAGCAGTTGCAACCTTCAGGTTGATTACAGGACATGATTGTCTGGCAAAACATTTAAACAGAATTGGGATATATTCTTCACCAGTCTGTCCTCTATGTGATCTGCAAGAGGAAATGGACCAAGACCACCTTCAAATATGCCCGGCCACTTCTAGTGCCCCATCCATCAGTGAAAAATATTGGAGAGCAAGAGGATTAATGACTTCATTGTCAGAAATCCAGCATTAGCTAACAACAACAACAAGTTTCTAATTTTTTCTTGCTTTAGAAGGCTTATAAGTTCTTACAAATGTGGATTTATGTCTGATTTCATAATAATTGCTCCTACCAATGTAGTTGTACAATACGCTTTATGACAAACTATAATTTGAATGAAAATAATAACTTGGAAGCATTATAAGGAGTTTAAATTGAATATGAAATGTTCAGGGAACTATACAGAGTGGAAGGTACTGCTGCGGCGATATATTAACCACAAAGTCTACATGATGATATGTCCAATAAAGAGCTGTTTCAAAAAAAAAAAAAAAAAAAAAAAAAAAAAGTGGAAAATGGTTGGAGCCACCTAGCTTCTTGAGGAATGGATATAAATGGTTTATTATTTCACTGTCACACGAACATTGTGTGAACAATGCTGTAATACATATCTATCTTAATTCGAATGAATTTAGTCACACTTTTGTGTTAAAATGTCATGCAAAGTTTAATTTCTAAGAGAGATTTGCAAACGTCACGTTAACATTAAATTGTGACTAAATTCATTTGAATTAAGGTAGAAATGCATTACAGCATTGTTTACACAATGTTTGTGTGACAGTTATTGAAATTATAAACCATTTATATCCATTTGCCAGGAAGCTAGATGGCTCCAAATGTTATAAATATTTGACACAATGTTTTTTTGGTGAAATAATCCTTTATTGATATTTATTGTATTGGACATATTTGTTACACTCATGGAGAATTGCCAAAGTAGTGCCTCCCACCCTGTTTACCAATAGGAAAGCAGGAGCTATTAACAAGGTTTTACTGTATATCAAATTATAAAGCAAGACAATGTCAGATTGTACATTAATCTCCTTTAAGCCAGGAATATATTACGCTGTACTTTATGCATTCAGTGCACAGATGAGTGGAAATGTTAGTGTTTCAACAGATTTGATACAGAAGTTACATTTTATTTGTTGCAGCTTCGACATGCATTGCAGAGACAAAAGAGCCACTTTGATAATGTCAACATTGACTGGAATCTCTCACATGATGAAGGGTCAACAGACTTCTCAGATGATGAAACAATCATCGAGGACAGGGTAAGTCAAACATCAATCAATTCTGAGGTTTTTAGAAGGAATTCATGAGGAAATGAGAAGCGTTCCATGTGCAGTAAAGGTTCTTAAATGCATACAAAGTACCTAAATACCTCTAGAAAAAAATTTGTTTTACTGCAGATTTAAGATAGATAGCAGGATCTAGTGACTGTGTTTCTCTTAAGGGACCCTGGGGCTGAATAATGACCGAAAAATGGTCAAATTGACTATTTTTAGGTTTATGCATATAAATGTTCCCCAACGCTTCAGTCATTGGTTGCCAGTGAAATTTGTTAGAATCCATCATTTTTAAGGGTTTAGCACAGGCTTTAAATGCCATGTGCACTAGCTTTAAGTGCCCCCTTTTCTGCTTAACCACTGATTTTGGTTGTTTTTGAGCCCTTTTGGCCCATACTTTATTCAAATATTGCTGAAAATTTATGTAGCAGTATCTTGTGCTATCTGGCTAGATGCCAGTGAGCTATTACTACTCTACTTAACAGTAGAGAAAGTAAACATGAGATTACAGCTAACTCTAGAAAAGGCATAAAAATCTACCAAAAAATTAGATAATCTGTAAATTTTACCTTTTGAAATGCAGGGTCATTGTATTCGATGTTAACCATTTCTGCCATTTGATCTTCCCTTGCCATCAGTGATCACATTTCTGTTCGAGCTGTTCAAATCAAATCAAATCAAGTCTTTATTGTGCTTTATAACATGTTACAATGGAAATAAGTGAAACATTGTTTATGAACATGGTCAACATTTATATTATAGTAGAAAAATATATATAAGTAAGTAAATATAGGTTAAATACATACAGAAGCATCCAATGGGAACTTGTCTCATCCACATACCGCGTGATCTTGTGATGGTGTTAGAAACTTTCAGGGAAGATTAAGGAGGTCAAATGCAATCATCTGATATAAGGAACCTTGGTCCGAAAATGTCTCCTTCATAAGTTACAGGCAAAAGTTGTTTTCATAGGTAAGTAGGTGATTAGTAATAAGGATAGATAACCGGACTGCCATCGATGAGTGGTTTAGAATTAAAACACCATGAAGGCAATGCATATGGCGTTTGGCGTTTAAACTTATGTACGGCAACAGTACTTCAATGCAGATGGCATGAAGTGTACTGTCTGACGCGCTGTTCTGTAACATTACCCAGGTACAGATCAGAGTCTGATCAGTGTTTACATGAGGACTCCCATTTTGGAAGAGGAAGTGCTTTGTTGTGTGGCTGAGGAGCCCTCAGTAAGTACTCGACCAGTTGCATGTGAAATGGGGGTTGCACAAAATACTGTATGGAACGTACTTCGGGAACAATTGCACCCTTACCACCCACAAAGAGTATATGCTCTGTCTCCGGCTGACTTTGCACCTTGGGTCGTTTTCAGTGAATGGCTATTGTGTGGTCCATCATCACTTCCCTTTGTGTGTACTTTTCACCAATGAAGCCTGTTTCACCAAAGATGGCATGCTAAATAGTCGAAATACTCACGTTTGGGTGATGAGAATCCCCGCCCTACAGTTGTAAGAGGCCATCAAAACCGTTTTGCAGTGAACGTATGGGCGGGTATAGTCAATGATGATGTAATAGGCCCATTTCTTCTTCCACACCGATTACTGGAGCAGCGTACGCTGTATTTTTGAGAGACACACTTCCTGGGTTGTTGGAACACATCCCACTTGCGGTATGTCGACGTATGTGGTTGCAACAAGATGGACCTCCAGCTCACTTTTCACATCATGCTCGAGAACAGCTTTACCGGACATTCCCTGAAAGATGGATGGGAAGAGGAGGTCCAGCTACATGGCCAGCCCGTTCGCCTGATCTGACTCCATTTGAATTTTTCTTTTGGGGTCATGTGAAAAGTCTTGTGTACATGACGCCAGTAGAAACCAAACAGGGTCTAGTAGTGCAAATTATCGCTGCTTGTGACATTGTCAGAGAGACTCCAGGGCTGCTCCTCCAAGTACGACAGAACATTGTATGACTTTGTCATGCTTGCATCACTGCCAAAAGACGCCATTTTGAACACATCTTGTAGTATTATGACTTGTGTAAATGTAAATACAGAGAAATAAAATACAGATATTCCTAGATTCTCATAATTTCACGTTCACCGGGATCCCAAACAACTCTTGCCTGTTATCGTACGAAGGAGACATTTCAGGAACAAGGTTCCTTATATCAGATTAATGCATTTGTCCTCCTGAATCTTCCCTGAAAGTTTCTAACACCATCACAAAATCACCCTGAACATGTAGGTGAGACAATGCCAAAAAGAGTGAATCAATTAAAATACTGTTTAACATTTAGGAACTCATCAATACTGTAATACACTTTATTTATAAGGAATTTGGTTAATGACTTAGAGAATGGAGTGTTATAACAAAGGTTTATTGGTAATTTATTGAATAATTTACCACCTATATAACCAGTCTTTACTTTCTCTACTACATATAGTGAATAGAGCAAGTATTGTATTCCACACAAAAATTTAATGTTGAAATTTCACCGGAAATATGTTTTGAGGCCCCCTGAATCCAAAAACAGCATTTTTAGAAACAGGTGTGTGTTTGTGTGTGTGCGTGCGTGTGTGCGTGCGTGCGTGCATGCACCCTTGCACCTAGAAGAAAATTAGATAATTTCTGCAAATATTTATCTTGACTATCATGAAGAAGATATAGGAACAAGAATTTTTAAGAATAGTACGAGAATAGAAAAAGTCATGTGAGTTCAACACATCAGATTGTTTCATATAGTGTTAGTCTAGGTGTTTGGATTATCAGATCCTGTTTTCCTCTTGCATTGTAATTGTGGGTTGACGAGTTTTATGGAAGCGACCTGCTACGTAGATAAAGATTGGATTTTAATATAAAAGCGCTGTGAAGAGATAAAGTTTTAAATGCTTCCCTAAATGGGCTATTCATTGGCAGTTTTGTAATGTATCTGATAGCACGTTTGGATAATGTAAAGATTCTGTTGAAGTTAATTTTAGATGTTAACCCCATAATTCAATACCGTAGGTGATTGTTGAATAAATTAATGATACGTCACTTGTATGTTTATTTGAAAAGTTTACTTTAAACACAAAAGTACTCGCCGTGTGCTTGGGGAGTTTGTTGAAAGATTTGTAAGCCTGTACTACCTGCAAGAGAAATTGTACAGCCATGGAAAGAATGATTGAGCGCATTAAGAGAGCAGAATATTTTTAAGTTCCGCGTCATGTGGCAGTGTGGTTTACATAAATCAATATTCCAACATGCAGCTGAGTTTATTTATATATTATATACAAATACAAACGCTCGACCACTTAATATATCTATGTGTTGCCAACCTCTGAAAACAAAACAATTGGTATTTATGGGGTACTTTAAAATACGTGTATTATTCTAAGCCTTGTATACTACAGGAACTGTAGTCAAAAACATGCAGAAATTCAAATATCAACAGACTGTAAAAGAAGCTTCTACCCTAAAGAAAATAAAAGATGATCGTAATTTTAAAAAATCTGATGTGTTGCACTCACATGATTTTCTTTACTCTGGTACAAAGTATTCTTACAAACTCTCATTCCTATATCTTCTTCATATTAGTCGAGATAAACATTTGTAGGAATTATCTTATCACTAATTTTCTTGTGGGTGCAAGAGGAATATGGGAATACAGTAGGCTTTGAGCGAGAGTCAAAGAGTCAAATTCCATTCTCTTTGCACAGCTAAGATAAAAAAATTAATAATGATCTTCCATTTAATGGCAGTTTAAGTACCCCAAAGCTCACACAAATAACAAGGAATATCTTCATAATTGGTTCACTCTACAAAAAGTTAATTGGGACATAAATTGTGTGTTTTAGCAAGATCTACATATTTTGAACAGTAAGATTTGGTCTATCTCTTACGGTTTACCAGTTATACAAGTCATCTATAGCAAACAGGACTACATGGGCTATAGCCAGAAAATTCAAAATATACATTTTATTTGTCATAAATATATTTTAAATATATAGCATTTTAATCAAAATCGTTAGAGCCATTTTTGAGAAAATTTAAATTTTCCATTTAAAGGGTAGTTTAAAATGAATGAATTTTCTTCAAAATCTTTGTGACACATCCTTAAAAGATATTAAACGTAAATACCAACTTTGGTTTTTAACCAATGTTTTGCTTTTTAGTTATGCTGTCCAGAGACTAACACACAGATGGACCTTGTTCTAAAAATGCCTTTTTTGGATTTAGGGGCCTCAAAACATATTTCTGGTGAAATCTCGACACCGAATTTTTGAGCAGAATACAATACTTCCTCTACTTACTATGTCAGAGAAAGTAAAAATTATCATCTGCAGGATAAATTTAGCTTGGCAGATCACTGAAAAGCAAAACAAACTGGCCAGTGATAGAAAAGAAATGTCTGAAAAACAGGTCCAGATATCTAGGGAAATCTCAGTGAAACAGGATCAGCTGCTACTGATATCAATAACAAACATAGCCAGTTAGCAGCTGATATAAGTTTCAAAATTGAAGAACTAGATCTGAGCAAATTAAATTCTAGACGGAAACCATGTCATTACATTCCTTCTAACATGTCCTTCATAGAAGCATTACAAACAAAAAAGTCCAGTGGCATTTTGTCCTTTGATCAGCCGATTTCCAAAAAAATAAATAGTTTTTAATCCAAATTGGATGTGTGGTTCCACAAGAATGTACGAAGATAACAGTTTGTTACTTGTAAGATGTGTAGAGTAACTTACTTCTGACAGCTTCGGTAGTAATTATGGGACATCACACATGGTTTTGAAATAATTAATCACTTAAAAGACGTGAAGAAATACTCTGAGCTGCTCTTTTAGAGGTGACATAATTCGACAACATTGTGTTGAGGTTGGTGAGAGAATTGAGTTGGTTTGTGGATGTAAACAATTTCGCTTTCATGTAATGTTTTGGGAGCTAATGCTTGTGATTGGTCTACACTCCTAAAGTAAACATGGAAGGACAAGGCAGGGTATGAATTTGTTTCCAAGACGCACCTTTACGGTGTTTGTTTATGGACTGAGCTAGGGAAAGTGACCACCCGCACAATCTGCAGTGTTGCGAGGTTGTTTTCAACAAGACTAAAATATCCCCGTAGGAAATGGTCAGAGACAAAAACATAAGATACAAAATGTGTTCCAAATATGAGATCTATCTAAGCTAATCCCGGGCACTACAGCCCATGGAGAGCCAAGCCTTACCGCCCAGCTGCTGCGTCCCCCACCTCGGCCCACTACAGGCATCATTGGTGAGGTGCAGTGCTGGAGGATGGTATGTGGTCAGTGTCCCGATCTCTCCCCGCAAGTTATGTAGTCTTCATAAAATCCCCATGCTGGTACCGGGGATCGAACCCGGGTCCAACGTGCCAGAGGCAGGCATGCTACCAACTGCGCTATGGAGGCAGTCACTGAGATCTACCATGGGTGTAAATTAATGTAATGACTTCCCTTCCACCTGTTATATTTAAGAAGGAAATCAAATTAGATAAAATTGTACCACAAGGAATATAGCTGCAAATAATGAAAGAAGTTGAAATCCAATTGTGAGAATATAGCTAATATTGAGTTAAGGAAATGGCAGTATCAACTGATATTGTCAGAACTGAAATGTGCGCAGCAGAAGGTTTGGGTAATAAAGTAATAGATAATGCAAAATTGAAGAAGCAGTTGTAAATAATTAAAATAAATCACAGAAAAAGTAAATAAACAAAATGAGAGACCACACAGATTACAAGAGGTTATGGACACAGTTCATGTTGGTCATGTACAGCCAGCTCCAAATGTTTTCCGATGGACAAAAGGGTGCAGGGGCAAGAGAAGAAGAATTTTCTTATGAATGACTTGTGCCTGGTGTGCCTGGCCCGGGACGACTTTTGTGTGGTGAGCAGGGAGCAAAAGGAACCTAAATTTAAGAGTTAGAATCGGAATTGAAAAATTCAATGCCACAGCTGGAATTTGAACCCCAGACCCTCCACTCACTTAGGCAGGTGTTCTAATCACTAAGCTACTGTGACAACCTGCCAGAATGACATAAATAAATAAGAAGCTAAATACTCAATTTTATTCTATCCAAATGAAAGAAATGAGTACATTGTTTTCTGCTCATATTTAAACAATATTGCTTTTTGTGGTAACATTAATGACATTTAAGAAACATGTTTAAACAATTATTTAACCAGGATAATGAATGTAATGCATTTCTCGTTGATGATGATACATTATTTTAATAATCATTTTAATAATAAATATGCTATGGGTTATTTTGCATGTAGAGTCGTAAGACATTTAACACAGATCAATAATAAGTGTAGAATATAAAGCTTCCATACACTAGCACATTCATTTCCATATCATATCTATTTAGATGTACATACCATTCTTACAAACTCTTATTCCTACAAGTATATCTTCTTCTTGTTAGTAAAGATATACATTCGTACAAATTATCTTATTGCTTATTTCCTTATAGGAGCAAGGGGAATATTAGAATACAGTAGGCCTTGTGCAATAGTCAAATTTTTTAAAGCTTTGAGATTCCGTTCTCCTTGCACACTTCACATATCAAAAAATGAACAACGATGTTTCATTTCACGAAAGTTTTAAGTTTTCCAAAACTCACACACATAACAAGGAATATCCCCGAAGTGGTTCAGTCTACAAGAAAATTTATTGTGACATAAATTGTGTATTTTAGCAAGATCTACATTTTTTGTACAGTGTGATTTGGTGTATCTCTTTAACAATTTACCAGTTATGCAAAAGTCGTCCAGAGTAAATACGACTACAGGGGCTATAGCCAGAAAATTCAAGATCTACATTTCATTTGTCATAAAAATATCTCAAACATATGAAATTTTAATAAAAATCGTTAGAGCCATTTTCAAGAAAGTCAAAATTTTCGAAAAATTTTCCATGTAAAGGGTAGTTTAGGGTGGAGCTATTTTCATCAAAATCTTTGTGTCGCATCCTTGAAAGACATTAAACTTAAATACCAACTTTGGTTTTTAACCGACATTTTGTTTTTGAGTTATGCTGTCCACAGACACACACAGAGACCTTTTTCTAAAAATGCTTCTTTTTTATTCAGGGGGTCTCAAAGCATATATTTCTGGTGAAATCTCGACATCAAATTTTTGGGTGGAATACAATACTTCCCCTACTTACCAGTAGAGAAAGTAAAAAAAAAAAAAAAAAAAAAAAGAAATATATGATACACATATATTTACCATAAAGGTGAACAGAAGTAGATATTTACTTCCTAATTTGGGTATATTTTATTTGTCTACTGACGTGCGTCACACAATATTTAGGCAAAATGTGAAATTTCTATACTCGTGGCTTCTTTAGTTACGAAAATATTTAAGTTAGAGTTTGAAAATGTGGAAACAAAAATGCAATACATAATGGCAAGAAATGTAGGAAGTAGCTGTTGTTGAGAAAATTGACACAACAGTTCATATCATTTGCAGTACCATAGAGCTGTTAGTGATTTAAGTGAACTATTCATGCATCGAGAGGTAGAATTGGAACTGAAAAATTCAATGCCACAGCTGGGATTTGAACCACAGGTGCCCTAACCATTAAGCTAAAGTACTTACAATAGTAAGTCGCCATTGGGGTACTTGTCTCTGACGTGAGACTACCTTTGTGGTTTACCGGGAGAAAATACAAATTGGTTGGAGAATTCAATGTCATTCTGGCCAGGTGTCACAACAACTCTTGCAACAATTGGCAGTTATTTGCACATTTGATGGCCGTGCAGTACTTCTGACATCATTCCTACTCTGTGTCCAGCTAACCTGTATCGCATGCGAGTGCACCTCCCTGCAGCCTTTACTTATCACTCTATCGGGTGATGAAGCATATAGCATGTATAGGACTGTTCTTAACATGCTATTGGTCGCAATCGGTTCAAAATCAAACCAGAATTAAACCAGCCACAGGGAAATACAATCCTGAAGCCAGTTTCACAATGGCTGATTATTTCATGCATCTAGCAAATAAAGCACGAATGTCGGGTCCAGCTATGAGCGATGAAGAAATTATTTGCACAGTAAAACGGCATTTCCCAGAAAATATTAAGAACAATCTGATAGCAGCAAAAACTATAAATTTTTTAGATGTGTTTGAATTGCTAACTGCATTTCAAATGAAAGAAAGGCAACGCACAAGCAATCAGGTATGCCACCAAGACTTGATAGTAGCAGACAGAATAACAAAACAGAAACAATCGTGAGAGTAGCTATAATATGGTACAGAACAGCTGAAGTAAAAACTCTGTATAGTAAACAGATGGGATGAGAAACAATCGGATCACCTCAATGCAACAATGGGGGTGGAGGAAATGCACAAATAAATTGCATGATGCTTCAAAGTGGTAACAGCACCTATACAGATAATCATGGTACAGTATTCTGAGGATATTTCTCGAGGACCGAGGAAGAAGTATCAAACTCCAAGACTGGAAATTGAAAAAGAAACTCAATGGGAATAAGATATGAATGTGTTAAAGGAGGTCCTGGAAATCCAAGACTTTTGTCGTTAACATTAATTTGCAAATGGAAGTGACAGGCGCTCAGAACATAGCACATACACACAACCGTTTAAGGACCTAGGCAAACAAAATTATGATGAAAATTTTTTCTTAGTATCATTTGTTGCTCTTTAACTACACACAAATGATCATATGTATTATTGGTAGAATCCCCATAAAGTGCTTTTTACAATGTTTTTATTATAACTTTACTTTTATGAATAGCTACCAATGAGCTTAGTATCTTTTTGTGAGCTAGCACAATTCAAAAAACAGAAACACTCGAAAGAGATCACTAAATTCTCTCAACAAAAAAGCAATATAATTTTCAAAAAATTTACTTACCATGCAAGTAAGCACTACAAATTCCACATCTTCCAAAAATACATCTTGGCCCCACAAAATAATTTCACCATAGAGAAATTACTGTGCAACAAGTCAAAGGACCAGATACCACAGAACAAAAAAGCAGGAATCTATCAAATCAGTTGCCCAGATTGAGACCAGATTTACATAGGGAAAACCAAGACGAATTTAGAAACCAGGTTAAAAGAACACATGAGATGCATCAAATACAAACAGATGAATAAATCTGCAGTTGCACACCATTTTTGAACATTCAACCACAACATTACGCCGAACATAAAACTTTTAAAAGCTACAAAACACGCTGCACAGATGCTTGGGAAAAAATTCATATAATAAAAAACAAGCTCCGCATAGTGAACTTTGATTTGCCTCCACAAAACCCTTTATGGAAGTTTATCGGCTCACCGCTAGTTGTCATCTCAACCAACCATACATCAAACAATATCAACAAGAACCATTGTTTAATTCTGATGATGGGAGCAGGTTAAGCTCTTGAAACCAGTCAAGACTAATTATATGTAAGTGATGTTCTGTGTTTCAATCCAACTCAGTTTTCATTACAATTTACCAACAAACTATTTATAACATTTGATGTTAGGCAGCAAACAAGCCAGAACCAAGATAAATTACTGCATAATCTAAAATACAGCCTTGCATTTTGTGTACAGTCGGTGCCCAACTCAGGATTAATGGTAACACTTGCCTTTCAGTGGTACTATAGCTATATTTTGCCGGAGACTGTATTGACATTATTTTAATTACACGTATACCATCTAGACCAAAATTGATATGGACTGGTAAATGTGAGAACTGGCAGATAATGACAAATTTATCACATTACTGATGCACATTGTGAATTTGTAACATTTTATCTGTACACATGTGCCCCTACCTCTGACCGGTGTACTTCCTTGTCCAGCCTGTAATGCACGGCAATATTATGTCCAAAAGCAAACTCTTATGGGGGAACCAACCTAATAAGTAAGGTTATTATACTACCCGGAAGTTGTGCCATGGCCATCTGGAGATAGATGTGCTCCACTCAAAGTCTCCTTGCTGCGTATGATGCAGAAACCTAAGCTTATATAAGCGTGAATCATTAACATATTAAGAATGGCTGCTTGCTTTGGGTAACCATTTTTCAGTGTTATTAGTCTTACGCTGGCAGTATTTTGTTTGTGCATTTGTAACACGCACAAGTGACATCTGTAAGGAAAGGCGAAAATCACGGAGAATGTTGGACTAAATGTGTACTGCTTTTCCAATTTCTTCCTGGTTCACAGGACGTTAGGTTAGAGTTAGATATACAGCGAGTGTGCATTCTTAAGGTGCATTGCAAAATGATACAACCACCCCAGTTTTCAGTCGTAACACGAATTAAGTACCAAATGAGCTCACATAGATATATCTAATGCAACAAGTTAACGTGCCCATATTCATGACAAACCATGGAAACATTTAACCCCTTTGCGTTACAGTAACCTAACCACAAGACCATTCGGTGTTGCAAAATGATACAGCCATGCTTCGCAGCTGCCTCTCTCTGTTTTATCCACTGATGATAGTAGCCGTAGAGGGCACAGGTACATTGAGTTGACTGTTTACATAGCTGCAAATCAGTATTCGAGTGAATAGTGTGAAAGAAGCGTTCAAGAAAATGGGACGTCAACTGGCATTATCAAGTGAGGGCAAATGATCGCCTACAACAAATAAGGTTTGTCGTCTAGAGAAATAACAAGAAGGATTCACAGCTCTTCCATTGTGAACAACTTTTTGCACCTTGGGATGAATTATGGCGTGAAGAAGTCCTCTGGAAGGCCATGAAAACTTACATCCAGGCAGGGGAGAAGTGTAATAAAACAATTAAGTGCAGGTGGAACCTTCCTGGGAAGATTGGCTCAAGATCCAAACATTCACATGTGCAAGTCTACTCTATGCCGAATGGTAACCAGGAAGAACTTCATGTTGTACAAGAAAAAGAAATGGCAGCCTCGGCTTACTGATGTACATAGAAAAAGACGGATGTCCTGAGCAAAGAAACATGTGACCTGGAAAACCCAATGGAAGCAAGTGGTGTCCAGTGAAGAAAAAATCCCAGTGGAAGCATAAAAAAACATTCAATTTAGATGGGCCAGATGGAGCAGCCTACTATTGGGATGGTTTGTGGAAAGAAGAACAAATATTTTCCAAATGGGGAGGAGGTTCATTAATGGTTTGGGCTGGGTTTGGTTATCATGGTACTACAAACCTTGCTGTCCCAACAGGTTTAATGAAAGCAACTGACTACCAAGATCTGCTTGATATTCATCTTTTACCTTTGCGGAAGCAATTGGGGGTCCATATTGGATTAACCAGCAGGATAATGCTAGTATCCACACTTCAAACCTCACCTGGGAATGGTTTTTACAGAAAGGAGTGCATGTAGTGGACTGACCTGCAAATTTGCCAGATCTGAATCCCATGGAGAACCTATGGGACATATTATGTCACTCAGTGTATCCTGATGGCAAACATTATTCTAATACCGCAGAGTTGAAAGTTGCCCCCACATCTGCTTGGGAAAATATAGAGGTGTCCACATTCCAGAAACTGATAGACAGCCTGTGTGATCGTGTTTTGAAGGTTGTGCTCAAACAAGTCTCCTACACTGGCTATTGAGATGATGTGGTTGTATCATTTTGCATCACCGAGAATGTGGTAAGCGTTGATTTGTATCTGAGCTCTGGACAATGTGCAGTTTGTGACCCACATATGCATTATATAATGTTAAACTATATCTAATAAATATCTGAGTCATGTGTTTAAGCTTTCTGTTATATATTTGCCTGTCCTTTCTATAACACACAGGTGGTTGTATCATTTTGCAACACGCCTTAGTATGGTTATAATTCAGTCCCCAAAGAAGAAGAACAAACACAAATCAAAACATTGCCATTTTACCGGATTTCACTTCTCATTTAGGTTGGCTGTCCCATAACCCATACTTGTTGCATGTTTGTTGTCTTTATGTCATTATTTTCCTCTGAAAGAAAACGTGATAAACTAGAAGTGCTTAAGTATAGACAAAGTAATTTTGCCTAAATATAATGTCCTTAGGAGTTGCTTTTAGAGCTGATATTAGAACCTCTGGAGCCTGTCACCTATCCACCCTTTTTACAGCGCTTTCTTTACTAATAAAATTATGATGTTATGTCAACAAATCACGCCATCATGCCGCTATAGTGCATCTACACATATGAGTGAAAACCTTATGGAGGGACTGAAATCCATTAGATTGACAAGGTTTTAAACCAATTTCTGGCTTTTTCCAATAAATAAGTTCTTGTACTTGTTTGCCTCATTTACATATATTTTTTATATATTATCCATTATTTTAGCCCAAATTTTCCCCTGTTCCTGGATCATTGGGGTTTAGCTACGGCCATATTTTGCAGTTTAGAACTCTCAATCCCTCAGCAACACATTAATGCTTAAGGTCCTAAATTAATCTAAAACGGCTAGATGGCAGGCTTTATTAGTCATATTGGCAGCCGCAAGGGCCATAGATTCAAGAGGTCGGTAATTTTGAGTATACAGTTGTAGAATTGTTTCTGTCAATTATAAACAAGTCGTGCAGATTTTAAATTTATATATATATCCTGTTCCGCCAAATATTGAGCATTAAATGAAAGAAATATGACGATATTTGCGTATCGAGCTCAAAAATGAGTACCTACTGTGCTTTTCAAATGTGAAGAGTTGTGATCTGCAGCCAATGAGATACGTTTATGTGCACAGTGTTGCAAGCTCATTACCTACACTCTTTTCATATTTCCCTCTCTCTCACACAGACCTACTAGTAGAGACGGATTATGTTGGCGGCACGCGTCAAGCCCCACTTAAGGGGAAAGCAATATGACAACACAGAAGGAGTCTGATTGGTTGCCGGTCTGGAGACGTGCAAGGACAAACTCCTTCCCATTTGAAAAGCACAGTATATGAGCAGGATGATGTGGTATCAGAGAGGCAACATCTACTTCTACTAGCTCAGCACTTGAATGGTTTAGCAAATATATATTTATTAAATTTAGTGAATTAAACTTGTATAATTTAGATGCCTAAATATTTAATTAATTTTACATAGTTTATCTGATGCTGGTGTTCTTGCTATTGATCTGTAAGTTAGCTCATATTTTCTTTGCCTCACCTGCTGCACCTGAACTGGTGTCCTCTTGAACTTCTCCTCCTTCCACAGTTTCTTCTTCAGCAACTTCTGCTTCAATAGCTTCTTTTCCTTCTTCTTGGATGATTGCTTCTCCTATTACAGATTTTGTTTGTGACCCAAACAGGCTTAACCATACGTCATAGTCATCTTTGGGATTTGCCATTGATGTTCTTTTGATATTTCTGAGCTTTTGTAGCAATATCTTCCTTACTTCGAAATTTACAAATCTTGCTTTTGCCTTTTTCATAATTGTTTTAAGCTGTGATTTTCCCATTTTAAAAAATAGCTTATTTTCTTTACCAGACAAATTTTGAATTGGGCCTAAAGTTCAGTTGACTATTTGCAGTATGTTGACTGTTTGCTATGGTGATGGCTCATTGTGTAGCATTTGTTTCAATTGTAAAACGACGAGAGAACAGAAGTAGAAAGATTGGTAAGGGGTTGGTGAGGGTGAGAGGGGAACAGGTTGCATCATTGCCAGGTTTAGCCATGAAAGTTAATGTTTAAAGTTCTTTTTTATATTTTCAACAAATCTAGTATCAAACGAACTAAGTGCACAAGCAATTCTTTTAGTACCATTTGAAACAAATGCAGCGCTTTTTTGTAACGTTTTCACTAAACTTTCAATTGGTTTTCATCCGCTAAAGCACAACGTGGCAACTGCTCACGAAGCACATGGTTGTCACTTGTCAGTTGTATTCTGTGTCGTGTTCAGCTTGTTCAGAACCATACAGTTAGAGGTTAAAGTGCGACAGAATGTGTTAACTGGTGATTATTAGTGTGTTCACATTAGTGTGCTGTTTTATTAGAGAATGTGGAAGCGACTTCTCCAGAGTGTTATAATGCGAAAAAGAGTTTGTAAAGCCCGTCACAATGTGGCAACACTGCATGCCGAAACACGTGATTGTGTAATGTAACTGCGAATGTACACATTGCTGCAGTAGTATTCATCGCACGAGTGAGATCCTGTCAATATTCTGGATAACTCAGGTATTAACCCAAGCAAACTTGTACTTGTCCTGCGCCGTGGCATAGAGGGCTAGGGCGTCATGCCTTGGTTCCCTGCCATGGAATGCGGCCCGGGTTCGATCCCACCCCTGGGGGTGCGGACTTAAATCCCGGCTGTAGGACTGGTGCCCACTCAGCAAGCTTGCGATGGGTAAGCGACCCTGGTCATGGAAGCCAACTTTCCGGCTGGGGGTGCCGAGATGCTGACCACATCTCCTCCCCGTATCGGTTGGATGATCGCCTACCTCTACCTTGCATATGTTGGCATGAGGCCGGCAGTCTGATATGGGCTGTAGTGCCATGAGTTTAACTTTTTGAACTTGTGGTACCTCAAATATCGTTCAGAAGCAATAACACTGAACAACTGGTTAGAACAACTCATAATGATTTATGTCTATACCTTATTACCAAATTCTAAGGTAATCCAATTTATTGGCCAATCGACTACATTTTCGCATAGATACTAGTCGTATATACTATGTTGTTTGTTCCGCTTTTATAACAACCATATTGAGTAAAATACCTACTGTGCTTTAATGGATTTCTCTATATGATTGTGAATGGATACACACTTGGAGGTAAGCTTGCTTCACACGTTTAATCAAGAAAGGACAGGAAATGCTTACTTAGTAGGGGAAAGTGTCCTAAAATGACATAGTCTGGTAAAATGACATACCTCGTGTTTCTTGTCACCAGTGTTGCCAACAGAGGATCAAGAAAAATAACCAGACAAAAATAAGAAATCCACTAAATGTCCGTGTTGTCAATGTTAAAAACATTTCTGTCCAACCAAATGCAGTTTATCAAACAACTAAATCCCTATACTAGCAATGTTGAATTTATAAATTTTGACAACTAAAGATCTTCCCAGAAAGACCAGATTTAGTTTAAAAACAACTAAATTGGCATCACTACTTGTCACTGCCGCAAGAAGCAGCACCATACTGCACAGTATATTCATCTTCTGTTGGCGACACTGTTACACCAGAAATGGCGAGGTTGTTTGTTTAGGCGTTTGTGTGTTATGCGAAGAATCTGTATACATCGAGGTTTAGAAGTTGTTGATGTTAGTTTTTGTGGGTCATATTACGTCTGGATAGTGTTATTTATAATCTTTGTTATACAGAAGGTGAGTTAATACTTCCTTTGCAAACATTTTAAGCAGGTTTTTGGGTATGCACGTCCACGTGTTTATGAGTAGTGTTCTTTTACTCGGAATGCTGTAGCTGCGGGTAAAATGACATACCTATGTCATTTTACCCACAACGAAGTTTATGCTTCCTGTCTTTCCATTCCTTTCTGTTTATGCTAATATAACATGTAGTTCATCATTCTATTGTTATTGTGTTTATTATTTATTTATTTATTTATTTATTTATTAAATTATTTATTTATTTATTTATTTATTTATTTATTTATTTATTTATTTATTTATTTATTTATTTATTTATTTATTTATTTATTTATTTATTTATTTATTTATTTATTTATTTATTTATTTATTTATTTATTTATTTATTTATTTATTTATTTATTTATTTATTTATTTATTTATTTATTTATTTATTTATTTATTTATTTATTTATTTATTTATTTATTTATTTATTTATTTATTTATTTATTTATTTATTTATTTATTTATTTATTTATTTATTTATTTATTTATTTCAGTAATAATGGTTGGAAATTATAAGAGTACCAGTAGTCGACAGTCATGGGATTCAGAGAGCATTCAGTAGGCTATTGATGCTGTTAATAACAAGCAAATGGATTGGCAGCGTGCCTAAAAAATGTTCGGTGTTCCTCAAGCTACTCTAAGAAGGAGAGTACAAGGGAAAAATAAACAAGTTGTAGGAGCTGATGAAGGTTTAGGTCGATTCCAGCAAACGTTTCCAATAGAGCTAGAAACTGAGCTAGTACAGCACATTAAAGATCTTGAGTCTAGGCTATTTGGACTTACTTTGAATGACGTAAGGAAACTGGCGTTTGAGTTAGCCAAGAGGAATGACACTGGCAATCGATTCAACAATCGGACATTGATGACAGGTAAACATCTAAATACTTATTTAATACTGTTTTGTTTACAATTATGTTGAATAGAGCAAACTAAAATTATATTTTAAATGCATAAACAGTTAAATTTGTTTAAACATATTTTTCTCTCATGATTTTAGGTAAAGCATGGTTGCATGGATTCAGGAAGAGAAATCCAAGTCTTTCATTACGGCAGCCAGAACCAACTTCTGCTGCAAGAGCCCGAGGGTTTAACAAACCACAAGTCCAAGCATTTTTTGACAAATTGAACGAGGTAGTGCAAACAAACCATATTCAGCCAACAAGAATTTGGAATGCAGATGAGTCTGCATTGTCAACTGTGCAGAGACCACCTAAAATACTTGCAGCAAGAGGACAGAAGCAGGTAGGAGCTATAACAAGCCCAAAACGAGGTCAGCATGCTACTGTGATGTGCTGCATGAGCTCTTCTGGAAATTTTATTCCACCTGCTCTCATCTTTACAAGGAAGAGAACAAAACAAGAACTATGATAAGTAGATTTTCCGGGTTTGTGGGCCGTGGTCGAATTGGATTACCTTCCTCCGACGTTTCGCTGGAAACTGCGTCCAGCATCTTCAGGGTTAACCTCTGTTATTAGCGGCTGCACTAAATTAAAGTTCACTACAAACTTTCATATTCATCTTTGTTTGTTATTAGTGTCCATGGTAACAAATTTTCACGATCCCTCGTTCTCATAAATACCAACATGTCTGGATTTCTCTCTAAAACATTGCAAAATTTATTGCTTAATTTTCCTGCATAGAAACACTCAAGTTTACTCTAAGCCTCATTGAAAAATATGTATGTCTCCAGAGCAAGGACTTTTGTTCCTGATGTGTTTAAATATTAATTTACAATTTAAAAATATGTGTGATAAATGTTCATTGCATGGAAAAATAATAAAATATGCACCAACATTGTACTAATGCAATTACATGCATTATAAATCTTTACATACAAGCACAGAAGAACATGAAACATGTTGCACATCTTAATTCCATGTCAAAAGTTAACACTAACTAAATGTAGATTTGTATACAAATACAATGTCTTATAATAATTGCATTGCCAAAAATTGATATAAAACTGCATACTTTCACAGAAAGCAGAAAGTTTCATGTTGCCTAAACCCAGCTGTCAGTTAGCAGCCTAGGGACGCTTGCGAAAATTGACAGTATATGTTCTAATGGTATTGTTGAAGAACAAGGAAGGAAAATTATACTTTCAGCACATTAAGAAAAGCAGAGTTGTCCTCATGTAAATAAAATGCTGGTGATAAATATTAATCAGATTGAAAGGTAGAATCAGGACTGAAAACTTCTATGCCATAGTAGGGATTTGAACCATGGATCTTCTGTTTCACATGTGGCTGCTCTGACCACTGAGCTACCATGGCAACTTGTCAGCAAAGGGAATCTCACATCTGAGATAAGTACCACAAGGGCGACTTACAATCATAAGCACTTTATGTCCCAGGTTTAAATAACCTTTAGATCGTACAATAAATTACAGATGACCATTAATGCCTAATATTCTTTAAATAGATGTATAGTAGGAAAACAAGAAGTGGATAAAATGACCAACAATAGGGTAGTTCAAGCAATTTTAGAGCCTTTCCATTAGGTCATGGAGTGGCCTGGGTTCGATCTCAGGCAACTGCATGTGGGATTCATGGTGGAGCAGGTTTCCTCCAGGTTTTCCAGTTTCCCCCACCATCTCATTCCACTGGTGCTCCATCTTCATTCCACATATCATCAATGTCACCGCCTGCGGTGCCGTACTAGTAAAAGTGGGCGTTAAGCAGTTAAAAAAAATAGGTCATGGAAATTGCCTAGTTATGTCAGTTGTTGTTAGCTAATGCTGGATTTCTGACAATGAAGTCATTAATCCTCTTGCTCTCCAATATTTTTCACTGACGAATGGGGCACTAGAAGTGGCCGGGCATATTTGAAGGTGGTCTCGATCCATTTCCTCTTGCAGATCACATAGAGGACAAAGTGGTGAAGAATATATCCCAATTCTGTTTAAATGTTTTGCCAGACAATCATGTCCTGTAATCAACCTGAAGGTTGCAACTGCTGTTTTTCGAGGATACTCAGGAATTACTGTTTGAATGTTTGGTAGTTCCCATCTTTTATTCTTTGATTTTTCATAGTAATATTTTGCAATAATTTTTTTGAATTCAGAGTTGACTAATCTTTTAGCTGCATAAAATGGTAGATTAACTATTTATTTCTGCACATTGCCGGTACCCTTTTTTGCAAGAAAATCAGCTTTCTCATTACCACTCAGTCCACAGTAAGCTGGTATCCATTGGAAGACTAGGTGTTTTTGAAGTGCTGTTAGATGGGTAAGGATTTTCGAACATTCTATAATTGTTTGGTTTTTTGGTGACAACTTGGAAGTAATTGCTATAATTGCTGCCCTGGAATCTGAGAGAATAACTGCTTGCTGAAAATGTGAAATTCTGTACAAAAGATTTCGTAGGGCCATTCGAATTGCTTCAATTTCTCCATCAAAGTTAGTAGTTCCATAACTTAAAGATTTGTAATAGGAAAAGAGGTGACATGTGACTCCAGCACCTGCTCCATCTTGGTTTGATATCAATGATCCATCAGTATAAATATGGAGCCACTCATGTTCTGGAAATCTAGTATGTATTGTCTCTAATACCAATAATTTTAGAACACTAGTTGGAGTATCACTTTTCTTAACTTCTTCTGTCAGGTGTAAATAATATGTGATGTCTAATGTATGTGTCAGATTGACTTTAGATATGAAGTTTTCCTTTGAATTAGGAAGGTGTACATTTTGTGTATGTGTAAAATTTCTCTTGTGCCATGTATTGAATGGGAGTCTGATTAACTTTTCGTGTTGAATAAGAGCTGCAGTTATGTCACTAATCATGTATAAAGTAGCTAATATCTGAAGTTTATGATGGTTTAATCACAATTGTTCAGGGACATTTTTAGAAAATAAAGAACAATGAAAATGTTTCCAGTTCAGGTTATGTGATTCAGAAATTAATTTTTTGATCATAATATGAAGTGATCCTCATTTATTCTGTAATTGTGGTGCTCAGTATTACATTTGGGAGATCTTTTGGGTTGAATTGAGGAATGTACACTTAAGTTAAATAGAGTTCGATGCCTTCTAGTTGCCAAAGTTCGTCATTATGAATGAGAATACAGTTTCTCGCCTTCTTCGTATCTACATCACCTATGTACACACATTGCCGGAAGTTATTCCAACATCATATTTTACTACTGCTCGCTGCTTTCATTTCTCATGCTTTGGTGCCCTGCATTACATTGTCCCTAAGCCCATATTCGGCAACATTACCATTTTTATTATATAAGAATTTTATCTTTTAGGTATAACCCAGTTTAGAACATTGAATTTTTTCTAATGTGCTAAGAAGCATAATATTTCTTGCATACTTTGCTTTGCATTTGATGTTTTGGTAGGAATATGTTGAACTGATATGTTGAGTGTAGCTTGTGTGTTGGCTAAGATATATGCCTGTTGTAGTGCGTTGTAACTGAATGGTAAAAGAGCTTCTATTGCATATTTAAAAGGTCAGAACTTCCATTTATTTACACGAGGACAAAAACTGCAGGTAATTTGTGTGATTCATAACCTTAGAGTGTTTCAGAAAGGAATCAGTGGGATATC